>BSBK01002700.1:395000-922222 GCA_027943335.1 Chamaecyparis obtusa
GTTACAAGCTGGGAGCCAATGGATTTGCGAGTTAGTCAGGTGATGTAATGCAGACAATGTGCCTGGTATCACCATGAAGTCATGCCCAGAAATTACAGAGTTAGGATGCGATTGGAACTTTTGGAAGAGGCTCTGCCATCTCACATCGATGAGGGCTCATTTTCATCAATGTTTATATGCCAGTCGCAAGCAATAAGGGATGCAATTCAACTGGTTGTTGGGGAAGAGAGCAATTTGATGGAGGAAGACACACACATTACAATGTTGGATAACAGAATAGAGTATATATTAATGCCAAATTTTTTGATTTACAGACTGTGCCCAGAGTTGCCAATGCCTAGAATATCATCTATATTTTTGTATATGACTGAACTACAAAACATTCCTTTTGTTTACAAAATATTCTTCCTGTAGAAAGTTCTCGAAATGCCCTGGATTACATCTGAATGAGAGAAACATCAGAGAAAAAGGAATATAAAATATACTGCATTTAATATAGTAGTTGGTGGATGAAAAATGAGCTGGTCACATGATCGCATGAAGAAAATAATGCTCATGCGATCATGCGACAAGAGCAATAGAGGGGTCCCATGCACTTTGGAACATTAGCAAAAGTTATCGCATAAGGAAAAAGAGCCTGGCCAAAAACATTAGGTAGTGCAAAATATTTGAGGTTGTCGCATGATCGCATAAACCAAATAAGGGTTATGCAATCATGCGAAAAGGTGAAAGGAGTGGGCCCCACACAAAATTATCGCAGGTTCGCATATAGAAAATAAAACCGGGCAAGCTTTAGGCAGTCGCATTTAAATCGGTGGTTGCGGTTCAAAAAGAGCTAGGCAAGTAGAGAGGTCGCATGATCACATGGGTGGGAATGAAGCCATGTGATCATGCAACAAGGCACAAGGCACAGCCGGTGGTAGGTGCAAAAGGTGGACAGAAGCAGGGGCAGTTAATGCAGAGAGGCGGAAAGGAGTGTTGTCGCATGATTGCAAGAGAGGAGAGAGAAGCCTTGCGATCATGCGACAAGGCATTGAGAAATCCTGCAATAGAAAGAAGTACGGTGGACAGGGAAGATTAAAACTGTCTTGTTGGCATCCACGTCCTTCAATACAAAAAATTCACACAATCAGTGTACTGTACATGTCGCCATCATTAGGGCACTTTTGAAGGCTTTTTGGAGTATGATCTAAAACTGGATTAGAAATATTGACATATTACTCGAAATATGTAATATTTATGTATTTATATATCCTCGGATATATGCATGTACATAACTATGATCCCGGGGTTTCTTACTGGTTCTTCCACAGGGGAGTTATTGAACTAGATTAATAAAATATGGTGGTTACACCACTTTTGCTTTAAAAAAAATAAAAAATCATTCTAAATCTAGATATATATAAAAGCATTCTCAATAATAAATTTAAAACAAAAATCTAAATAGGATTAGAACATTTCTATATTTTTCTAAATAGAAATAGAAAGAAGGTGATTTTACCTTTTTATTTTAGATATAAAACAAAAAGAAATATTACAATTTGAATATTATTTTAATGCACATTTTTATTCTTGATGCACATTTTTATTAATACATTGTTGATGCTTGTACTTGTGGTGCTTTTTTCAAATACTTCCATTTTATTTTATTTTATTTTATCACTATGTCACATTCTAAAGAAACCCTAATCATCATTTTTTTGAAAGGATTACATTGTCTGCTTCTTTATTAGAAATTCATCATTTCTAGGCTCATTCATGGTACAAGCAAAAAAAAAATTATGTACCTTACTTAACATGCATTTTCTAAATTAAATGATTTATATGGAGATTAGCACCAAAAAAACCATCAAATTAATGGATAGAATAGTATATGCATAAACAAATATGAAATTAAAAAATAATTATAGATTAATAATATGTACAAAAATCTCAAATTTACTAAATAATCTTTTAAGTTCATATATGGATTTTAAAATGACTATAAATATATAATAAACAATGGGTAAAAGCACAAAGCTGTGTCACATTTCAGGACAACTTATCAGCACAGCTGAATTTGATTATTTCTAACTAAAATTATTTTTTGTCAAACATATGGTCTAGCTAGATTCATTCAAGCTAAGTTAGATAAGTTCTTCACCTTTTCCAATTGGAAATATCTATTAAATGCATGTTTTATAACAATTACTAAAGAAATAAAATTATTTCAGAAAAGCGACGTTTCAATAACTCTTACTCTTTTTAATGATATTTTTTTACAAATATAAAAATACCCTTTTGTAGAGCATAGAGTCAAGATTATCATCATAGAATTTTTATAGTATTTTAATTAGATCTAATATATTATAATTTCAAAATACTACAAGTAGGTATTTTAACATTCGAGAACAAGATGCTTCAAAAATAGAAAAAAATAGTAAAGCTTATCAAAAAAATTGAAAATTTATATTTAACACTAGAGGGGAGAGTTATCTTCAAGAGTGTGTAATTTATTTTTTGAATGGTCTAGATTTGATAGGGGAAATTTGACACGAGATGAAAACTGTCGATTTTAGGTATGTTCGACTTTGAGTAGTTATAACAGAGAAAATATACATTGAAAAATACTTTTTCCTCTTTTCTGCACTAGCTATACATTTTATCTATGACATATTTTGAAATCAAAAGAAAAAGAGATTATTTACATATACTTTTTTGGTGCGGACAAGACCCTCATTTTTCAGCATTTTTCAGCAAGTAAAAAATGGACTTAAAAAATTTAAAAACTATGTGAATTCTTGTTCAAAAAAAATTAAAAAAATTATAGCCATAAACTTCATCCACTTTTACACATTTCATTAGTTTACATCATCTCCAAGTTTTAAACATAAATGCCATTTTTATGTCATTAAAGTTAAAATTTTTGTGTGTTGTTGACCTTTTCCTTTATAAAAGTGTGACACAGCTTTGTACTTTTACCCCAATATAAAAATTTACTAAACAATTTGTAAATATATATGTTTTTATTTAGAAATATTTTAAATATATAATAATATACAAAAACTTTTATTTATGATAAAATAATATAAAGTTGCATAGCATCATTCATTCCACAAAATTCACTTTTAAGCACGATATTCTTGACTAGATGACCAGCTTATATCCACATGCTATCCTTATGTAGATAGACATACCATAACATCTCTGTAAGGGGCAAATTTTATGGCCTCAAAGTAAGCAAGCCTTCTTTTCACTAGATTTATGTTTTAAATCTTGCGAAATAGAGTTTGATCGGCATGGGTGAACCTGGATTTGTCTCAGGTTTGGTAGGTGTTTGGATAACTGTAGCTTTGAAATAGCTCAATGAGTTTATCAAGCTAGCCCTATATGGCCTCTGCTGTAGCACCTCCATCATCGAAACTCTTTTTACTTGTGAAAGCGGATTGTTAATGCTTTATTTTTTCACCTGCCTTCCTTCACTAATTTGTTATGTTTTTATATATACAATTTTTTGCCTGCATGTCTTCCTTCACTAATTTGTTATTTTTTTATATATACAAGAGTGTCAAGTTCAATGCGATGAAGACATTACATTGTTGAAAACAAGAAATTTTCTATTGTCTACCCATCAATTGCATGATATTTTCTTGAGAGGATTTTTACTACCCATACTACGCATGGTTCTTGTTTCCTTAAACATACCTTTTGTTGCTTGTTAATAATTCTGTATTAAAATGGTCGGGATTCTCTTTGAATAGACTTGTTCAAGATTATTTCAAATCGACAATAATCGGAGATGGAAAGACTCTACCGCCAAACCAAATTTGATTATTTCAAATGGACATTAATGGCAGATGGAAAGGCTCTGCCACAAATAAAATTTAATTATTTCGAATTGACAATAATGGGAGATGGAAAGACTCTACCGCATGTGTTTATTACAATTTAATTAAATCATATACAATTATGGGCTGGAGCATTTTCAGTTACAATACAATAGGTGGAATGGAATGCAAATCATTTCTTTTTTCTTACACTGTTACATTAAGTGGCCTCCTATGGCGTCTGGGTCTAATACAATTATAACATTACAACTCTCATGTAATTAAATCTAGTCAAGTTTATTTTACTTAATAATCTTCTAAATTTGTAATCAATTATTAGTACCTATTTTTTTAATTAGTAGTGGAAAGGACCTAGCTAGGGGGTCCAATAACAGTGACATTTGACTCCCCAATAAAACCTTAAAGAAGTCCCAAATATGATAACACGTGTACCAATAGTCAATCACACATACTAATAGCCAATCATTTTAAAGCTTTTTTGGTTGGTAATTGGCCCATTTGTGCACCACTATTGGGACATTTCGTAATGACTACTGGGACATTTGGCCACAAGTACCAGGAATTTTGAGTGAATGACTATTGGTGAAGAAGATAGAGAGTTTCATGTGACACTTTGAAATGGCCATTTTTTTTACCACTCTTTTTTGATGGTTTCTATAGAGATCCATGAATACCTAGAAGCTGAAACCTTATCTTTAAGTAGCTAACTTGTATATGGAGACACACCAATAAAATCATCTAAGTCTGACATACCATTTAAGATCTACATGTACGCAAAGTTAGGGTGTTGGAGTACTCAATCCTTCCTCCTATACATCATATGGAACTAAATTATCACATTCATTATCATTAATTATAATCCAAATAAAGATATATCTCTAATATAAAAACTAACATTTCAATTGTAATAATAGTCATGAGTTCAATCCTTCACAGTCAATTAATGCCTAAATAAAAACAATTTATGTAACTAGAGATTATAATAACTTGATGATAAAGAAAAGAGAATAAAATTCATGATGTAAAATTAAACTCAAAAAGAAAATAAAATGATTGATTTCAAATGACAAGAATCTCCCAATAACTTGCTAGCTCAACTGTGAACTATCAATCACCCTCTTCTCACTTGAAACAATTGCGTAGGCAAGAAAATTGGCACTGTTAGGATTAGACATTGACCCCATGAAAAAGAACTAAAACAAAATTATGCAAAAACAATTTGGGGCCCTTAGGTTAGGGATTTGATCCAATCATAATGGATGTCAAGCAAGTTTACATTATCGATGAATGAGAACTCCAGTCTGGGTGTGCCCTAAGAAAAATAAATAAACATTATACTAGCTAAGTGGGTGGTACTGGGGTCATGGGAGATAGTCTGTAGCTTAATCTTGCTAATGTGGAATCTACTCAATGGGCTACATTATCACATAACACATGTTTCACCCATAGTGTGGACACCATACACTCATTTTTACGATACCAAATTTAAGTTTTAATATTAGAACACTTAATTTTTTATTTAATTTAGAGTACAAATATAATTTAATATTTTTTATTCTTTACATAAATATTGAAGAGTAATTATTTGATGAAAATATAATAGGATTCATAACTTATACCATTAAAGTTTTACACACAATCAAACTTATTTAATAGTAGAGAAAAATACATCTAATAAAAAATATATTATAAAATATTTAAAATTTACCAAATAAAATATTAAAGCTACATCTAATATTTAATATATTATTAAAATTTACTAATTAAATATTTTATAATTATTTAATCATTAGAAGTTGGCAGATGGTCCATGAAATTTATCATGTTTTGTAATAATTAAGATTCATTGTGTTATTATCTACAAATTGTTTACCTTTTACTAGGGTGGCTTGAAGGAAATGAATCCATTTCCTCTTATTTTCTCTCATTAAAACAGATTACTTTCTAGTTGTTTCCACTTTTAAAATAATAAGCGGGAACTACGTAACTAAATATTTATTCCAAACCGCTTGAAAACAATCAACACCAATATCTTTAATTTGAAAGAACCATGAATATGTGCTCATCACCATTGGGAATGTCACTTGCCAAAGTTTCTACCAAGTTATATATTACAAGACATTTTTCTTTATATTATAGTATTTGTTGTCATTTTAGAAAATTTATCTTTAAATTTTATGTTTAACAATATTATAAAATTATTTTATTATAATAAGTAGATTGTCATCATTTATGAATTGAATTACAATCCTCAATCTAATATAAATATTAAATACTATATACCAAAACTAAAAAATTAGGCATCATCTTTTAATTGTAGTTAAGGTTAAGGTTAGCTTAAAGATTGAGTAAAATTAAGAATGGACTTTCTAAGATAAAGATATTTGATTGGGACTATGATTAGTACCAAGGTTCAATTAGGGTTAAGTGGTAGTATTAGGATTCAAGCACTATTAAAGTTATAATTAAAATTAAGGTTAATGCTAGAAATTAGGGTTATAGCATGAATTTAACTTCACAATGCATCATTTAACTTATATCTTACTATTGGCCCAACCATTCCATACATAATAGCACAAATTGATACCTATAGTATGCCACCATGGAGTTAAGGTGACCAAAATTTCATACCAATAATTGTTTTATCTCTAGGTAATTGAAGTAAAAAAGAGGAAGCTTCTTTACAACAACTGTCTCTCTACATAAAATGGTATGTAATTTTAAGCCCGATGTCTTTTACAATTCCTACAATTTATTGTCGACAATTTCCCCGTGAAGACCTAGCAAAGATATAATAATTAAAAATTAGAAATGAATGAATGCTAGCAAATATTTGGTATGGCACATCAATCACACCATCAAAGAATATGACAGTTCAAAGAAGAAGACAATAGGGAGATTGACATGAATGTAAGATTAAAAAGATAGGCATCAAGGAATGGGAACTATATTCATGAATGGGATTGCAAATATTACCAACCTAGATGGATTCAAAATTCTTGGAAAGCGTAGATTTGGTAACAACTACAAATGAGACGAAGTTGCATAGCCACAATATTTGCATGACAACACCACAATTCATAAGTATGAAACATAAATATAGCCAAGTAGAACACTTATGATGCAGGGCCATTCTAGGGTATTCGACAAATCTGTGTGGTGGTAAGTTGAAGTTGTTATGTGTTTCTCTGTTGCAACTTTGACCAAGGAGCTCAGTCATTGAATGGCTCACTCATTGAAGGAAGCTCGGTTGCTGAAGGAACTCATTAAACTCTGGCACTCGGTGGAACTTGTGCTTGACGATGCTTGGCCTAACCATGCCTCCTTTGTACCTATCTAGATGAATAAATCTATCTTTGTCTTCTGTCATGTGATGTGAGCAGCCACTATCAATGATCCAATCTATCTTGATGTCTACTTGTGAAATTAGTGCTAACTCTTGTGTATTCTTTTCATCTTTGAGAGCAATGAATCCAATTTCCTCCTCAGCTGATTCTTCATCTGATACTCCATCTTCAGCATAGTAACATTCCTTTGTATACTTAGGCTTGTAGTTATTTTTTAACTTCTTAACTCTTGTAGGATACTTGGATGCAAAGTGACCAATATTATTACTTGAAAAGCATTTGAATGATAATTGACCTTCATATTTTCCTTTTCTTCTCTTTTCTCTTTTAGCAATCATAGCAATGAAATCATCTAGTTTTTTCTCTTCATTATCATTATCAAAATTACTAGAGGTGTTCAAGGGTTTCTTACCATGCACTGAAGCTTTGAATGCAGTTTCACTTTTAGGTTCTGTCTTCAATCTTGATATCTCAAAGGCTGAAAGTTTGCTGATTAAAGTCTCTCTTTTAAATTATTTTATGGACTGCATAGTTTCATCTAGGATGCATATCTTTTTTTCATATTCAGGAGTCAAGGTAGCCATCAATTTGTCCATTATATCTTCTTCTGAGATTTCTCCACCATTGTTTCTGATTCCTACAACTGCTTCATTAATCCTTTGAGTGTAGGCTCTGACATTCTCATTAAGTAGCCTCTCTAATGTATTGTATCTTTTCTTCCATGTCTTTCTACGCGCATTCTTAGCTTGAATATCTCCTTCAAACATGTCTTCTAGGTATTTCCATATCTTATAGGCTTTGTCCATTTTCTTGATCTTTGAAAACTCACTGTCAGATACGGCGATGATAAGGGCTTCTTTGGAAATAACATTTGAAGTGAACATCTCCTTTTGCTTCAAGGTTTCATCTTCTTTTGCAAGATCAACTAGTGAAGGAATCTCAACTTCTTTGGTTAGGTACTTCAAAAATCTCAAAGGCAATGCACTGCAAATGTGTCATCATTCTGTTCTTCCAGTCTAGATAGTTCTCTCCATCAAACTTAGGAATTTCTTTTCTAAAGAATTCCATCTGATCAACCTCAAGCTATTAAACTTTATCTCCGAGGCACTTGGCTCCGATACCAATTGTTAGGAATAGTCCAAAGAGATAACTGAGAGGAGGGGGGATGGGGGGGTGAATCAGTTATCTACAAGATTCAATTCTTTATCCAATTAAGTATATAAGAACTTTAAGCATAAACAAAATGAAAGAAAACTTAACACAACACCACAATTTTGGTTATGGGGAAACCCAAATAGGTAAAAACCCCGGTGAGAATTGACACCCACTAGGAACTACACTAGTGTATTATGATCCCCGTTAGAAGATCTTACAACTATGTTAGAAGTTGATATTTACAGTGAAATGAGTATAGTGACCTGGTCAAGGGTTGGACCCTGTTAGGAGTCTTTTATAATTAACCCTATTAGGGGTGAGGACACATTGTTCGAGAGAACATTGCTCAAAGGGGTGAAGGCTACAACCTTTTGATTAACAAATACACACTATATATGGATCTTGGTGAACTACGCATTCACCTGCTATCTGGATCAGTTCCAATGAATAGCATATACTCTTTACTTGGTCACATAGACCTTTTGTTGATGGTTCAATACGTCACACTTTTTGCTCTACTTTTATCTTTCCACTCTGAACCACACTTTAGAAATCACAAGTGACTTCCTATAAATATCTTTCCTCAAAATAATATAATCAAGTTGGCTAGTTAGAACCATCTTGAAATAATATTAGAGAAACAATAAAACTCATCAATAACACCTCAGTCGGCTCTACTAAGAACACAACATAAATTCGGACTTCACAATTCTATGTGAGTAGATGCCATACTACACACAGTCGGCTTCACTAAATTATCTCCAACTTTCTTATTATGTTGAATTACATCATGCGCTCTTAACCAAACATTGTTAACTCTCCTCTTAACATAAATCCAAGCACGCATACTGCGATGATAGGGGCAACTACTGTAATCTTATAAATACTGTCGGCTCTCCCAGATAAATTGATTTAACTAAAACTGTCAACTAGAGACTGCATAACTCAACCTGTACTACTAATCTAACTCTTGTTCATGAACATAACATCATACATATGTCTACAACATAAATATAAAGATGCAAGGCTCTACTACAACCGTACGATCAATCACATACATAATTGTTCCTGGGACCTGTTAGGAACACTCATTGATAGACAAAACTATATATTATTGTCTTTAATCAGAATCAACCTCTTCATCTATGATATCATGTTGATTACATATCCATGAAACATATGCTAAAGGCTCTCTTCATCAGGATTCCATGCATGCTACTTATCATATATTTTGATCAATGACAAATATACAGTCAGCAATCTAGCTTGTTGGAAAATCTCCAACAATCCCCCCCTTTGGCATTGATGGCAACATATGGAACAAAAAACACCATCAATCCAAATGATCAATTCTTTTATAACATTATAGTGCACATGGAAACTATGATGAAACTAGATAAAACATTCCTTGATGAGTTCCCGCAGTTGGAAAACCATCCCATAGTTGAATATGCTACGACATATGAGTTTTTTGAGTCTGAATGGATAAAGATTTTTCTTAGTAGAATTCATGATGACCTATTCTGGATAGGTGAAGTACCAATAAGGATTACAAGAGACCTAATTCATGAAATGACATGCCTTTAAAGGATAGGCATCATTCTTTTAGCAGGAAAGGATGTAAGAAAACTTGTTAAACAAACATGCAAGTCAAGATGTGATAGGCACAGAATGACTATTGAGGCTATAGAGGAGAAAGACATCAAATTGATGTCCATGATACTAGGGTATAGGTTTCAACACACCATTAGGGTGAATAGTGTGTCAGGGCCACAATTCTTGCAGCAATAATACTTGTGAGAGAAAATGGTGAGTTTAATCCATGCGAGATCATGTGTGCACAACTGATAGACAAAATTAAAGCCATTAAACATGACAAGACCAAAATATTCAAGTTTGGATCTTTGATCATATAAATGTACTTCCACATTCTTGGGAAGGTGTTAGATTTGTATTTAGACAAGAGTATTCCTACAATGCCATAGATATCCTTTTAAGGCATCTACTGAAAGTACACTAAAGGATTACATAACACTATAATTGAATACATTCAAGTCTAAAATGCACATGAGGTACATGATTCCAGAAAGTATTGTTGAGAAGTACAAGGATCTAGCATCTGCTTTATGGTAGAAACTGATGTAACTTGTATGGAAGCAGTTAAGCCAAGAACAAAGTGGATTCATCCACTTGGATATGAGGTTGATGAACAAATCCTAGAATCATATGCACAAGTACTACTATCAACACCTAAGGACCCTAATGAACTAAGATGGGGGACTTATGAAGAAAAGGCAAGAGAAGTTGATGTAGTTTTGAACAACACAGCAACTAAGAGGAAAGTAGCTAAGGTTACTTTTGAGATCCTCAGAATTCATGGATTAACACGGGAAGACCTTGACAAAGAAAGACAAGAAAAGATTGCTTTGGGAATTGAGAGCGCATCTGTAAAAACTGATGATCCTAAGTTAAAGAAGGTCAAGATTGACAAAACTGAAGATCCTAAGGATACATAGGACAAATCTAATGTTGCCCCTCCTACACCCACAGAAACAATTATTCTTACAGCTCCTCCTAAGTATAAGGTAATGCCTAAGAGGAAGAAGGAAATTAGCACCAATCATCCATCCTCACGAGCTACTAGAAGTAAGAATAACACTCAAGCACCTCCACAAGTAGGTTTCAAACCTAGTCTTAGTGTGATGAGTACAAGAATTATTGATGAAGGCAAGATAGATCAAGTAGGAAAATTATATGATAAATATAGTGAAATAGACAAATAAAAAATTCATGGAATGATTATCAAACATATGTTAAAATTCAAAAGGAAGGTTTTAGAATTGAAGACAATGATTCCAGACAATGTATGGAATATACTGGAATTCTTAGAAAGACAGGCTATTGAAGAGGATCAAAGGATAAGAGAAATGAACCTAGAGGAAAGCCTCCCAGTATGTTCTTTAGAGGAGAAAACTTTTTTGTTAGATCTGGTGAAGCCACACCTCATAACCAAAAAAAGAACACTACATATCATGGATAAGAATTATGAGTTGGTTGTAAAAGGAACAGAGAAACCCTTTGAGAAGGTTTTCTTGAGCATGCACACATATCTACCCACTGCACCCTCAACACAAGTTCCCTATAAGGAATTCATGGTGGCAGAGCCCACTAACGTACCAATGACAGGTCCTCAGGACCCATCACCTATAGTTATAATGCATATAGAGGCAGTAAAGTCTACGCCCATGAAAGAGATAATAAAAGATAATACTATCATCGGGTAAAGGCACAATAAGTTGTCACCCTTTTACAAAGGAAGAGGCTAACAAAATCAGAGTTGTTCAACTTCAATAGTATAAAAATGACATTTATGTTTAGAATTTGAAGATGATGTAAACTAATTAAAATGTGATAAAATGGATGAATTTTATGATTAATATTTTTAGTAATTTTTTTGAATAAGAATTGATATGTTTTTTTAATTTTTAAAAATGATTTTTCAGTTGCTGAAAATTAGGGATCTAGTTCCCACCAACAAATTATATGTAAATAAACATGTTTTCCCTTAATTTCAAAATATGTCATAGATGACATATATAGCTAGTGCATGATGAAATAAAAATTGGTTTGTGACCTATATTTTCTCTTTTATAACAATTCAAATTTCTACTCATTGAAATCGACAGTTTTCATCTCGCAACATATTTTTCATAACAAATCCATCCCAATCAAATATATATATATATATATATATATATATATATATATATATATATATATATATATATATATATATATATATATATATATATATATATATATATATATATATATATATATATATATTCTTGAAGAGGACTCTCTCCTCTAGTGCACCATATGTTTTTCAAAATTATTTAATATGATTTACTATTCTTTTCTTTCTCCAAATCAACATCCCCTTGACTATTAAAATACCTACTTGTAATATTTTTTAATTACAATAAACTATGTCTAATTAAAACACTATAAAATCTATATGAGGATATTCTTGACTCTAATCTCTACAAAAGGGTATTTTTTTATTTTTTAAAAAATATCATTGAAAAGATTAGGTGTTATTGAAATGCTACTTTTCTAAAATAATTTTATTTTTATGATAATTGGACCCAAAGTGGTATAAAACATGCATTTAATATATATTTCCAATTGGAAAAGTTAAAGAACTTATCTAACTTAGCTAGAATGAATCTAGCTAGACTATATGTTTGACCAAAACTAATTTTTAGTTAGAAATACTAAAATTCAACTGTGCTAATAAGTTAGCCTAAAAGGTGACACCTGATTGTGCTTTTACCCCATCATTGATAATGTAGACATAGCCATGGCGGCCACAGATAATGACCTGGACAAGTTTGAAGAGGCCTTTGTAAGAACACAAGAGGTTGAAACTCTATGTGGTGACAATTCACCCAAGTTACAACAAGAAGAAGAGAAGGAGACAGAAAAAGAGGCAGAAAAAGAAGAAGAAAAAGAAACACAAAAAGAAGAAGAGAATGAGATAGAAAAAGAGGAAGAAAAGGTAGAAGAAAAGAAAGGAGAAGAAGAGGTAAAAGAAAGTGAACCAACAGATAAGCCATCTGTTGAAATGAAAATCAGAGTAAAGCAAGAAGTGGTGGATAGGACTCCTATCGCTCCATTACCCTTAGCATCATTGTTGAAAAGATTGACACTAGATACCACTAGTTTGGATTCTTGGGGAGAAGAAGACCTGATCAAGAGTAGTGTCTTAGCCATGGAGAAAGCAAAAGAAAAATAGGTAATGAGGAACCCCTTTTTTGTTGAATCATTCAACATATTGAACAGTCCATTACCTTCAGACAATAAAGTGTCTAAGGTCAATACAGTTGATGATGTTAGAAACATCCTTACAACCTTCAAGTATAACTTATCTAGCTTGGAGGAATCTGCATCTAAAGTAGCAGAGGAGAAATACATGAAGAAGAGGCTAAGTGAATTGGTTAGGAATTTTGCACTTGACCTAAGTTCACTTAAGATTAATCAAGCATCTTTGAAGGAATTTGCAACAAAAGGCAGGAAGATCTTTGCAAATTGTATGGACCAAGATAAGTTGATTGATGATCATCTCAAGAAGATACAAGATGCAGAAGAAATGATAGAAAATGTAAAGAGATCAGTAGAAGAACCCTCCACTGATGTAAACATGTGCAACAATGTCTACCAATGACAGATAGACAAGATAGAAAAGGTAGAAAAGGAGATGTCAAAGATTAGGGCAAGGCAAACACAGCTCAGGAATGCTCTTGCACCCTCTCTGGATATACTTAATCAGAACATCAAGAAGATCGATGCAACCATGGTGACATATGATAAAGGTCCTAGCACATATATGGAGAAGATGGAGAAGCTACAATATGCATTATGCGCCCATCTATATAGATTGTTAATGCACTGATTGCATTCTGGAAGCAAGAGATCCAAAACTTACAGATAGCATATCCGGATGTTCTAACATTGTAAGTACTTGTAGAGATACAATTTTTGAAGCACCTTTGTCATTAATGTCAAAGGGGGAGTAATGTATAGAATATGGAGTCTTGGAGTCTTATATGTAAAGAAGATTTATAGTATAGAGTCTAAGGGAGATATAAGATGCGTATGTTACAAAGATTTTTGTATAAGTGTACAGTTAGTAACTATGCCATATTCCTTTGTTGCCATCAATGACAAAGGGGGAGATTGTTGGTAAGTTGACTATACTATTGTATATGACTAAATATAGTGTTGTCATTATGGCAAAAAATTCATATAGTGTTTTGGAGTCAGCGCACATTATCAGAAGATCAGAATTTGGCTAAGTACAGAAGACTAGACAGTTAGCAGAGTACCAGAAGATCAGAGCATCAACACATGTGCATATGACCAAGTTATGGTATGTTCCCTTGAAGATAAGATGGTAAGAGTATATTCATGCTAAGTCTAAGAGCACATGATCAAAAGATACAGTATGACAAAGATACAGACAGTTGAAGTTGCACAGCTAGTGAATGCCATAACAGAATAGAGTATGCAATCAGCTGGTAGTATTTGGTTTAGCGGTTATAATATTGTTTTGTAAAGGCTATGCACCCATTGTAATTAAGTTGTAGACATGTAGTTATGTTTTTTTGTAAACAAACTTGAGCCAATTCAATTGGAAGTGTTGTATGTAATCAGTTATAGGCCGACCTAGTTAATTGTTTTGGTAGCGCATATAAATATGAGATGCGCCCTTTGTAATAGGCATGGAAGTTAATATAGAGTTGAGATAAGTAGAGAAGAAGTGTGTGAAGAGTTTTTAAGATGTATTAGAGCTTTGCAAGAGTTCAAAGCATCAGAGCATCAAAGCATCAGAGCATCAAAGGAACTAATCTGACAAGAAGTATCACAACACCAGTTCATCCAGCAGATATAGTGCGTATCTGAGAGCAGAAGGTTGTTGCCTTCACCACTTGAGCAATGAGCTCTAGGACAATGTGTCCCCACCCCTAATAGGGTTATTGTAAAAGACTCCTAACAGGGTCTGACCCTTGACAAGGTCACTGTACTAAAAGCTATGTAAAGACAACTCCTAATAGGGTTAATGATCTTCTAACAAGGATCACAATACACTAGTATAGAATATTAGTGGGTGTTAATTCCCACCAGGGTTTTTACCTATTTCGGTTTCCCCGTAACCATATTGGTGTTATGTGTTGTGTTCATGTATCTTGTTTATGTTAATGTTCATTTCAGTACTTAAGCATTCAAGTTAAGTTTAAAGAGTAAAGTAAAAAGATTAAATATAGTGAACACTAATTCACCCCACCTCCCTCTCAGTGTTCCCATTCCTAACAAACATACCTCTTCATTTGATGTGGAACTTTTTGCTTTTGATCTCATCATGACTTTACTACTCTAATCTCCAATGATGTCTTTCTTTGAATGATATCTGGATGTGAATTTAGGAATATTGGGAGTGACTTTCTCATCAGATTTCTGAGATTCTTCTTCACTTGTTTCAGGGTCATTGAATAACACATCAATGCTGTCAAACATTTCTTCAATAATTGCTTCACTACTAGTAGGTCTAGGTTCTTCTTCAATCATTGGTGTGTAATCATGGCATCTCTCTTGAATCATAAACTTCTCATCAATCTTAACATGAGCACTTTCAATGATCTTTTTTAATCTTAGATTAAAACATCTATAAGCTTTTCCTTTAGTAGAGTAACTAAGAAAAATACCTTCATCACTTCATGTAGCAAACTTGCCAATTGCTTCATCTCTCTTGATGTAGCACTTTCTTCCAAAGATTCTGAATTATTTCACTATAGGCATATTCCCAAACCATAGCTCATAGGGTGTCCTGTCTGCGCCTAGCCTCAATTGAATTCTATTGATAGTGTAGACTGTTGTATTGACCACATCTCTCCAATAAGTGTGTGCGACCTTGCCTTCAATCATGATGGTACACGCTATGTCAAGAATGATCCTATTCCTTCTCTTTGCAATTCCATTATGCTGAGGGGTTCTAGGGGCACTTAGCTATCTCTTTATCACATGTTCTTCGCAGTACTCATAAAATCTATTAGAGGTGAATTCTCGTCCTCTATCTTATTTCAGACATTTAATCTTTAATCTAGACTTATTTTCAACCTTATCTTTGAATATTTTGAATTTTTCAAATGCTTCTAATTTATCCTTTAAGAAGGAAACCCACACCATTCTAGAATAGTCATCAAAAAATAAAATGAAATACCTTTCACCATAGTATCATCTTGTTTGAGTTGGTCCACATAGGTTTGTATGTATCAGATCCAACTTGTTCTCTCCTGATTTGTGCTTACTTCTGAATGAATTACTTACATGCTTTCGCATCACACATTCCCTACATATTGCATCAACTAATTTTGCAATGCTAGGAAGATCTCTTACTGCCTTGACATTACTTATCTTTACTATGTTGTCAAATTGATATGACATAGTTTTTTGTGCCATAGCCAACTATCATCTACTTTAGCAACAAAACAACTTGTTTCTAGATTAAGCTAAAAAACATTACCTTTAGTCTTTGAACCTGATGCAATCATTTCTCCTTCCTTGTTGTTAATGATGCACTTGTTTTCTTTGAATTCCAATCGGTAACCTTTGTCAAGAAATTGTCCAACACTCATTAGGTTATGTTGCAAACCATCAACATATAGAACATAATAAGTGTTGTTCTTTCCATCCAAGGTAATGGCTCCTCTACCAATGATAGGTTTAGGAATGTTATCTCCAAATCTAACCATGCCTCCTTTGTACCTATCCAGATGAACAAATCTATCTTTGTCTCCTGTCATGTGATGTGAGCAACCACTGTCAATGATAAAATATGTCCTGATGTCTACTTGTGAAATTAGTGCTAACTCTTGTGTATTATTTTCATCTTCAAGAGCAATGAATCCAATTTCCTCCTCAGCTGATTCTTCATTTGATACTCCATCTTCAGTATAGTAACATTCCTTTGTATACTTAGGCTTGTAGTTATTTTTGAAATTCTTAACTCTTGTAGGACACTTGGATGCAAAGTGACCAATCTTATTACATGAAAAGCATTTGAATGGTAATTGACCTTCATATTTTCCTTTTCATTTCTTTTCTCTTTTAGAAATCATAGCAATGAAATCATCTAGTGTTTTCTCTTCATTATCATCATCAAAATTACCAGAGTTATTCAATGATTTCTTACCATGTACTGAAGCTTTGAATGCAGTTTCACTTTTAGGTTCTGTCTTCAATCTTGATATCTCAAAGGCTGAAAGTTTTCTGATTAAAGTATCTCTTTTAAAGTCTTTTGTGGATTGCATAGTTTCATCTAGGATGCATATCTTATTGTCATATTCAAGAGTCAAGGTAGTCATCATTTTGTCCATTATATCTTCTTCTGAGATTTCTCCACCATTGTTTCTGATTCCTGCAACTGCTTCATTAATCCTTTGATTGTAGGCCCTGACATTCTCATCAGGTAGCATCTCTAATGTATTGTATCTTTTCTTCCATGTCTTTCTGTGTGCATTCTTAGCTTGAATATCTCCTTCAAACATGTCTTCTAGGTATTTCCATATCTTATAGGCTTTGTCCATTTTCTTGATCTCTGAAAACTCACTGTCAGATAGGGCACTGATAAGGGCTTCTTTGGAAATAACATTTGAAGTGAACATCTCCTTTTTCTTCAAGGTTGCATCTTCTTTTGCAAGATCAACTAGTGAAGGAATCTCAACTTCTTTGGTTAGGTACTTCAAAAATCTCAAAGGCAATGCACTACACATGTGTCATCATTTTTTTCTTCCAGTCTATATAGTTCTCTCCATCAAACTTGGGACTTTCTTTTCTAAAGAATGCCATCTGATCAACCTCAAGCTATTAAACTTTCTCTCTGAGGCACTTGGCTCTGATATGAATTATTAGGAATAGTCCCAAGAGATAACTGACAGGGGGAGTGAATCAGTTATCTACAAGATTCAATTCTTTATCCAATTAAGTATATAAGAACTTTAAGCATAAACACAATGAAAGAACACTTAACACAACATCACAATTTTGGTTATTGGAAAACCCAAATAGGTAAAAACCCCGGTGGGAATTAACAACCACTAAGAACTGCACTAGAGTATTATGATCCCTATTAGAAGATCTTACAACCCTCTTAGGAGTTGATCTTTACAATGCAATAAGTACAATGACCTAGTCAAAGGTCAGACCCTGTTAGCAGTCTTTTACAATTAACTCTATTAGGGGTGAGGATGCATTATCTGAGAGCACACTACTCAAAGGGGTGAAGGCTACAACCTTCTGATTAACAATTACACACTATATCTAGATCTTGGTGAGCTGCACATAGACCTACTGTCTAGATCAGTTCCAATGAATAGTATATACTCTTTACTTGGTCACATAGACCTTCTGCTGATAGCTCAACACTTCACACTTTCTTCTCTACTCTTTATCTTTCCACTCTAAACCACACTTTAGCAATCACAAATGACTACCTATAAATATCTTTCCTCCAAATGATATAATCAAGTCAGCCTCTTAGAACCATCTTGAAATCATATTAGAAAAACAATCAAACTCTCCAATAACACCTCAATCGGCTCTACTAAGCACGCAACATAAATTAGGACTTCACAATTTTATGTGAGTGGATGTCATGCTACACACAGTCGGCTTCACTAAATTATCTCCAACTTTCTTCTTATGCTGAATTACATCATGCACTCTTAACCAAACATTGTTAACTCTCCTCTTAACACAAATCCAAGCATGCATACCATGATGATAAGCACAACTGTCGTAATCTTATAAACACTTTCTTCTCTCCTAGATAAACTCAGGAAACGGAAACTGTCAATTGGAGACTTCATAACTCAACCTATACTACATATCTGACTCTGGCATTCATGAACATAACATCATACATATGTCTACAATATAAATATGAATACACAAGGCTCTACTGCAACTGTACAATCAATCACATACAAAACTATTCTTGGGACTTGTCAGGAACACTCACTGTTATACACAACTGTATTACTATCTTTACTCAAAATCAACCTCTGCGTCTATGATATCATGTTGATAACATATCCATGCAACATATACTAAAGGCTATCTTCATCAGGCTTCCACGCATGCTGCTTATCATATGTTTTCATCAATGACAAACATACAGTTTGCAATCTGGCTTGCTGGAAAATCTCCAATAGTTTTAGTGATGCTCAGTAATTTTGGTTTATATCGACGGGAGTTCTTGAAGATTTTTCTGGCTGACTTGGTGTATTTAATGTTGGTAGCTGATGTTATATTCTCCTAGGTAGATTTTGAGGCCAACCTGGAGAATTAAATAATTGTAAGGCTTTTTAAGAGCCGATTGTTATTATATTTCATATATGTTTGTAGTAGAAGCTGACTTGTCTTAGGATTTAATTATTTCTTCTAGCCGAATTATGGTTGAGGAAATATATATTTAAGGGGTGTTTGGGTAGTTGTTTAGAGGCATTGGGAATCAATTAGTGGAAAGTCAGGGAATGTAGATCTGACAAGTATAGCAATTGGATCTTGTGTGATGTTGAAGATCAAATTATTTTTTGATATATTGTAATAACAGAGCTAGTGGTTTGTTTTCTTGGAGACAAGGATATTTCTTGGTGGCTTGTGAGCTCAGGTTTGGATCTACCTTTGTGCTTCCACCAGTTGGTGATGTGTTACAGAGCTAGACTAGCTAAGAGGTTTCATAATTACTTTTTAAATTTAATGTATATGGCCCTAACCCAGAAGGCCTTACAGTTTGGCATGTTGAATGAAAATTTTATTTGAAGCATATGTTGTTGTGTTATTCTGAATTGTTGGTGTTTGGTTGCAAGTTTGGACAATCCTTTATTGGATCCTCTGACCTTGGACTGTGTCAGATGGTATCAGAGCTTAAAGTTCTTGAGTGTGTAAACTAATCTTCGAGTTGAGGCTGTTTGCACCAAGACCTTGGTTGGTGATTTATTGCTTTGGGTTTTTGAAAATATTGAAGGATGCCTCCAAGAAGATTGGACCCTAGAGAGATTTCAGATCTCTGTGATGCTGTGGAATTGAAGATTATAGAGAATGTTAAAGCTAATTTTAGATCTGAGATGGAGTTGATGAAGAATGACATGATCACTGAGATCATGAAGACTGTTGCTGGTATGTCAAGGAATCTTGGTATTGAAGATGCTTATGAGGAATCTGCTAAAGACTTTGAAGCTACTGGATCTATTGGAGATGATAGAGGCAATCAAAGAGATAGATTTGGTGAACAAAGAATAGGTCAATTGCAAAGATCTGGAGCTCAATTGAGTACTAGTTATCGAATAGAAGTTTCTAACTTCTCTAAAACTTTGAAACTTGAGAATTTAATTGATTGGATTGGTGAGTTAGAAAACTTATTTGAGCTTGAAGAAATTGAAGATCCTCTTTGAGTGAGGTTAGCATAGAAAAAGTTTAAAGGACATGCTTCTCTTTGGTGGAAAGAATTACAAAGAGATAGAGAAGATGAAGGTGAAATGAAGATCAATCGGTGGAGGTTGATAGTGACTAAGTTGAAAGCTAAGTTCATACCTACCGACTATGAACTTGACTTGTTTAAGAAGTTACATAATATGAAGCAGAAATATTTGACTATTGAAGACTATACCAAGGAGTTCTATAAGTTGTCTACTCAGTCTGGACATAGACAACTTGGTAAAGAAAAGGTAGCTCGGTATGTGAATGGTTTGAGATTTAATATTCAAGATGAGATTGATATGCTAAAGATTGATTCTATTGAGGATGCTTATTAGTATGTTGTGAAGGAAGAAGATAAGTTGAAGAGGAAACAACATGGTAACTCCTAAGGGAAGGAAAAGATTGATCACTCGGTGAAGGATAAACTAACTGTAGAAGATGAATAGAAACCTGTGGAACCAAAGAAGAAGACAAGTAGGGTTTTCTTTAAGGGTACTTGTTATAACTGTGCTGAAGAAGGACACTGATATTTTGAGTGTACACAGAAGAAGTTTGGTGATAGAAGGAATGATGTGGTAAATGAGAACATTCAGAATAAACTTGAATTTGAAAACTTACTAGTTCGAAGAACATTGCTCATTACTAAGGTGGAACCTTGTCAGAGGAGTAACTTGTTTTGAACTCGGTGCAAGTCAGGAGGAAAACTTTGTGATGTTATTGTGGATAGTAGTAGTACTGATAACCTTGTAGTTGAGGAGGTGGTTCAGAAACTTGGTTTGAGGAGAGTAAGACATCCTTATCCTTCTAGGATTGATTGGTTGCAAGATATTCGTGCTTTGGAAGTGAGGGAACAATATCTTGTTGATTTTCAGATTGGCTAGTATAAGGATCAAGTGTTGTGTGATATTGTGAACATGAGTAGCTGTCATATATTGCTCGGTAGACCTTAGTAGTATGATTGCATGGTTGTGCATGAGTGTGTCAAGAATGTGTTTACTATTGAGAAGGATGACATGAAGTTTCTCTGATACCTTTGCTGGATACAACACTCAGTAGGAGGAACCTGAGTATTGGTAGCCGAGTTGAGTTGTCAAATCCTGAGAGGATTGATGATCAGTATGGAGAACTGACATGTGTGTTGTCAAGGAAAGACCTAAAAAAGGAAGTGAAAGCAGAAATAGAAGATTGTGCAAGGTGAAGACTTGGAAGACATGTATGTGAAGAACCAGTTTGGGTTTTATGTGTTGAATCCCGAAAGATGTTCTTCTAGCTATTGAGAACATCTTTTCAAACCTGGAGTGTCTGATGTAGGGGCATTCTGGGGTATTCAACAAATCTGCGTGGTGGTGTGTTTAAGTGGTTATGTGTTTCTCGGTTGCAGCTTTGACCAAGAAGCTCGGTCATTGAATGGCTCAGTTATTGATGGATTGGTCATTGAAGGAAGCTCGGTCGCTGAAGGAACTCGGTGAACTCTGGTGCTTAGTGGAACTTGTGTTCGGCGATGCTTGTGGTGCTTGGTCAGTGCACTTGCTCGGTGATTCCTAGCGTGCTTGGTTGTTTTATTGATGCTTGGTAATTCTAGTTTATTGATGAGACTTCTTGAAGATTTTTTGGGCCGACTTGGTGTATTTAATGTTGGTAGCTGATGTTACATTCTCCTAAGTAGATCTTGAGGCCGACATGGAGAATTAAATAATTGTAAGGCTATTTGAGAGATGACTATTGTTGCATTTAATATTTGTTTGTAGTAGAAGCTGACTTGGGTTAGGAGTTAATTATTTCTTCCAGCCAACTTGTGGTTGAGGAAATGTATTAAAGGGGTGTTTGGGTAGTTGTTTAGGGGCATTGGGAGTCAGTAAGTGGAAAGTCAGTGAAAGTAGATGTGACAAGGATAGTAATTGGATCTTGTGTGATCTTGAAGATTAGATTATTTTCTGATATGTTGTAATAGTAGAGCTAGTGGTTTGTTTTCTTGGAGACAAGGATATTTCTTGGTGGCTTGCAAGCTCAGGTTTAGATCTACAATGTGCTTCCACTAGTTGTTGATGTGTTATAGGGACTAGCTAGGAGGTTGCAGAATTAATTTTTTAATTGAATGTATTTATCCCTAATCTGGAAGGCCTTACAATCAGGCATGTTGAATGAAAATTTTGTTTGAAGCATATCTTGTTGTGTTATTCTGCATTGTTGGTGTTTGGCTACAAGTTTGGAAAGTCCTTTATTGGATCCTCCGACCTTGGACTGTGTCAACTTATCAATTACTCTTGAAGTCCTTAATTATACATTATCACCAAAGGAAAATCTCGCACTTTCAATAATTACATACCCCAACAAGGTCCACAAAGGAAAATAATTGGACATTATCATTTAAGGAACTTTAAGAATAGGAAAATCATACAGGTCTAATTAGTTTTATAATGAATGCACTCCAAGGAATGACAACATAAAAAAATAGCCTAATAGTTATACTAGTCCCTACCTAAATTTCCACATTTAACATCCATGTGTCAAAAATACATTTGACACTCAAGATTCCTATCAAATAAATGTTGTGATTATAGGAACAAACACTAACCACATTCTAAGAAGATGTGAAGCACACAAGGTACATCCTCATTGATGAGGATGACACTCATAGGACATGTTGAGCGTCATTTTTACATGATCTAACAATATGGAGATGTGATACAAATCTTTCTCTTGAAAAAGTGATGAATTCACTTCCAAGGTTCTCAGTAGTCGTAGTACAATTGTGTGGAGACTCAATTGAAGATAAATGTGAATGTTCACAAGGAGGCCTTTGCTAGTTCATTTTTTAGAAGGCTGAGGCAATAGATTCAATAACACTTTTTGTATTTCTAGGTTTTAAAACTAACATGCGTGCAAATTTTATCAATGCAATCCAAATTGAAATCTAAGTTGAATTTCTAAATTTAATCTTGTTTGAAAAAAAATAAAAAGAAGAAGGTAACAAGAGATTTAAAGAAATTTATTAAAAATAAATTCCTAACGGACATCAACCATCAATGGTTCAACTCACATATTAAATGTCACATAGATAAGAAAATCCAGAAAACGTGAATTAGAATAACACACAACTCATATTCAGTGGATGAAATCACCAATGACATTTTAACAAGGTAACAAATTTCTCAAAATTCATCAGATGATGAAGCTATTGATGTATGTGAACACATGAGACAAATCTATCCTGAAGTATGCATAAGAATATATTCTCCAAATAATTGTCACAGTGAGTAGATTCAACAACAATTAACACCAGTTTTAATAATTCACAGGAACAATAAAAAAGAAACACAATTGGCTCTTGAATTCTAAAAATAAATTCCCAAAACTCCCATAGATGGAAACTAAATAAACATAAATGCAACACCAATTTATATCTATTTCTATTGCAAAAGATCCGCCCTAATTACAAAACCCAATTATTCTTTTATATATTTTACAATGCAAAATCATGAAACCCAAAACTTGAGTTTTTGGACATTCAAAATGGGCATCACAAATTTAAAACTAAAGTGTAACTAGAGAAAACTACTTCTAATATATACTATAACATGCTGAATTTGATTTCCATTGTTTCTATCATATAAATCATGCAAAATCAAACCCAAAATGTTCCCTACAAAAATGAATCATTTCTACAAGCTTATATTTCCATTGTTTCAGATCCACAACCATTTAAGGAAGCTTCGGGGGTTCTTTAGTGGGACAAAGATATGGAGGATGAGTATAAAAATTTGATGATGAATAACACTTGGGACTTAGTTCCTCTTCCTATGGGAAGAAATTTGGTTCAATGTATGTGGATCTATTAGAAAAAGTTTGTAGTGGATGGAAGTGTGGATAAGTATAAGGTTAGGCTTGTTGCAAAAGGTTTCTCTCAAGTTCTTGATGTTGACTATACTGAGACCTTTGCACCGGTCACCAAGATGAACTTCATTCATTTGACACTTTCTATTGTTGTAGCTCATGGCTTGGTTGTACATCAGATGGATCTGAAGAGTGCATTTCTACATGAGGATCTTCAGGAGGAGATTTATTTGGAGCAACCACAGGGATTCATACAATATATTTCTATGGTTTGCAGATTGAGGAAGTCTATCTATAGCCTCAAATAGGATCCTAGGGCTTGGTATGCCAAGATGGATTCATTTCTTCTCTCAACAAGGTTCACCAGGATTCATTCAGATTCAAATGTCTACATTCTTTGGCAGGATGCCTCAGACTTGATTCTTGTGCTTTATGTTGATGACTTGATCATTACAAGGAGTACTTCATCCATCATTGGAAATTTCAAATCTTCTTTGCATGATAGATTTTATATGATACACTTGGGTTTACTTCACTATTTTCTTGGTATTGAGATCACATAGTCCTTAATAGGGATCACACTTTCTCAGCCCAAGTATGCTCTTGATTTACTTTCTCAATTTCGCATGAGTGATTGCAAGGCTGCACCCACTTCCTTTCTTTCATGTATCAAGTTAGAGGTTAAATGTACCACACCACTTGTTGATGCCACATTATATAGATATCTTGTTGGAAGTCTCTTCTACTTAACACAAACACACCTTGCCATATCCGTTGTAGATTACATGATTTCTCGCTTCATGCAAGAGCTAGATGAGCTTCATTAGAAGGAAGCCAAACACATATTGCACTACATACAAGGTACACATACACATTGGATTCACTATGAAACAAGTATAGGAATTCAAATGGTTGGATATATAAACTTGATTGGTTAGGCAATCTTAATGGTCACAAGTCTACTTTAGGTTACATGTTTCATCTTGATTCAGAACCCATTTATTGGTAGAGTAAGAAGAATCATGCTATTGTTCTCTCTTCAATTGAGGCTGATTATCGAGGGGCTGTTAATGCAGCTACATAAGCTATTTGGCTTCAACATATCCTAAAGTATGTTGGTTTTAGCATTCCACAACCTACAATCATTCATTGTGATAATTAGGGTGCTATAGAGATCTCGAGACATCCAACCCAACATTAGCAGACCAAACACATTGAGGTTCATATGCACTTCATTAGAGAGATAATATAGGAGCGGGTCATTGAGTTGCAATATTGTCCTATAGAAAATGAGATTGCAGACATCTTCACCAAATGCTTCACTGAGAGAAAGTATCTTCACTTGCGAGCTCTGTTGGGGGTGCAAGATATTTCTTTGGGGTGGGGGGTCATTTGACTTCTCTACTCTCTCTTATGGGGTGATCTTTTCCTCATATGAGGTCTTCTCTCTTTTTTTCTATTTTTGTACTTATCTCTCTTTTGGGGGGAGGTTTTTTGCCATGAGGTTTTTCCCTCTTTCTCTGCTTTACAAGAGATTAGATTGCATATCTTTTGAACTTGCAATTTGTACAAGGGTACCTAACATGGCCTATTAGCCAGGACTCATCATGCGTTATCATCTAGCATTGTGAGCTTAAGCACATTCCTCTAAGTTGCACTTAAAGGGGGGTGTTGGTTTAATTAATTATTCAATTATTACACTTTACTTAAGTTTACTTAGGATAATCAATTTGCATATTAGTTTCTGTATAGACACCTAGGAGTTTGCATCTCATTTTAGCACATGGTGTAGGAGAATTCCACTTTAGGTGGTGGTAGTTATCATCTCATACCTTTTTATGTGTGATATTCACCTTTAGTACTCTTATCACATTATCATCCTCTCATTATTGCACATGTTATACATACTTTGTTTTACAATGGACGATGATCCACCTTTTGTGGACATGTGATTACACCTAGTGTGATTGATAGGTTATCACTTGCATATCTCCTAATTATCATACATTGCCTATATATTCAGACACATCTACATTGTATGTATCAATTACCATTTGATCATTATTGAGTTATTCATTTGATTATATCATCTCGTCTCTCTTATTTGTGCTATCTATTGAGCTTCTAGATCTTCACATTACATTCTTTGCCTTAGGAAAATTCTTACAAATAATTTTACCTTGCACAAACCCTCATGAATAGATGTAGAGATCACTCATATCCATGAAGATTTTTAAATGTTCTTGAAATCCAAAGGGTTGACCTTGGAATGAGATATAGAATCATGGATTCCCTTACAAATGCATAGATCGATGAGTGCCACTCCTAGATCTTGAATGTAGATATGATTGATAATACATGTAAAGGAGAGAGAAGGAAGGATGGATCTTCTTTCTTGATTGAAAATTTCTCTACTTGGCTATCATGGGAGAGAAACTTGCATCAATTAGATAAGATTGTCTTTGACTTGAATGATCTTGAAGATATTGAGACTTGGAGATCTTGATATTGGGTGTTTGCCTTCAAATCTTGAATCCAATTTGTCTTGCTTAATTGAAAACTTGATAGCTTGATTGCCAAAATGCTTGAGTATGGTTGTTATATAAAAAATGAGGAGCAATAGGGGGTTTTTATTATAAGTCCATCATTTTGGGACTCAAATTTGATCTAGGTCGACCACAAAAGAAAATCCCTAGAGAAAACCCCAGTATCAAGTCCTAAGCAAAATTTGGACCCCCAAAACCCTAGGACACATCATCGTTGGAGACATGTCCCTTGAGAAATGGGCTCAATTTAATTTGGAGCTTGGGGAAAGTGAAAAGATGTGGGAAATGGAGAATCAACTTGGTAGGATCAAGTATAATAGACATTCGAATGTCAAAATCACCAAAATGGGTGTAATAGTTCCTAATAAAGTATGCAATCATGAGTGCTAACTTTTTAGGATGGTCCACTTGGTAAATGAGCTTTTATTAAGAAAGAAAATATATTCTCTAAAGATGGAAGATGGACGATCCATTGCTGATCATCTTAATGTTTTCAATATGATAGTTACTTAAAGTTGGGTTATTTTGGTGATAAGATCGAGGAGGATTGTGTATGCTTTTTTTGTGTTTGTTTCCTAACTCATGAGACCACCTTGTTATGGCTATTGGGCGCACAACCACAAAGTTCAAGATGGATGAGGTGATAACACTGCTACTTTTTGAATAGATGTATAGAAAAATTTCTTAGTCAATTAAGGAGCCTCTTTTGGTTCATGGTAGATTAAAATAGAAAGGCAATAAGGAAAAGAAAAATGAAAGAGGTAGTTCCAAATCCTATGGGAGATCTATGTCTTGTCGAAAGTCCAAGGAAAAATGTTGGAATTGTGGCAAACCTCGTCACTTCCAAAAAGATTGTAAGGAGAAAAAGAAGAAGAAGAGATCCTTTGATACAAATTCAGACAAATCCTCTCAAGATGATGGTGAATAATTTAGGGCAGCCTTGGGAATCCATGCATCAGAAGATGTATGGTTGATAGATTCAAGTGCATCTTTTCAACTGACCTCACATCAAGGTTAGTTTTAAAGTATGAAGAATATAATGGTGGGAAGGTGTATTTCGGTGATGACTCTCATTTGAAGGTTGTTGGTCATGGAAGAGTCAAGATTAGATTCCATGATGGAATAGTGAAGGAAATTGATGGTGTGATGCACATCCTGAGTTTAGCATAAAATACTCTGTGTAAGTAAGTTGAGTGATGTGGGTGTGCTATTTGGTTTCTTACAAAATGGATGCATGCCTATAGGTTCTATGGTGCTTGTTAAAGGTTTTTGGATTTGAACCTTTTACAAGTTGGATGCATCTATAGTTCAGTATAATAATTCCATGGATTCCAAGAAGAGGGCTCTAGATTCTTCATCCTCATCATTAGATCAAACTGCAAAGAGGATTATTACTTCTACATATGATGGTTGTTCTTTCTAGGTATCTAAGGGTGACAATTCTTTTCAAATGAAATTTACAGTAGAGAAGACAATCTTATGGCACCAAAGACTTGTTTTAATTGGTGAGAAGGGCCTTAAAAATGTGAAAAATAAAAGCCCCATTGAGGGGTTTGATAATTACAATATCAAGTTCAATTTTTGCAAAAAATACATATATGGTAAACAAAATAATGTTCATTTTTACTCTAGTTCTAAAAAATCTTCTAGGGTTGTTAGATTTGATATATTTTGATAGTTTTGGTCCCATTAATATTTATTTTTAAAATATGTCTATTTTGTATCATTCATGGATGACTATAGTAGAAGGACATTTGTTTATTTTCTCAGAAGTAAATTTGAAGTCATTAGTCAGTTTAAGGATAACCTAAGACCCTTGTTGAGAATATGACTTGTAGAAAGACTAAGTGTTTGAGGAATTACAATAGTGGTTAGTTATTCTTAGCAGATTTTGATAGGCTCTATAAGTATCATGAGATTGAGAGTCATAAGACAACTCCATACACCCCTCTGTAGAATGAAGTTGCAAAAAGAATGAAAAGGATTTCGATGGATAGGACTAGGATTATGCTTGGTGGTGTTGGCCTTGAACAAAAAATTTAGACAAAGGTTTTAGCCACTACCTGCTATTTGGTAAATAGATCTCTCACATTAGAACTTGTTGATAAGACATCTAGGGAGGCATGGTCACAAAAGAAACCCTCGTTGAGACATCTCAGATCATTTGGTTGTGCAGTTTATGCTCATGTTACAAGTGAAAAAAGTTCTAAGTTGGAGAACATGGCAGTGAAGTTCATATTTATTGGCTATGATTCTAATGTAAAAGGCTACAAGCTTTGTGATCTAGTGATAGAAAATATTTTCTATAGCATAAGTGTTACTATCAGAGAATGAAACCTTCCACTATTGAGCTATAGCTAGAGAAAGAGGAGAAACACAATTAAGAGGTAGTCAAAATTCCTTCTACCCCTAAGAAAGAACTACGAGATCCTGATGGACCTGATGATGAGGAGAGCTCAAGCAGCTCTAAAATTTTAGAAGAAGATGAAGAACCTCAACCTTAGTCTTTGAGGAGGTCTACTCGTGATAAACAATAACCTAATAGATATGGTTATTCACTAGAAATGTTTGGATATTCATTATTATATTTCAGTTGCATTTTGCTTTGATTTTTAATACTAATGAGACTAGGACTATTAGAGAGGCTATGAGTATACATGATGCAGATTCTTGGATAGAAGCCATGAATGATGAGATGGTATCTTTGAATAAAAATAATACTTGGGATCTAGTACCTTTTCCTAAGGGAATAGATTATGGTCATATTTTATCTCTTGTTATAAAGTTGATATTTATTTGGTCCTTGTTATCACTTGCTACAATTCATGATTGAGAAATCAAAAAAATAGATGTGAAGATAGCATTCCTTCATGGTGATTTGGAAGAAGAAAATTTGTATGTTAGAGCCAGAGCATTTCATGGTGAAAGGTATAGAAAATATGGTTTGCAAGTTGAAAAGGTCTTTATATGGTCTCAAATAGTCTCCTAGGGTGTGGTACCAAAATGTTGATACCTATCTGTTGAGTCTTGGATTTTAGAGGTTGAAATCTAATTATTATATTTATTTTAAAAGAGATAATAGTTGCACTCTAATTATTGTATTATATGTGGATGATATGTTACTTTTTGGAAATGTTAATTTGATTTCTAACTTGAAGTCTTAGTTGTTAGCACAGTTTGAGATGAAATACTTAGGTACAACTAGGTACATTGTGGGGTTGGAGGTTAGAAGAGACAGAGCTAATAGAAAGCTTTGGTTAAGCTAGTCTAAGTATGTGAATTTAGTGTTGAGGAGATTGAACATGACAACTTATAGATCTATGATAGTTCCTATTGCATTAGGAATAAAGTTATCTGTGGAGGATTATCCAAAATATCTTTTTGAGGTGGAGGACATGGCCTGTGTACCATATGTAAGTGCTATTGGCAGTCTTATGTATGCTATGGTTTGTACTATACCAGACATTTCCCAAATGGTGAGAGTCCCAAGGTCATACATGGTTAATCCTAGATGGGTACATTGGGATGCAGTTAAGAGAGTGTTCATATATTTGAGTGATACTTAGATGAGTATTCCTTGTGATATCATGGTTATCCTACTGTACCTCAATATTTTGTAAGTATCTATGGATGTGCATTCAGATTGGACATGTGACATTGATAGCAGAAGATCCACCAATAGTTATGTTTTTACTATGTATGGTGGTGTTATTAGTTGGATGAACAAGCGATAAGATGTAGTTGTGTTGTCCATGACAGAAGCAGAGTATATGATAGCTACTCATGCGTGTAAGAAAATTGTTTGGCTTAGAAGGTTTTGTTCATATATTAGGTTTGATGTAGGATTGATTACTATTTGTTGTGATAATTAGAGTGCTATTTGTTTAACAAAGAACTTGACTTTCCATATCAGAAAAAATCACATTGATGCACAATTTCATTTTGTTCGAGATATGGTAGAGGATGGGAAGGTGAAATTGGAGAAAATTATTTGATGAATATTGTGGATGCATTGATGAAACCAATGAGCACAAAGAAGTTTAAATGATGTTCTAGTTCTATGGACATCTTGGTCCACTAGAATTAAGCTATGGGCTATTTGAAGGTCTTTGGCAAGTGGAAGAATGTTGGGATTAAGGTGTCTCAATCTTTGCAAATTCTAACATCATTTTTGTTGCATTTATTTATTATTTTAATTAGTTCATTATCTATGAATATCTAGTCATCTAGTGGGACCCACAGTCATGGTGACATCCTACTTTGCAATGAATGTATGACACATATGTCACACATGTGGAGTTAAAGATCTCACTTTGAGGATCTTGACAAGTGTCAAGCTATGACAGATTCTATGATAAATTGGACAAGTGGCAAAAGATACCTTTTGTATGGAGAAGGTGGGTGCCCCATTTGGGTTATGATGAGTTGTAAGAGAATATTCTATTCATAGTCAAATAGATTCTCTTACAGTTGTAAGTTGTAATTTATGACAATATTTATGACAGATTCTTATGACACTTGTAAGACGTGTAAGAGCATCGGTCATAGTTCAAAATAGTAAATTTTGGGTGTCCAGCATAGGAGTTTTGAATGGGGAGTCATTTGAAGATGTACATGTGTTATTTGTATATTTTTGGTGATTGTAAAATGAGGCCAAATGTTACGCTGGACCCTATCTTGTGTTTTCATTTAGAAGACACCTCATGTTGTATTTCTATAAAATGTAGCCTTGGAGAGTATGAGTCAAGAATATAATGTAATGTCTGCAGCCGAAGTGTTATGCTTCGAGAATTGATTGTTGGCTGAAGACTCATGTTGAAGAAGCAATGTACTGCTATTTTATTATAACTGTTGTTTTAGTAATACAAAGTGTTGTGCTTTTAGAGAGATTTTTTTTCTTGAAAGAGTTTTTTCCACGATATAAAGTGTGTTCTCTCTTTATGCATGTTATTATCACTTTATGAGTATATTTTTGATTCTATAACAGTTATGATTGGTAAAGAAAATTTACACTAGATCTCTCTTCCTAGATTAATATTAGGAAGTATTTTCCACACCTTAACTTCCTTTCAAATGTAAATTATAATATTTTTAGAACTCATTTTTTAAAATCTGCAAAACTGGAGTTTTCCCATGCCAAGTAAGAGAAATTATTATTTCAACAATCAGATGTCTTTTTCATAATGTATAAATGCATAACTACATTTATAAAAATTAAAGGTATTGACATATTAGCATTCATTGCATGAACTAGTTTGGCATATCTGAAAAACTGGAATGAGAGCTTCTGATTCTGAGAGTTTCTGTTTATCTGGAAGCTTGGTTATTCGGCATAATGTATTTAGACTAATGATTTCCTTTGAAATGTGACAGTTCTTAAGCGTGTAGAGAAAATGCCGGAAGGAGGCCGAGATCAACCAACCATCCACGATAGCCTTGGTATGTAAACAACTTCATCCGTAAACCATTGCATAAAGATCACATCTGTAGGGCCGAGTGTAAAGAAGAGCTGGTGTCCGATGTTTATGTCTCAGCTAAACAAATGAGTTCGGTGCCATTTTTTAATGTGCAACCATGTACTATGTAAACAACTAATGTTAATACTCTTGCCCTATAGCCTAGAATAGTCTTCTTGGCTTTATTAGCGTATATATATCTTCTAGAATCTCACATATTGTGCCGATTGATGTGACTTGCAATTAAACAGGAAGAAGGGCTTTTGCAGAAGGCCTGGCTGCCCTTTTTTTAAACCCATATGTTAAATCACCGGTGACAGTGGGCATCTCGGGTGACTGGGGAATGGGCAAGTCCAGCTTAATGTTGCAGGTACCTTTTCAATCTTCTCTTTAAAGAGATTTTACATGTTTTTCCAACATGAAACGTTGATGAAAATCCTGAGTCATTGACAATTTTCACATTGACAGACTGAAATGATTTTGCTTCAAGCGGCAGCTCAGCTAGCGTTTCCAGATATTTTACCAATTGAGGATTTTCCAGGATCGAAGCAGTTTGAGCTAACTCCAAAAGGTCTCAGAAAATATAATAAAGTTAAGAATGGAGTGAAAGATTTACTGCCAGCCTCGGAAAAAGATAGTGTATGTATATGTTATAAAGCAATACGAAAAATCGACTCTGGTGAAAGTGCTATAATAGAGATTTAACCGTAATTGATTTCCTGGCACATCAGATTGGAGATGATCCACTGGTGTATTTTCTGGACAACTATCAAGACAAATACCCTCAAGTCTATATATCATTAGCGCTCATGGACCGCAGTGAGATGGTGAGTTTTATCGCCAATTAGTGTAGCTTTGTGGGTTCTCTAAGTAATATATTAATTTCATACCGTATTGTTTGCTATGTCTCAGTTTCAGTTGAAGGAAAAAACATCAGATTCATCTAACAGCCTGGGCAAGATTCCTACTATTCTGACCATTCGCTATAACGCGTGGCATTACCAAAATGAGTTAGAAGCATTGGCAGGCTTAGCTGTTACAGTAACAAAGGCAATGGAAGAAACGATGACTAGGTCCCAGAGGATCAGGTCTAGCTGGAGATACACATGGAAGGAACGGGGAGTTGAAATACGTTTCCAATTTCTTTTGCCATGCCTCCTTGCTCTTTTTCTTTCATGTTGGCTTACTTGGGCGGTTTGGATGTTGCTAAACATATCGAAGCGCAGCGAACTGAAAGATTTAAAATACGGATCCATACCTGTCACTCTAGTTGTACTTTTTTGGACCGTGATGAAACAGTTGCATTCTGTTTTCAAACCAGTTAGTGTTAAAATTATGGGATATCTTCGCTTGCCTGACCATAGCACAAATCTGGGCTATCAGCATCAAGTGATATCAGACATCAACTTTGTGAAGAAACAAATTCGTGAAAAACCGTCTTTGTTTTGGAAATTTGTTGCTGGTAATTGGTTATGGAGAATGTGTGGGCGCTATCTTGACACAGTTGAAGGTACATCCATTCCAAAGACACCACCCCCTTCCAAAGATGATACCCGCATAATTGTCTTTGTTGACGATTTGGATAGGTGCCAAGACACCGTTATATTACAGGTATTTCTCTTTTCAGCCAGTTTTATTCTTTAAGCGTTTAATATGATAGTAAACAATGGTATGCACCATTCAAATAATAACCATTTTGCAATATCGCATAATCAGGTACTGTCTGCAGTTAATTTGGTCTTTAGCGGTGTGTGAGATCAACGTGGTTCTTGGGATGGACAAGTAAATGATAGCAAGAGCAATAGCACACCAATACCAACACCAAGTACAAGACAACAATATTTTAAATATGGTCGATCCAGTAGATTTGGCGGATAAATACTTAAGCAAAATAGTTCAACTGCCCTTGGCCTTACCAGATTCTGGCAATGACGAAACAATACAATTTCTAAATCAGCAGTTAGGAGAGGAGTTCAAGGAAGGGAGCGACGACGAAACATGTTCCGAAAGATTACAATGCATTCCTTAAATAACAATGTTATTTCGTTTCGATTGTGTTAGTGAAACGGAAACATTTTCTGATTTGTGCAGATCGTCAATTAAGAGATACAGAAAGCATTCCCAATTACAATCTCTCTGTTAAATGCAAGGCCTTTCATTTCTATTGTTTTACTTAATGAAACAAAACATCTCATTAGTGCATATTCTGAACCCACTAATATAAAAGAAAACACTTCAGTTTCTTCCTACGTCGGATAGGGTTTGAAGTAGTTTAAATAAAATAGAACTTAATTGCATTAAAAAACCCTCAAGGAGAGCTTCCAGAAAGCATCCTAGAGCCTTCACCAGGTTCTCCAATTATATTTTAGCCATTACGTGAAAATGCCATTTCATTTCAATTGTTTTGCTTTGGATAAAATAAAATATCTTCGGATTGATACAGATGGTCAACCCAGTGATGTCGAAAATCCTCACGAAAATCTTCCTATAGAAGTTCCACAAAGCGGCCCTCAGAACCGGCCGATAGTCTCCCAAATTATCAAGTGTTTCACAGCATTGAGAAGTAGGCTTTGTGGATGTAATTGTTCAGGTATTCCCGTTGGAAACACACTCTCCTGAACTTCACATGAAAACTTAATAAATATATTGATATAATGAAATAATCATAGAGGAGTTTTGGCATTTCAGCAGGCCCGCACCTAAGAAACTCGAAACTGAAAAGCGTGCCAATAAATAACCAGTTGATACTGCCGAGCTACAGCGATGAAGAGCGGAAAGCAATGGTTTTCCTGAGCACACAAGCAAGCGATGGTCCGCAACTTCCTCGTGAATGGAAAAGATTCCTCACATACCATCGTCTAGCGTGGAACATCCTTTTCCGACTCAAGCAAGTTAAAAACTTAGCAGGATGGCAGGTCCAACTTCTAGTATGGTTTTTTTGTTGTTGGCAATGGAAAGACAATATCAACCTTATCATAAAGGTAGTAATACTTTTCTTCACGTTTAAGTTCTATGGATTTTTAACTCTTGAGATCTCAGTATATGCCTCGTGGCTCTTGCAGAAGTGGAAGTAGCTTGTGTCCATGAAGGGTGGCACTGTAAATGATGAGGACCCCTCACTCAAAATCATCGTTGAGCATTACCTTGAAAGATTTAAGGAATCAGTTGTGGAAAATGATAAATGGCAGTTATTAATTAAGACTTTGGATAAGTATGATGTTCCCATGGAAAGCATTCAATCTTTTCAAAAGTTTCGTCTACATTGTGAAATTGGATATCTCCCTCCCCCTCCAGCAATTGCCACAGAGCCAATCAGCAGCACTTCTGTTGAGAAAACTGATGCTGATCTAATTGATGCTCCAGTTCATTGATGCCTTTCATGCTAGGAGAATTTTGTTTAGAAATTTGCAAATGATGCATAAGTATTCCCATGCGTAGTTAGCATATAATGCAACTTGAGTTTGCTGTTTAGTCTCCACAGTAATTTTCAATATTAGCATGTAATAATGGGAAATATGTATACTATTCTATGATTTCAAACTGCCGTTACAAGCAGTAAACTGAACATTTCACCACCGTAGATTTCAAGACAGCAAGTCTTTAAATTGGGATTGATTCTGTGATATGCGTGTGGTGTAATCTTTTAATGCTGCGATGTATTTTCTGGGAAGGCTGTAAAAAGACCTCTTAGCAGAGGCATAAAGTTAATGGGAGCTGGAATATCAATAAATATTGAGTGTTTTAGTTCAAGATTTTTTTTGCACACTGTTTACTTGTTTTCAGCTCTGTTATTTTCCCCTATTTTTAAGATTTATAATCTCAGCCTCCGAATCTCTCTAAAACTGTCCTAATTTTTACTTGGGGAAGCCAATCGGCAACGGCTATTGTGCCTGCCAGTGTCAAATCAGAGCCGCCTATGTGATATCTCACACGCCACAATTTTATACAGCTGGCTCTATTTATTTCCTCACTTTCCCTATGTGATATCGTGTATATTTGTACAGATTTTTATCGTCCAAATTAATTAATGTTGCATCCAACATTTCACCAGATGGGAGAAACCATTTTTCATAGCTGGAGACCATTTTTACCCCATTTTGCAATCTATTTATTCTTGATGGGTGAAACTGATTTTTTTGGTCTGTAAAATATCTTGTGCAAGTGCAAGTGTAATCTTTATCTGTGATCATATTTGCAACTGCCATTGTCTGCTATCATTAGAGAAAATTGGTTTGGAAAATCCAATCTGCAATTACAATCGTGAGAAAGCTGGTCTATCAATTTCTTGTCAGTGCAGAAGAGGTTAGTAAAATATATTTTGTTCACTTTATGTAAATGATATATGTAAATAGTGTATGTAGGCTGTTATAGGATTATTATTTTATGAATATTTTATATTTTTAATATAACCGAATATGTTTTACTATGAATTATGTCCATTTTTATATTTTTTTTTATATTGTACAGATTTTTCAAATTAAAAAAAAATTATGAAGTTATTTTATTTAAATTGAAAATCTAATAGAGATCTATATATCATAAGTCATTTTAGTTGGTTGTAGCTTATTTCAGTAAGCTAGAAGCAAAAGTTGAATACTAATATGTAAGCTTCAGATACTACCTATTTAAACTAAGAAATAGCTAACTATATGCAGCATATTAAATTTCACCTTTACCTCATTAAACTCCTTGATTGTTAATAACTCCTATATTTAGAGTTGATCCATCAAACTAAGGATTTTTGGGATAACTTTTGTTCTAGTTTTCGCACTGTAAAGCATATATATGTAGTCATTTATTTATGTGGTCCCCAAAAATAATCATGCAAAGTGATAGAATAAATATCACATCAGGTTTATATATAAAATTTGGTAAAAATATGGTTCATAGGAAGTGAACATTTATATAAACCACCCCACTTCATCGAGTTTTCACGAATAGGGGACTTCACAAAAATTACCCTGCATCATCAAGTTTGCATGAAGTCACTAAGGTACTTCATGCGAAAAATAGTCTTTGTGCAAGAAGGCTTACTTGGTGTAGATTTTATCTGCCTACTTTTCCTTAATGGAAAAAATTATAACTCGCTTGTGTGGTATCACCCTCTTGTTGATTTTATTTACCATTAGGTTTACCAATTTCTACAATATTTATGTGATCCATAGTTAAAAAATGAATGGAGCCCATAGATTCATTATGAGACAAACATCCACTTCCATTACTCCATTTTTCAAATAGGGAGTTTATCTCTTTCCTCAATGATGTTTACTCATTTTGACCTTCTAGAGCCCCTAAGGCCCACTCTTCCTTATGAATCTGGTCCTTCACATACAAAAAAACCTCTAGAGGGCCTCAACACTCCTCCTATTGCATATTGTTACTAAGCCTAACTAACAATTCTGCCAAAGCATTTTATTACAACCCTTTACTTTTAGTATTCCTCACACATTCTTCAAATGGGTGTCTTACCCCTTTAGAGTTTTCACCATATCTTGTACTTCTATCTCTTGATGCCAAATACCTTCACATAGTTTTAGTTCCACTATTTGTGGAGGAGGGTGAACAACCTAACATAGAATGCAAATACAACCATACATATTGAACTCCTTTTTTTCCAATGCTTCATCTACCCTAACAAAAACCCCTATTTTATTTCCTATCTTCTTTAGGGTTTTCATATCCCAATATCCCACACTAGTACCTCCTCTATGGTTTTTTTTTCGGGGTCAAACTTGGGATCCCAATCAGTGATGAAAAAAACTTTCCACTCTATGAGGAAAGGTCCACTATTAAGAATTCATTCTCTATATTTTGCATTGGGACATATCACCAAATAAAATCCATAAAGTAGGGTTTTCATCACACCAACTTTGCACTTGCATATATGTCGACCATACCCCACTCCATTTCATGAAAAAACCTTTCTATATTGATGAACTGAATCTACCCATTCCTTACTATCCATTAATAGGGAAATAACTCTAGATTCCTTAAAACTTTGGCTTACCTTAGTCACCTCTAGTATTGTTCCTTTATTTTTTGGTTGCCAAACTTTCTTTTAAATCTTCTTGAAATCAAACAGAGTACCCATTCATATCAAAGCATAGTCCAATTTAATTTTTGTATTAATGCCCTGTTGGACTAGACCGTCGTACTCAAATTCAAAATTGCCTCTTTTGGGGTTTAACGAAGTCTCCCATGCTTGAGTTGGGGGACTCCAAGCATTATTTTAGTAGCCTTCCCTACTCCTCCATCTAAACAACACACAACACTTGTGAACCGTCATTCCCACAAAATCCTAGCTCCCCGCGAAACCTAATATTCTAATATCTATAATATTTTACATAATACTAGATAACATATAATAAACACTATAGAAAATAAATTACATTATATTTAATATGTCTATATAATATAATATACATATTCTAATTTTGAAAATCTTACCGTACAACATTTTTAAAAAATAATAAATAGTTGGGCAACATAATGCAGTAATAAATTAATTACTAAATTTTCAAATATTGGTTGCAATAGTTTACAGGCACAGTTATATTATGTATTGTATATTAACATCATAGAATGCATATCCATGTATATCAGTGCCTTTTTGTTGGGTTAATAGTCAATGTTCTCAAAAAGGGTGCTACCAAATCTTCATACAAAATCTACTAGAAGACAAAAAAAATTTAAAAAAAATCTACAAGATGTAGAAAACAGGGGAGGTAGATCATGAAGAATGAATGCTGATTTTGTTTTATAAAAATCAATAGTGCTTTCTATATTTTCAAAAATACATCTTATATGGTGGATAGTAGCCTCAATCAAAAGATCTTTAGATAAAATATTTCTATAAATTTAATAATTAAATAAAATTTCATATATAGTGTGTGGCATGGTCTAGTGAGGTAACTTGGTGGGTTCAAAATTATAGCACTGACTATACAACCATATCATTTCATATTGTTGGATGCCCATTGTTACATGCATACCCATATAGCTTTGAATTAAGTAAAAATAATTTTAAAATATCTAAACTTCAATTTTCTATTTATTTTAAACTTTTTATAGTTCGATTTTATGAACCGGCAATAAACTAATAAATTAATTATAGTAATAATATTTATATGTTTTATTTTTTAAAAAATTATTATATTATAATATATAATATGTAATATAGTGACTTTAATAAGTAAACTATATGAAAATTTTAATGATGTCATTATTTAACTTTTAAAAAGATTATGTTATTAAAGTTTTTATAGAATATATAATTTATTTATTTTAAGATGTATAAAATATCATTTGATAATAATGAGATTTTTAAAGGAAAATAAGTAAAATAATTTTAAATGATACTTTATACATCTTAAAATGATTAAGTTATATTTTATTATTTAAAGGAGAATTTTTAAATTTAAATAATGAGAATAATTTTATTGAAATTTTATTTACTTGTTTGAAATCTTTATTCTAAAATAGTTAAGTCAAATTAAAAAATAGAAATAAATACATTTTTTTGATGATTTAGGATTTCCCTTATACCATTGAATGTTGCTACACTAAACAACCAAGTTAATTTTTATTCAGATACAACATCTTTACATTACTCTAACATATAATTAAAAAATTTACAACTTGACAAATTTAATTCAAATACAACTACTTGACAAAAACTTAGTAAAAGAGAACATTTCTGATTTTGACTAGGATCCCTAAAAATTAAAAAAATCTTAGCATAAAGCAACAAAATTTAAAATACTTGAATTATTTTTAAATATAAAATTTCACTAAAAAAACTTACATATAGTTTTTCTTCAAAAGTGTTTACACAATCATTAAATGAACTATAGAATTATTATGTACTTGAAAGACAACTAGTAATATAATATGAAAACTATAGTGATAAAATAATAATTTCAAATAAAAATTCTATGCAAAATTTACAACAATTTATAATTTTATCTTCTTTATATTTTGTAGTTTGACTTAACTATTTAGAATAAAGATTTCAAACAAGTTTGGATTTCCCTTATACCATTGAATATTGCCATACCAAACAACGAAGTTATTTTTTTTTTCGGAAACAACATTCTTTACATTACTCTAACATATAATTTAAAAATTCACAAGTTCACAAATTTAATTCAAATACAACTACTTGACAAAAAATTAGTAAAAGAGAACATTTCTAATTTTGACTAGGATCCCTCAAAATTAAAAAAAATCTTAGCATAAAGCAACAAAATTTAAAATACTTGAATTCTTTTAAAATATAAAATTTTATTAAAAAAAATTACATATAGTTTTTCTTCAAAAGTGTTTACATAATCATTAAATGAACTATGGAATTATTATGTACTTAAAAGACAACTAATAATATAATATGAAAATTATAGTGATAAAATAATCATTTCAAATAAAAATTCTATGCAAACTTCACAACAATTTATAATTTTATCTTCATTGATGCTTGGAATTATGAACTAGATGGTAATGACTCCTTTGACTAAATGAAATCATATCATCCAAATCAATTTCCTCATAAGTTAAGCCTTCCACATTTTTGAGTGAAAGAGAAGGTTGTATTGTATAAAGACAATGTCATAAAATTTTTACATCAACAAATTGAGCTTGTTGTGTAAATAACATCAAACAAGAACCAATTACACTCATATAGAAGCACTATAATGTCTATAGAAAAAATGAAAATTACTATTTTTAAAAGATTTGGGACTGCCCCAATCTTCCCATTAAATAGCTACAAATAATATCCTTGGCATAGGGATGTTGAGTGGAAGAAGGTAGAAAAATGATTCTTTGATTAAATTTCTTTTGAACTCGTGAATCTCTAGATTTGAATGTTGTCGAGGCTAACAAGCAAATTCAATGGTGATTTTGGTGGTAGGTCTATGAAACTATGAGGAATTTGCAATTGAAATTCATGGAGATAGAAGTGAAGTACATATAGATTGTGTGTTTGAATATTTTTAAAGTATTTCGATGAGCCAACTTAAGCTCTATAAATGTCTAGGAAAATTGGGGAATGTCCATTTTTTTTCTCAAAAGATATTTTGGGTGCAAATTTCAAGGACTATTTAATGCCAATGTTCTCATTAAAGGTCAAAAAGATAAATAATATTTTTTACCATGAGCAATAAAGATAATTTTTTATCACTCTGTCATCTTTCTAATATGATATTGTGAATGGAAATGGAGTTGAAGTTTTCTTTTCAATCTTTCATACATGTGGCAAATTTATATGGTTACTTATTTGAAGCTATATATGTAAAATACAAAACTAAGATTTATGATATATATATTAAAAATCATAAATATTTTAGCTTTTACATTGAATGATGATACAGTGCAAGAAAACCTTTGATGATTTTTACATCCATCTTCAAATCATATTCAATAATGCGTAGCAAAAAAATTACAATATTCATTATTCATTACTATATATTATAATTCTTCATATCTATTGATAAAAATATTCATATTCTAAATTATTCTTTCAAATATATTTTTTGAATTTACAGATTATAAATCATTTATATATATATATATATATTATATAAAATTTTTAATAACTTTACTTATATTATTTTTAAAACTTAAATAATGTCTTACTAAATTTTTTATATAATATATTTATTAAAATCACTCAATTACATATTATATTGTTATAATATAATAGAAATTTAAATAAATTGAATATATAAATATTATTAAAAAAAATACTATTAATTTATAATTTTACAAAACTAAAAATATTAAAATAAATCATATTTAATACTGGAATGTCACGTATGTTTTAAATGAACCTTAAGAGCCTATTTTGTTCCAGGTATTAACCTGGAATAGTCATTATTTAATGCAAGAATAAAGTACTTCGTGTTTGTGGCCATTTTTTAAATTCTCGAATAAAATAAGCTATTCATAGATTCAAAATTACAACAAAATGTATAAGTCGTCGGGTCCGTGCGTGAATTGTTAAGGAATTATAATCTTATTTTTTTTATAATTTTTTTTTTAATAATTATTTTTATATAATCTTTTTTTTTAGTTAATAATACATATTTTAATTTAAAAATATATAAGTAAAAATACGTATATATTTTAATTAGAAAACCAGTAACAAAAATGATAAGCTCAAAAATTAAAATTTGTAAGAATTGAATTTTATTTTATTTTTTAATTTTAATTTTTTAATAAATTAAAAATACACATTGTTCAAATTAATTAAAAAAATAAAAAATAATCCTTATTCCAATTCCACATTATGGAATCCCAACGCATAATAGATTAATTCTCAATCATCTTCTAAGTGCACCAAAGAAGTCCAAACCTTATTCCAACTTTCCTTTTCAGGATTAATTAATCCGAGAATAGGTCCTTATTCTAGAATAGGTATATTCTCGATAAATTAATTCTATGCACCAAACGAACCCTAAGTAAGAATCATCCTTGTTGAAATGCAATTCAACCAAGATAATGGTCATAAAATTGATAAGACAAAGAGGAGAATATTTATTCTCTCATTGACTCTTTGTTATTTACATGAGCTGGTCATGGGTCACTTCAGTCAAGGACCCATCCGAGAAGCCCACCTCAACAACTTCCACTCGAGCCCTCGATTTTAATCAAAATTTATGCCAAAACTTTTTACCATAAACAATAAAATACCATTTACCGATGGACCATGCACAATAAATATTTAGCATGAGACAGTCGATAGGTTATAAACCTAACCGCGTCTATTACACATTACCCCTGAAACGTAAGTCTATAAATTTACTGTTAATAATATTTTTTTAATTTAATTATTAAATGTGAGAAATTGTTGCCACACCACTTTTGATGCCTGTGGGACCAAAAGGGAATATCTTCTTCATCTTCCCATTTTCTAATCAAAACTTGACAAGCAATCTGCAGCTACTCTACTCGCAATTACTGCCCACGAGAAAACTGCCTGAATACAGCGTCTTCTACCATTGTACATTTAGTCTATTTGCACCACGTAAGCTTGGAAAATTATAGATATTATAACCAATCAATTAAGGACACTAATCAATTCCAAGCTTGGATCTTATTCTCCCTATCATATCATGAGCTGTCCAAATATAAACTAATCAACCGGAACGGATGAGACGTCACCTCTGAAATTAAGGCAAAACTATAGGTCTTCATTTTAGTCCATAAAAATTTATGGAATGTGGGGTATTCCTACACAGAAACTAGGAATCTTTTGCGCTGATATGACAGTAGATTCTGACATGACAACGACTCTGATTTGGATTCTATTACAAGATTAAAGTTGTCCCCACATAAATTTTGTAGTTATTAAAATAAATAAAAATAAAAATATTTTTAATTTAAATTAAAATTGTTATTTTAAGAAGGGGGATTTTAAAAATATTTCAATACAATTTTTTTTTAAGTTGATAAATAGGCAATTTTGTGATTTTACACACAACGCGTAACAAACAATGCGCGGAAGGTGAAGTGAACGAGTCGACCAAAGGATCAGTGACAAGACAGTTTTACACACATAATAAAATTACAGGTAATAATATTTTTTATATTTAATTATTAAATGTGAAAAATTGTTGCCACAAACGTTTAGATGCCTGTGGGTCCAAGGGAACATCGTCTTCATCTTCCCATTTTCTAATCAAAACTTGACAAGCAATCCGCAGGTACTCCATTCGCAATTACTGCCCACGAGAAAACTGCCTGAATACAGTCATCTACCGTTGTACAATTAGTCTATTTGCACCACGTAAGCTTGGAAAATTATAGACACTAATCAATTCCAAGCTTACGTCTTAGCTCCCTATCATATCATGAGCTGTCCAGATATGAACTAATCAACCGGAACCGACGAGACGTCACCTCTGAAATTAAGGCAAAACTATAGGTCTTCATTTTAGTCCATAAAAATTTATAAAATGTGTGGTACTGATTTGGATTTTTTCAGGCTTTTCATTTCAAATCATTTATGAGCTTATAAAATTTAGGCAGTTTTCTCGTGGGCAGTAATTGCGATTAAAGTAGCCGCAGATTGCTTGTCAGTTTTGATTAATGTTTTTGTTGGAGAAAATATATATTTATAATTGAAAACTTTATCATGATTAACTAATTCCATTTCTTATTTTACCTATTACACAAAAGGAGATGGAAATGTTATTCTTTCTGGTTAGTAAATTACATCTCTTACTTTAGTTTATACACGAGAAGATGGAAATGTTATTCTTTCTATGGAAGTAAAATGAAATGTTATTGCTTCTTGGTATCTTTTTTCCTATTCAAATGGAGATTTTATTCTTTACTCCCATCTTTTCTCATATTAAAGTAGAGATGTTAGTTTTTTTTTAAGAAGATAGAAATGTGAAATCTGCATAGATCTTTTTTTTCTTAAAATATCTATTACATTTATTTAAATATATTCAAGTAAAGATGTTAGATTTTTTTTTAAAGAAGATAGAAATGTAAATTTACATAAAAGACATTATTTTTTTCTTAGAATACTTATTGTATGTATTTAAATATATTTTACTCTCACACTTTTAAAAGAAAGGAGAAGGAATAATATATAGAAAATAGATGGAAAATTTCTAATTTAAGAATAATATTAACTATGTATTAGATATTTTAATTATGAAATATTATTATATATATAGTAAATATGTTAGTAATTAATTATAAAAGAACTTTTTAATAATTGTAAATAAATGTACAACTAATATAACAAAGTAAATATTTCTTTTATTTAATAGAAAAATTTGATATTTTATCTTTTTCAAATAAAGCGTAAAATTACCTAGCGTAGACTTGTCACTTGTCACCTAAGTAAATGGTAATTTAGTTATCTGGTCAATGTAAAATATGGAATTAATATGTTAACTTCGTTTCCCAATTCGTACGGCTTATCGGAGTTCTCTTCAAATTTGTAGTTGGCTTTATGCTCTCGGTTGCCATTGAAATGTGATTAGAGGTTTGACTTGCTAAAAGCTCGCCTGCTATGAACTCCATTCATGTCTACGAATTCTTCTAAGTGATGGCACTGCACACACCAAGGTAGTTATTTAACGCGGAGGTGCAAACTGATAAAAACCGATACGTACGTCGAAATGACTTGCAATGAAAGACAAGTCTAAAGAAAGAATTGTAGACTTACGTTTCAGGGGTAATGTGTACGCAGGGGCTATTCAGTCATATCATCATTCGATATTCTTGGATGCATCTTCTTTCTTAGGCCTGTCATTACCGTACTGGCAGGTCTAAGAAAGAAGATGCATCCAGCGATATAGAATGATATGGTTTTTAAATAGTCTTATAAACCGGCAATGGCTATGGAGGCATATAAATAGACAACTTATCAAGGAGGCATTTTTTGAAAAAAAAACTAAGTATATTTTTAACCCCTTGGTAAGTTGTCTATTTATATATCTGCATAGCCGCTGTCATGTACGCAGCGGCTATCCAGCCATATCATCATTCAATATGCTTGGATGCATCTTCTTTCTTAGGCCATATCATTTTATATGGCTGGATGCATTTTCTTTCTTAGGTCTGCCAGTACCCGGATATGGCTGGATGCATCTTCTTTCTTAGGCAGACCTAAGAAAGAAGATGCATCCAGCCATATAGAATGATATAGCTTTTAAATAGTCTTATAAACCGGCAACGGCTATGGAGGCATATAAATAGACAACTTACCAAGGGAACACTCTTTGAAAAAAAAACTAAGTATACTTTTTACCCCTTGGTAAGTTTGGTAAATTGTCTATTTATATACCTGCATAGCCGCTCCCATAAACCTGCACAAAATTTCTGGTGATTTGACTCTTGACGAGTGCATAATACATAGAAATGTACGGTACGGGCTGACTCACCATAGCATGGAAAAATGTTATGGCATCGGCATCCAGCCAAAATAATCTCGTGGCTGGATAGCCGGTGTCTAAGATAGCCGGGGGAAATCTGTCGGCTGGGTAGACAGTGCCGTCCTTTGGAAGGTTATGGATTTATTGTATTGCCAACTGTAGGGCACTATGTTTCATAATTCGTACGGGTTATCAGAGTTCTTTTCCAATTTGCAGTTTGCTTTATGTTCTTCGGTTGCCATTAAAATTTGTTTAGAGGTTTGACTTGCTAAAAGCTCGCCTGCTATGAACTCCATTCATGTCTACGAATTCTTCTAAGTAATGGCACTGCACACATCCCTTGTTTGAATTGTGCGTTTCTTTGAGATTTCCCATAATTTTACCTATGGATTTCAGAAAGTGCAACAGAAATCCCGAGCCATTTTCGTCAGGAGAGTGGCGTTTGGCTTCTGTGGATGAAGTGAGAAGGAACATGGAAACGATTAAGCGACAGAAAATCCTTCAGTCGTGGGATATATGCCGCCTTTTGGATGGATGGGTGGATGGCCCCGGCTACAGATATACTGTTAAGAATGAGTACAAACCCAACATAGGACACATGCTGCTAGTTAAAACCACAGTATTAAGACCATTCGGTAAGTTGCAGGTTGCTCCATTTAGACAGCTTCATCGTTTATCTTTTCAGCTTTAAGAAATGAGCTAGGTTAATTGTGAAATCACTTTCTGCAGATGGTTCATTTGCAGAAGAAATGTTTTCTGGAGTGGAGTTGAGCAGCGATGGAAGAAAAGCCGCTCTGTTGCTCTCCTGTGAGGATAAAATTACTGAAGTCGTGTGCTTCGTTTTAAGCAGTATGATACACGAATTTCAGGACCAAGGCGAGCGTCAAAAGGAGTTAGATCGTTTCTCAGACAGCCTGAAGGAGACTTTCAATCAGGATAGAACGGTATTGCACTACGCTGCCGATCAGCCTCACAACGGAAGACATGCAGAGCGCGTTGGAGAATTGCTTCTAAGAAATTTTGAATATGGAAAAGAGTTGATAAAAGCTGGTGATAAATACGGGACGACAGGTCTTCATCTTGCCGCTGTTCATGGCTACATCGACCTTTGCACTTTTCTAATGAGTGAGTGCGGGTTGAAAGCTGATGGAAAGGATCGAAAAGGTGAAAATATACTGCACTTAGTTGTAAGCAGCAGTAACATAAACGGACTACTGAGATTGCTGGTAAGGGAGGAGATGAAGAGTTTAGTTGCTTCGCAGGACGCCAAGGGTAAGACACCGTTGCATAAGGCAGCTGCCAACGGCAATACAGAAATTATGGGCGTTTTAATAGAGAAAGTATTAGGAAACTCGGAAGAATACGTTCGTCGGCCTGATTTGTTTGGGCAAACGGCGCTTCACGAAGCAGCAAGTGGAGGTCACCAAGAGGCCGTTCGGTTCCTGTTGCGAAAGGGGTCAAGGCCTCTCTTCGAACGCAATTCTGAAGGGAAAACCGCACTACACTATTGTGTGCAAATACCAGACCAACAGAGGGCTAAAGAGATGGCTGAGATAGTGCTGAATCATCACACATCTGACGAAGAGAGGTTGCTTCTGCTGTGGGCGTCGGCTACTGGAATGGGTACAGCAGAGCAAAGTGCAGAATCCTCCTCAACAGTACACCGTTTTCTCAAGGAAATCAGAGAAAACGAAAAAAGCAAAGAGGGAAGTTCAAGAGACTTATTACTTAGCGCGGTGAAACTAGGGTATGACGCATTGGCATGGGAACTTATCAATTGAGGTGCCAATACTAGTCAATTAGAAAACTTCTCCAAGGGTGATTTGTCAAAAGCTCATCAACAGCGCGTCCAGAAGTGTATGCTTTCTTTACATCCCTCCCTCCATGCGCAAATCCATTTTTCTCTTTTTAATTTATTTATAATAGTTGAGTTTTTATTTATTACTAGGAATTAAGCGCGTTCGGATTTAAACTGTAATTTTTAAAAAAATTATATTACTAGGTAATGTTGTTAGTATTGATGATTATTATATACTATTAAATGAAATATATTTTTTAATTCTAAAAACAATAAGTTATGAGATGTTATATCAAAATATTAATAAAATATGTTTTAGCACACAAATATGATCACTTTTTTAACACTTGGACAAAATGCCTGCCCCATATGACATAGTACATATGATAATATAATCTAGAAATCTCAGTTATAAATAAAAATTAAAAATAATTTAAAATTTATATATAATTTTTTTAAAAACATCATATATTAAGTCCTCTCCTTTTACCTAATTTATATTTCAAATTATTTCACCAAAACATTAATTTGGCTGCAAAGTCACCATAAATTAATTAGCCCATAGACTTCCTATATGGAAAACCTCGACTCCCATGCCAACCTAACAACTCAAGTGGCCAATGGTAGACGAAGATTTTGCTGCTGTGAGAGACAATCACAACCCCGTCCGCTCTTTCAGCAAATGGGAAGAAGAACCGATTTCTGATTCATGTCAAGTTTGTCAAGTGGCAGAGCTGCCATGGCTAACTTCAGAGTGCTTGAAATGCCATAATACTCGGCCTCTAGAATTAGGTCGCTGATAAAAAAAAGGCCGTCCACATGATAAGCAGGTTTTTTCAAGGGTCCTAAGGATTAAAAGAAGAACTACGAAGAGTTCCGGAACGTGATCAAAGAGAATGCAGGGTTTTCAACTTTCAGAGGACTTAAGGGAGTGTAGGAGACTGGCGAGGATCGAACCCTTATCGGCATTGCGTAAAGAGGCAACGGTTATGTGGAAAATTATTCTCCCAACATAACATTGATTGTAATGATGGCTTTTGGGGGCGAAGGACGGCGGGGCATGCGGTGGGGTCACGCTGCCTTGGTACTGCGGCACTGACGGACGCATCTTTGCACGTATATTCTGTATGTGTACAACCAGAAAGGATGGATAAGTCTGTGTATAATACGGTAACGTCTAAATCGTATACTAAAACGCAAATCTTATCAAGGGGGACATTTAGTTCTTTTTCACTTTTTTCAAACTTTCCTTTTACATTTTACGTTTTAGTTTACGATTTAGCCAATACCTGTATAATACTCGGATGTTAATAAAGGTGAACGAAAGGAGTACTCACACTCAAAGAAAATGGATATTGGATGTGCACTTGCTAAACAATATTAAATAATTATTTTTTTTGCTAAACAATATTAAATAATTATTTTTTAAAACTTAATGTAGGGATAATCATTTAATGAATTGTTTGATTCTCCTAGGTGACACTCTCTAACTAATTTTGTTATTGGTTGTTGAGTTGTTATTTATCATAGCCGTTGATTGAGAATCGATCTCTGTCATTGGTTCTCCAACGAGAGTAGTATAAAAGGGGGTCTAGGGGCATTTGGACAACACAAACACAAGTTGAAGAAACATTTGTAGTACTAACAATCTTGCAGTGTTAGCAAGGGCGCAGTGATAGTGTTGGGAGATTGCAGTGGGGAATATCGATAGGAGAAATTGGGAGGTTGCCGGAGCTCTGCTAGTAAAAGGCAATGAATCTTTGTATCTCTTAATTTGCTGAAGATTAATATATTTTTCATCTGCAGTACTAGTTTTCCCTCAAGAGTTTTTCCCGTGACAATTGTCCAAAAATATTGTGTTTATTGCGTTGTATATTTCTTTCCTTATTTTATATTCGGTGAAGTTACTGTTGTGTTATTTTTCAAAATTAGTTGTGAATTAATTTTTGGTAGTTAAATAATCTTTATCAGATAGGAGATTAATAATCAATGACTGTAATAGAATTTTCACATGGTATTCGAGCAGTGTTAAGGGTAGAAAAGGTTTACCCTAGGCAAATGAAAAAAATTGAGGGTTTATAAAACCTAGTTTGACCTCTTTAGAGTTATTATTTCTTTTATTTCTTTGAGATGGCCTTAGCTGGTTTAAGAGATCATGACAAATTGGATGGAGCCTCTAATTTTGGTGTTTGGAAAGCCAAAATTTCTTTCTTGCTGAAAGAGAATGGTATCAAGGAATATGTGACCAGTGTTGTAGTTGTACCTACAGATCCAACACGACTTGCAGCATAGAAGGACGATGCCAAGGCGAGGACAATAATCTTTGATGGTGTCAAGGACCATATTGTTCCACATATCGAAGAGTTAGATATTGCGAAGAAGATGTGGGATGCCATTATGAATCTGAACCAGAATGCTACCACCAATCAAAAGCTAATTCTCAAAGAAAAGTTGAAGAATACTCAGATGAATAAGGGAGAAGACGTCACAAGTTACCTCACTAGGCTTAGACTTGTCAAGGATGAGTTAGCAACTATTGGAGATAGCCCTAGTGATGATGAGCTAGTTAGAATAGCTCTAAATGGGTTTACTAAAATGTGGGATGTCTTTGTTCAAGTTGTCAATAGACACGATACCTTATCGAGTTGGGATCGACTATGGAGTTATTTCACTCAAGAGGAGTTTAGACTAAAGTCTTGTCAATGGAGCCAACAACCAGAATCAAAAAAATGAGGTGGAACAGGAAAATATTTCCCTAGCAGGAAAGGGGAAAGCGAAGAAGGAGTCTAACAAAGGATCAAATTCACAAAGTGAGAAGGACCTATCTAAGGTAAAATGCTTTGGTTGTCATGAGTTTGGCTACTATGTCAGTGATTTCCCACAAAGGAAGAAGAATAAAAATAAGGGCAAGAAGCAGGTGGCAGCTTCAGCAAGTGCACATGAGCTCTTTAATAGATTGGAGGATGAGTTTACACTCATAGCTTGTATAGTTAGCTCAACCTCACAGAGTGTTTGGTATATAGATAGTGGGGCGTCATTTCATATGACATGAGTTAGAGAGTACTTCTCTAGTTACAAGGAGGAGGACACCAATATCCAAATTTATATGGAGAACTTGTCCAAGCTTAACCCAGTTGAGAAAGGGACTATTCAATTTCAGAAGGAGAATGGAAATATTATTCCCCTTCATGATGTGTTGCATGTGCTAGGCTTAGGTATGAATCTGATTTTTGTATCTAGTTTTTAGGATAAAGGGTATAATATACTTTTTAGAGGGACACAAGTGTTGATCAAGCACAAGGATTGGAAATCACCCGTATTTATTGGAGTTAGGAGTAGTCGCCTTTATAGATTGCAATTTGACACTCCTAAGGCACTCATGAGCAACAATAATCCTAGAGATCTTGGAGAGCTATGGCATACGAGGATGGGCCATATACATCATTGAGCACTTCAATTGCTTTGTGAGACAGTGACAGGTATTCTAAAGGTGCGCATAGAGCATGATGATGTATGTAATAGATGTTTGTTGGGGAAGTTTGCGAAAGCATCTTTTCCAAGGAGTGACACCAGATCTGAGAGTGTTCTTGATCTAGTACCTTTAGATGTAGGTAGACCAATGTCGACGAAGTCTCTCAGAGGATATGCATACTATGTTACTTTTATTGATGATTTCTCTAGGAAGACCTGGATATACTTCTTGAAGACCAAGGATGAGGTTTTTAGTTGCTTCCAACAGTTCAAGGCTCTTGTGGAGAACTTGACAAGAAGGAAGATAAAGGCTCTTCAGTCAGATAATGGAGGCAAGTACAAATGAAATGAATTCTAGGAGATCTGTACTAGGGAAGTAATCAAGAGAGAGTGGATTGTTCCTTACAATCCACAACAGAATGAAGTTGTTGAGAGGAAGAACCATTCTATATCGAAGGCAGCAAGGGCTATGCTACATGATTAGGATATGCCCTACTATTTATGGGTAGAGGCATGTAGTACAACTATATACATAGAGAATAGGGTTCCACATAAGGTACTAGGGAAGATGGCATTAGAGGAAGCTTTCACAGGGAGGAAGCCATATGCCAATCACTTCAAGATATTTGGAAGTTTGGCATATTGTCACATTCTAAGTGATACACGTACCAAGTTTGATCAGACTGTAGAGAGGGAGTACTTTGTGGGGTATAGTGAAACCTCAAAGACATCTCAGATATGTATTCTAGGGACCAGGAGGATTATAGTCAGACATGATGTTAAGTTCATGGAGGAAAAGGCATTCAGGAGGTCCAGAGATTTTCCTGTAGAAGATAAAAATGATCAATCGATAGAAGCTCCAAGGTTAGCTCAACTGAGTCAAGAGCAACAAAGCTCGAGTACACTTACTAGTATAAGCATAGGCTCAAGTGGTGAGATTTTGCAAAGTATGGAGCAACTGATGTAGCACAAAATGCATCAAGAAGATACAAAGGTTGATATCTCATCCTTTACAGTTGGCAGCGGGAACCGTGATGTTCAACAAAAATAAAGGGATACTCAGGAGTTTGTGGGGGCTCCTAGGACGAGTACTAGACAGCGGAGACAACCAGACAAGTTCAATGACTGTGGCATTAGTTATTTAGTTGGTAGATAGTGATTATTTCAATTATCAGGAGGCTGCATAACATCAAGTGTGGCGAGATGTGATGGTTGAGGAATATACCTCAATAATGTAGAATGATGTGTGGGAGGTAGTGCCTAGACCAACATATAGGGTAGTGATTGGATCACGTCGGATCTACAAGATCAAGCATGGTGCAGATGGTAGCATTAAGAAATAAGGCAAGGTTCATGGCAAAGGGGTTCTCTCAGAAGGAGAGAATAGACTATGAGGAGACATTTGCTCTTGTGGCCAAGTATACTTCTATACGAGTTGTGATCTCATTTGCAGTAGAGATGAGATGGCAAATCGATCAAATGGATGTCAAGACAACATTCCTCCATGGTGAATTGAAAGAGGAAGTATACATAGAGCAACCAAACATATATATTTTCCTTGTTAGACGTATATGTACAAATGGAGTGTAAAATAATATCCACTTACAATAGCCAATGCAGAGTGAAATGGGTTATTTTTTAAATTTATTCAAAACCACATTAAACTTACAATCAAAACAATTAAAATAGGGCTCAATACCACAAAGCTTGAGTTAAAAACACCTTTTCTATGTAATCAAAAACCTCGAGTCTTGCGTTAAAACTACCTTCCAAAATCTTCGAACTATGGATCTTAGAACCACCATTCTAAAGGTTAAAACCACCAGTTCCTTACCTTTAAACCACCTTCTAAGAGGCTAAACCATGAATTACAAGTCGAAAACACTTTTCAAAATGAAATACCACCAATCGAAGTAAATATCATGAATTTGAACCCAAGACCATAATTTATTCAAGGATTTTAAAAAACATTTGTATTCGAAAGCTGGTTCAAATGTTGATTGTAGTTAAAATTGTAAATTTTTGTTTTTGATTATAAGTATAAGCATGTATTTTTCTTAAAACAAATAAGAAAAATTTAAAACATCTTTCTTTTTCAATTCATTTCTGGATAAGCTTTATTAGTTTTTTTTTTATTAAGGATTGTAATTCAATTTATTAAAAATAGTATTCTTTAATAAAAAAATTTCAAAATTTTGTAAGTAATTTTTTATGAATAATGTTTATGCATTTAAATTTTTACTACTTTTAAAAAATTTATCTACTTTTTAAAATTTTATAATATTAACTACAGGGATAAATATAACGTTTTCTAAAGGGACAACAAATAATTTATGAAAGATAGAGACCATTCTAATAGATGAACTAAATTTAGTCAAGTCTATTTCACTTAATAATCATCTAAATTTGTCATCAACTATTACTACTCATTTTTTTAATTACTAGGGAAAGGACCCAGTAACAGTTAGGGGGTCCAATAACAGTGAGATTTGACCCCCAAATAACATACCTTAAAGGAGCCCCAAAATTGATAACACATGTACCAATAGCCAATCACACATACTAAGACCCACTCTTTTTTTTAGTTTTTTTGGTTGGTAATTGGCCCATTTGTGCACCACTATTGGGACATTTCGTAATGACTACTGGGACATTTGGCCACAAGTACTGGCATTTTTTAGTGAACAACTATTGGTGAAGAAGATAGCAGGTATTAGGCAACACTTTGAAATGACCATTTTTTTACCACTTTGCTTTTTATGGTTCCTAGAGAGAGATCCATTAATACCTAGAAGCTGAAACCTTAGCTTTAAGCAGTTAACTTGTATATGGAGACATATCAAGAAAAATCATCTAAATCCGACATACCATTTAAGATCTACAAGTATGCAAAGTTAGGGTGTGCGAGTACTCGATCCTTTCTCCTATACATCATTTATGAAACTAAATTATCACAATTATTACCATTAATTATAATCTAAATAAAGATATATCTCTAATATAAAAACTAACATTTCAATTGAAATAGTAGTCATATGTTCAATCCTTCATCGTCAAATGATGCATAAATAAAAATAATTTATGTAATTAGAGATTATAATAACTTGAATGATAAATAGAGGAGAATAAAATTCATGATGTAAAATTATATTCAAAAAGAAAATAAAACACTAGATTTCAAATGATAAGAATCTCCCAATAACTTGCTAGCTCAACTGTGAACAATTACCCTCTTCTTACATGAAGCAATTGTGTAGGCCAGAAAATTGGCACTATTAAGGTTAGATATTGACCCTATCAAATAGACCTAAAAAAAAGTATGCAAAAACATTTTGGTGCACTTAGCTTAGGGATTTGACCTAATCAAAATGGATGTCAAGCAAGTTTACATTATTGATGAATGAAAACTCTAGTCTACACATACCCAAAGAAAAATAAATAAAGATTACACTATCTAGGGGACAAGGACTAGTAGTTGTGCAAGGTCCATTAGTCGATCACCCACTTGCAAATATAATATCCAGCCTTACCACATATTTTTACTATATATTGTAATTAAATAATCCACACGTAAATAAAAAAATCTCCAAATGTTGATAAAAATGGACCAATACTTGAACACATGAGAACCTATAAATGGTATAGTAAAAGAACATAAATAAATTTATTAACGAGTGTAATAAATAATTTTTTGTATCAAATAAAATATCATAGCTATCTATTATATGTGTCAGTTAATAAATAAGATGCTCACTTAAACAAGTATTGTTATCTAACTATTATTATCTTAGTGTAGACATACTATTTTTTATGTGTACAACTATTGGGGTAGCAATGCATATGCATTAGACTATTTCTTATTAACAATTTATCTTATCATAAATATAAAAGGTGAACACAATATATGCCTTGTATTTTCCCATGAAATGTGTGAGATTGTTAAAAAGTTTTAGTGTTCAACTATTGGTCCTTTTGTGTTGGATATAAGTTGTATTTTATATAATAATATGTTAAATTTTTATAACAATTAAATATTTTTTGTGTTGAAGTATTGGTCCTTTTGTGTTGGATATAAAAGTTAGATATAACAAATATTTCTGATTACTAATAGGTATTTGGTCCATTTAAGTTGTATATATGTTATATTTTATATAGAAATATAATTTTCTATGAATAACAAATGATATTTTTAAATTCAATTACTATGGATTTTTAGATTAAGCTTTGGTTGTATCTTTAAAAAGTCATTTTTGCGACACCTTTCACTAGGCGTACTATTTTAACAAGTTGCATGATGAGTCACACCTTCAAACCTTAGTTGTAGGCAGTTAAGTGTCCATTTTAAATTTCTAAAAAAAATGGTCTTAAGATATTCCATGCAACAACTACATGTTGACGAAGTTATCCCTCACGACTACTAGTCCCGCTCCCCTAAGTCAGTGGTACTCAAATCGTGGGAGACAATTTGTAGCTTAATCTTGATAACAACAATTTACACATGTGAAAATTAAAGAAGGCATTTTATGGGCTTCAGAAGGTTCCTCGAGCCTAGTACGAAAGGATTGATAAATACCTTCTAGGTCTAAACTTCTTCAAGAATGATGCAGATCCAAACTTATCCTACAAGGTAATCAATGGTGAAATGTTAATTCTTGTCCTTTATGTTGATGATTTACTAATCATAGGAGAAGATCACCTAATTACAAAATGTAATAAAAATCTTGCATGCTTCAGTTTAGGATCAACTATGATCTCATGGATCAATAGGAAATAATCCTCAGTGGCACAATGTTCTACAAAAGCCAAGTATATTGCAAAATCCATGGGAGAAAAAAGTAGTATTGTTTCGTAAACTTTTAGTGGGATTGTTTGGTGAGCCTATGAATCCTACGATTATTCATTGTGACAATTAGAGTTTTATAAAACTCTTAGTGAATCTAGTATTCCAAGACAAATCGAAACACATTGACATTCCATACCACTATGTCGAAAATATGGTAGATAGAAAGGTGACTCGATTGGAATATGTAAGTACAGATGAACAGACTGCAAACATTCTTACCAAACTACTAGCCAAGGCAAAGGTTCCTCATTTCCATAAGAAACTTGGTACATGGTTGAAATGTGATTATTAAATTTAATATTTATTAATTTGTACTTATATTAAGACGTTTAATGTGTAAACTCTACTTGTCATGTGTGTGACCACATACTTTATGGGCCCTCAGATATTCTTTTAAAGGTGACTACTTTTCAAAGGCTAAATACTTATGTAAACCTAGTATCATGATGGATACCATGTGACTTTATATCCATGGACATATCGTGATGATGAGTAAAACATTATGGTAGATATCATAAGGCTTGATATCTATGGATAAGCCATAATATTTAAAAAATCATGATGGATAATATGTGTGAATGATATCCTTATCCCATGAATAGATATCTTTATGATAGGCATCATGTGAAATGATGTCAATGCACATATCATATAGATTTCCATATAAGAGTATTGATGAACATCATATGACTTGATACTTGAAAATCCACCATCTCTCCTAATATCACAATGAGGTGATATTTCTCTTGTAGATCTATTGAAGGATAAAATTAATCTTCCCTAGCTAAGAGGGAGTGTTAATGTTTGTAGCTTCGATCAGATTATTCTAACCATATGCATTTGACGTCTCCTTCTTTAGATAAAATGAGAATAATATGTTATAAAAATTATCATTATACATTTGATGATCTTATCAACTGGAGAATTCATTAAGATTCATTCTATAATTATTATTATTTGGAAACCATTTTAGTTATAACTGATAACTATCATAGTTATCATTATTCACAAGTGCCACGTAGTGGCTAGTACTTGCCTCATAGTATTGTAAATGTTGAATAAAATTATTTATCATGAATTTAGAGTTAATTAAATAATAGAAGTTTTAATTTAATAAATTTAATTTTGAAATATTATATTATTTTTATATTATAATATAATATAAAAATTATAGTGTGTGTGTGTGTGTGTGTGTGTGTGTGTGTGTGTGTGTGTGTGTGTGTGTGTGTGTGTATATATATATATATATATATATATATATATATATATATATATATATATATATATATATATATATATATATATATATATATATTCTATTATAATACAATAATGTAATATAACAAAATATTTTAGAATAATATAATACAATTTATCATAATGAGTAATTATATGAAACGTACATAAATTCGACTCTTATTACCAAACTTTAATTATATATAAGTTCATATTTTCATATATTATAATTTATATTATATTTAAACTATTTATTAATTATATTAATATTATATAGTTATTTATAATATTTTAAAATATATATATTATATCATAATTTATTAAATTTTGATATATTATAATATACTAAATATAATATAATGCAATTAATATGATATTATATTGAATAATATAATATAACATATAATGAAATTCGTAATAATTTATAATAATAAATATTTATATATTAATAATTTAAATTGGTAATGAAATATAATTGAAGTACAAAATTATTAATATAATAAATAATATAAAATAATATATTTAATATTAAAATTTAATTAATTTACTAAATAATAAAAATATAATATAATTTAACATATAAATATAATATGCATTATATATATTCATTTGTGTAATTGATAAATGTCTTCAAATTGTTGCGCATCTGGGAGTGACTTTTTAATTAGCACTAATTCTTTTAATATTGGAAAAAAATACTACAAAAGGAAAAAACTTTAAAACTACTAATTTTTTTACTTGTAAAAATGGTAACCAGAAAAATCGCCTACAAATCCGTCCCTATAAAAAATTATAAAATTAAAATGATTTTAGAATTATAAAATAAAAGAATTTACAGCCTAACTTTAGATTTAATTTTAAATGAAATAAATAATCAGTTTTGATTGGTAGAAAGTCAATTGATTAATAGCTAACAAAAACTAAAATTACTGCAATAGTATTAATAAAAGGAAAATAATAATAATAATAATACTTTATCAATTTTTAAAAAATAAAGCTATAATCACAATAGTACCTATAATTGTAAACATACACTTATTATTCATTTTGTAATTTAAAATTGTACTTATAATACTAGCTATAATTGTAATAGTAGAATAGTGATGCCTTGTATTTAATGTTTAATTGTTGTGCCTATTCATTATTTGAAGTTGTAATCATATTTATAATCCTACTTATAATTGTACACACCTATGCTGAGTTTTAGTTTTTAAAGAAAGATAGCTTATAACTTATTTTATTTCCATTGAAGTAAGAAGAGAACATAAAAAGATTAAGTAAAAACTATTTCACCTAAGTGATTTGTCATCAATACAGTAAATTTTATTTCAATTGAAGTATGGCCACAAGTAAAAATGATATAGAAGGGAAAATACTATTCTCATTTGGATGAAAGTCACTACAGGCATGTTTGCATTATGTCTCTTAAAAATGAATTTGTGAGCTCTAATTAATGAAGGTTATAGTTGTTATCTAGGGCCTACAATAGAATCTGTAGCTAGAAATTATAAATGCTTAAGACTTATTGTCAAAGCTATCACTTTTGAAACTTTTATTAGTCAGTGATATTTCCTGCAAACAATATAATGAGAACAAATGCTTGTTCTGCATCAATCTAGTTTATTAGGTCCTTCAATAGCTTCTCTACTTGAATGTCTGTAAAAAAAAAAGGCAAATAGCAAACCAAAACCTTTAAATGATGAAGATTTACAGATATGTCAAAATACAAAATTGTTTATAACCAAAACAAAAATAAAATTTTACCACATGTGTCTTGTACAAGATGTGATTTCTGCAAGTATTTTGCATGTATTGGGTGGAGCAGAGTTTTCAAGAGGAGACAAACAATTGCATCCATGGCAAATGCTTTGAAAAAACAATTGCATAGAGCAGATAATGTTGTAAAGAATGACATAAAACCTACAATGTCTATCATTGGAGAGGATAAAATAGGAAAAAACTACAAAATAATATATTAAAAATAAATCAAAATAGTTATCCATTTTGAATGGAAACGTTGGAGATAAAAAAAACTTGCCAAATCAAAAGTTTCTATACAGAAACACAACTTTTCCATGGAAAGATTTGGTGTATCCCTTTAAAAGCGTCCCTATAAGACATATTTTTTTGAACTAATGATATGTGAGATAAATAAATTTCGTAAAATAGAAAAATAAAGAATAATAAATTTTAACTTTAGTAGAAGTATGATTATTTTGAAATTAATAATAATAAACTGTTATGATTGGTGGAAATTAATTAACTAATAGAACACAAGTGAATACAATAGTATTGCCTTACACGGCAAGTACTAATAACTAATATGAGTAAAAGTAATATCAATGTTATAGTTGATATTGTTATCAACTTTAATTGTTAATAAATTTGATAACAATACCAACTTAACATTATTGATTTTATTATCGAAAGTCGATTATGGTATTGACAAAATCAAGATATTACTTTATGTTGATTATGACCTATCAACTATGAATTTGAATTATAATATTTATTAATCAATATTGATAATGATATCACTATGATTATCATTATCAATAATGATAATCATATTTATATGATCATCAAAATACTTATATTGACTTCACTATTATCAGTGTAACAAGCTTATCATTGTTAATAAGGATACCCTCGATATATGTCGACAATATCATTATTAACAATGATTCTATTAAACATATGTTTGGACAGAAAATAGAGTGAAGGCCAATATGTATCGGTTAGTACAATGTTCAATATGAAGATCAACATTAACAAGTTGATAATAAGGTTCGACTTTGATAAACAATAACATGTCAATAATGCAATTTGCTAAGTTAGTAAACTTTGATAATAAGAATGTCTCAGGAAGAGACATCACTCTTCACAAGACACAATCTCACGAAGAGGAATGTCCCTTTGTGAGATATCCTTGAAGAATATATATATTACATCAAATTCATTTGATGAAATTAATTATTGATAGCAATAAAATTCAGCCTTATATATATAAAGTCCTCTATACTCATTAGTTAATAAGAATAATATTTATATTATATTGATATTGATATTTATCAAATAAGTGATTTGATATAATATCAATTTGGAGATCAATATATATAAAGATAATATTCTAAGGAGAAATTATCAAGATATACTTATATCTATGTAAGATTAGGTAACATTCTATTGTGAATTTATCTAATATATATATATATATATATATATATATATATATATATATATATATATATATATATATATATATATATATATATATATATATATATATATATATATATATATATATAAAGTCCTCTATACTCATTAGTTAATAAGAATAATATTTATATTATATTGATATTGATATATATCAAATAAGTGATTTGATATAATATCAAAATTTGGAGATCAATATATATAAAGATAATATTCTAAGGAGAAATTATCAAGATATACTTATATCTATGTAAGATTAGATAACATTCTATTGTGGATTTATCTAATATATATACATAAAACTTAAAGAATTACATACCCTAAATCTGATCAAATAACAACAAACAGAATTCATAAGCAGTAAAAAGTCATATAGACAAGTAGGACACTTATCAACTATCCTCAAAGTCCAAAGGAAAAGCTTGCACTTTCAATAATTACATACTCCAACAAGGTCCACAAGGGAAAACCAATACACATGATCATTTAAAGAACTGCAAGAATAGGAAAATAATACCGAATTAGTTGTATAAGGAATGCACTCCAAGGAATGACAACATAAACAAATAGCCTAATACTTATACTAGCCTATACTAAAATTGCCATATTTAACATCCATGTGTCAAAAATACATTTGACACTTAAGATTCCTATCAAAGAAATGTAACATTATACGAACAAACACTAAATACATTCTAAGAAGATGTGAAGTGCACAAGGTACATCCTCATTGCTAAGATGAGACTCATAGGATTTGTTGAGCATCATTTTACAAGATCTAATTTTAGGCATATGTGAAGCAAATCCCTCTCTTGAAAGAGTGATGAAGTCGCTCCCAAGGTTCTCAGTGGTCGTGGTACAACTGCATGTAGACTCAATTATTCAGATAAATGTGAATGTTCACGAGGAGGCCTTTGCTGGTTTGTTTTCAAAATTGCTGAGACAATAGATTCAATAACTCTTTTTGTATTTTTGGATTTTAAAAATAATATGCGTGTGAATTTTATCAATACAACCCAAATTAAAATCTAAGATGAATTTCTAAATTTAATCCTATTTCAAAAAAATCAACACAAGAAGTTAAAACGAGATTTTAAGCAAATTGCTGAAAATAAATTACTAACGGACATTAACCATCAATGGTTCAACTCTCATTTAAACGTTAGATAGATAAGAAAACCCACAGAACATTAATTAGAATAACTCACAACTCATATTCAGCAAATGCAATCACCGGTGAAAAATTTAACAAGGTAACAAAGTTCTCAAAGTTTATCAAATCGCAAAGCTATTCATATATGCGCACATTTGAGACAAATTTATGCTTAAGTATGAATAAGAATATCTTGACGAGTGGATTTTACAAAAAATAACACCAATTTTAATAATTCGTGAGAAAAATCACAAAGAAACACAGTTAGCTCTTGAATTCTAAAAATAAAATCCCAAAACTCTCATAGATGTTGGCTAAATACACCATGAATGAAACGCCAATTGAATATCTATTTCTATTGTAAAAGATCTTTCCTAATTATAATTCCCAATTGTACTTTTATATATTTTACAATGTAAAATCATGAAACCTGTAACTTGATTTTTTGGGCATTCAAAATGGGCATCATAAATTTAAAACTAAGCTTAACTAGAGAAAAATACTTCTACTCTATACTATAACATGTTGACTTCAGTTTTCATTATTTCTATCATAGAAATCATTCAAAATCGGATCCAAAATGTTCCCTACAAAAATGAAATGAAGTGAACCGCTGCTTGAAGAAAAACACCTCCAGTCAACTCGGAACTTGATTTTAATGCATGAAATTTAAGGATTATTGGGCTATGTAACTGATTTAAGACCTCGAGAAAACCAAAAAGACCCACCATATGCGATCTACAATGTCAAGAATGTTGGAAAAATGATCAGTGCTCCCCTCAGGATTTGCGACATGGCTTAAGTGCCTCCTGTGTCTTCTATAAGTCTAGTGGTTGTATCAGACACTAACAGGTCGATCTTTTGGTGGAACGACAACCACTACTTGTAAAAAGTGGTATCAAAGCTTAGTCACATGTTTGAATCCCCTCAGGTAGCGTTGAGGGGGAGATTGTTGGAAAAATGATCAGAGCTCCCCTTGGGATTCGCGACATGGCTTAAACACCTCCTGTGTCTTCTATAAGTCTAGTGGTTGTATCAGGCACTAATAGGTCGATCTTTTGGTGCAATGACAACCACTACTTGTAACAAAGAATCTTCTTTCTGATGGAAAAATAGGATTTCTCACAATTTCAGACTTGCATAATTCTTTTTGAAGGATGTGAGATTAGTTCCAAATGGGGTGTTAGGTTTTGATAATACTGCCTGAATACTCAAATTTATCTTCTTTCTTCTATTTTTCTCTTCTTTCCTTAGGCTTCTCCTGGTTCTTTTTTATCCTTTAGAACCTGACAGATGTTTCAAAAGTGCCTTTGAAACCCGACACCTATTCTAGAAGTTGAATTTCTTTCTGATGCCTCAACTTCTTCCTTCTATTGATCTTTCTTTAGTTCTACCCATACCTTCAGACTCCAACTCCAATGGTGGTTCAGGAAGTGCCTTTAGTACCCAACAACTATTTTGGAAGTTGAGTTTCTTTTTGATGCCTTGAATTCTTCCTTCTCTCAATCTTTCTTTACATCCACAGCTATCTTTGGTCATATCTCCAGCTAGGAAGGAAAGTGAGAAAGAAGGTGGTGTTGCTACTGAGGAGGGGCAGTCTATATGATATTCTTAATCCTACTAATGTGTGGGGTTGTAAAGATGACAAAGATCTTTTGTTGTGACCATTAGTCAATGCTTTAGCCACTTAGCTGCTTGTTCTATTTAATTATCTTCCAAGCATTTCTCATGCCTTTGTTTAATGTTCTTTACTGGGCACTACTTGAGTGACTCTTGAGGAGTGATCTTGGATCGTCCTACCCTTTTTAGTGAAGTGTAACTTTAAATCTTAATTAATGGAAATGTCCATTCATCAAAAGAAAAAAAAATCAAAGGTGAGGAAGAAGATAACAATAACAATGGGAATAGTAATTCTAGAATCTACTAGCCTTAGGAAATAGAGATAGAGAAGAAAATTTATGATAAATAATGCATTTAGATTTCTTGTGTATCTAAATTATGTATGTGAGAAAAATAGAGATGCAACTCAATATTGTAGTGGGAGACTATAGCAAATAAATACCTTTGTTCTCTTTGATTTTGTAGAGGGTCTTGTCTGCAAAGTGGCGGACTGGAAGTCATGCTCTTGTGCAGATGGCTATAGTCAAAGAAAAGAGATCTATGAGCTAAAGAGATAAGCATGTATGGAAGAACAGTGGACTTAGTTGGCATAATTGATGTGTTTTATAGGTGGTCCTGCAAAGTAGGTGTTGCACTTGTTTCCATTTTCATGGGTGTGGGAGACCTTTATTATGGAAATGTGCAAGAATATTAGTGTGTTGGTATGGTGAGATTGAAATGGGGAACTCAAATGGCATAGGGTATACAAATAGGCGAGTAATCTAAGGTGTCTTTGGCAATGTAAGGTATGAAAAGGGTGGAGTGATTTAAAAATCAATAAGAGTTGTAAGGGCATAGAAAGTAGGAAAGAAGCAACTTTGTTATAGATGAAGTATTTCATAATGATACATTTCATTTTCTTGACTCTTATGTGTTTGAAGGATAATAAAAGAGATGTTCTTTTAGAGCATGCTTTTCGTGGGGCTGCAAGAAAGAAGAATTCTTATTTTTACTCATATTGTGCATCTATAAGATGTAATATGTTACTATGTATTTTCTGTACCAAATATTATGATGTACCTTTTTATGATTGGTTTATTTATAGAAGCAGTATGTTGTTCTTGGATTTTTGCATTTCTTATGCACCTATACAATTGAAATAGTGATTACATTATTGATGTCATTGTAAGGGGGAATGGTTTTGTGTGGTCAAAGACTGAATCTTTGGAATGTATATATTTCTTTCTATTGACTATAGAATATGAGTTTTGTACCATTTCTTGGTATGTCTTGGAAGCAGAAGCAACATGATATTATTAATGAGCTTTTAGCTATCATTTATTTTGCTTTCTATAAAGTTAGTACTTTGTGGTTTAAGTCAGCAAAGTGTGTGGTAATTGCAACATAGATGGTTCCCCTAACATTATAAATAAGCCCTCTTAATTGAGTAGTGTAGAATCTTCTACACATTTTCTTTAAATTTCACCAATCAGTGACACTCGATGTCAAGGAAAACAATTAGCTATTTGCACAAGTTTTGAAGGATGATCAAAGAAACACCTTGGTCAATGCTTGTCAACAATGATGCCTTCTATATTTCCGTGGATCTCTCTTTTTGCAGGTGGTGCCACGTGTCATGACCATGGAATCTTTTGAGGAAAATGAAAAGGGATATGTTGATAATACCCGCCCATGCAACACATGACCAAGGTTAAGTTCAAGGATGAGAGCATCACCATCAAGTAGTTGAAATAGCCATTATGGAATTGCAATGGGTGGTCATATATCTCCACATGTTCAAGGAGTCTATCCTAAAAGATTAGTGTGCACCAATGTAGTTTTAACCTATCGGCTATGTTAGTTTCAGATTTTTACCTTCTAACTCTCCAACATAATGTGGCCAACAAATGGAAATCTTGACCAACACAGTTGAGTTGGGTGTGATGATTTCTTATATTAATTCTGAAGGCACAACTACTTTCTAATGATTAAAAATAGTGAAAATTAAAAACTTATATTCTTTTAACTAGAAAGCAAACAAGGAAGGGAACTTTTAGCCAAAAAGTTTTGAAAGGTGAAAATCTTAAATATCTGAAACAAACCAAAGACCCTTGCTGGATCGGTGCGTGGTCGTCTATCTTGATGACGTATTGGTCTACAGTAGATCTCTTGCCGAGCATCAGGAGCATCTAGCTGAGGTGTTCAGCCTTCTCCGCGCGCATGGGCTCTTTGTTAAGAAGGAAAAATGCATGTTTGCCCAGGACGAGGTGCCCTTCCTTGGACACATAGTGGGTCGAGGTTGCATCCGGCCTAATCCGGAGAAGCTTGCTGCCATAAGGGACTGGGATCCGCTTGGCAATGTGCATGAGGTAAGACAATTTTTGGGATTGGCTAATTATTACCGAAAATTTGTGGCAGGATACTCTAAGATCATTGCACCCTTGACTAATCTGCTAAAGAAAGAAAAGTGGTGGACTTGGGGGCTGCGGTAGATTGAAGCCTTCGAGCTGCTCAAAAGTAGGCTAACAGAGGAGCCGGTGCTAGCTCTCCCAAAATACAATCAAGCATTTGAGGTGCAGATGGATGCGTCAAATTATGCAATTGGGGGCGTTCTAATGCAGGATGGACACCCTGTGGCTTTCAAATCTCGGAAGCTTAATGACCAAGAGCGGAGGTACTCGGTGCATGAAAAGGAAATGATGGCACTGTTTGCGGGTGTGGAGACACTATTTGCTGGGGGTCCCATTCGTTGTTAAGACGAACAATATCAGTTTGACATACTTCAAGACCCAGGCTAAGTTGACACCCAAGCAAGCTCGGTGGCAGGAGTACTTAGCCGAGTTTGATTTTGAACTCATATACAATCCGGGGCAGCATAATGTTGTGGCAGATGCATTGAGACGGAAGAAGCAACTCGGAGCACTGGAGTCATTGGGAGAGACTTCTAGTTAAGTCATGATCTCTGATGCGATTCGGGACAAAGTGAAGGAAGGCCTGGAGAATGATTCGCAAGCCCACCAGATCGTGCTACAAGTTTGGGCTGGATGAACTAGGCGATTCTGTTTGAGGGACGAGCTGATGTATTACACCCAGGATCACCTTTATGTGCCGAAGTGGAAGGAGCTTCAGAAAGACTTGCTCCATGAATGTCATGACTCAACCTGGGTTGGGCACCCAGGCCAGAAGTGGACCTTAGCTTTGATGGAAAGGGAATTTTACTGGCCAAACATGAGAGAAGATGCGGAGCAGTACGTGAGATCATGTCTCACTTGTCAACAAGACAAAGCGGTTAATGAGAGGCCGGGCGGGTTGCTGCAACCCTTGCCAATTCCAGTGCGGCCTTGGGCTAGCACGAGCTTGGATTTCATCTGTCCGCTGCCTCTAGTGGATGGGTTCAATGGCATCATGGTCATAGTGGATCGCTTCAGCAAATATGCTATCTTCGTGCCTTGCGCACAGCCTTGCACGGCCGAGCTGGCGGCCGAATACTTCTTCAAGAGTGTTGTTAAATATTGGGGCATACCACTCAATATAGTGTCAGACCAAGACCCAAGGTTTACGTCACGGTTCTGGACCGAGCTCTTCAAACTGATTGGGACAAGGTTGCTAATTAGCTCGGCGTATCATCCTCAGACCGATGGGCAGACTGAGTGCATAAATGCTATGTTGGAGGATTACTTGAGACACTTTGTGGCCTCTGATCAAAGCAACTAGCCCAAGTTGCTAGACATAGCGTAGTTCAGCTACAACTTACAAAAAAGTGGATCTTCAAAATTCAGTCCGTTCGAGCTTGCAATAGGGTAGCAACCACTTACTCCTCATACCATCATGAGCGACTACCAAGGAGCGGACACCTAGGTGACTGAGCTAATGCAAAAGTGGAACGAGCGGGTCGACCTAGCCAGATACCATCTCACCCGAGCTGGTGATCACATGAAGAAGTATGCGGATCAAAATAAGAAGAAGGCTGAGTTCAATGTCGGAGATAAAGTGTTGCTGCAGATGGATCAAAGGCAATTCCATGTGCCTAAGGGGCTGAGCCCTTCTCTGGTTCGGAGGTGGGACGGGCCATTCAAGGTTGTCAAAAAGGTCAATCAAGTGACCTAAAAACTGAACTTGCCTTTGCATCTTTGTGTGCATCTAGTTTTCCATGTTTCATTGCTAAGGGCGTATCATCTTGACTTGGATGATTTGGAGCGCAATATCCCTGTCCAAGGTCTGGCCAACATTCTAGATAATCCCAACAGGTGGGTTGAGCAAGTTCTTGCTATGCGAACTCGAGGCCGGGGCAGAAGGATCTTCCGGGAGTTCTTGGTGCTATTTGAAGGAGCCAGCTGGAATGAAGCGACTTGGGAGCAAGGGGAAACACTATGGAGGGATGAGGAGAAAATCATGGAGTTCCTGCAAGGGAACTCTACTCCTCTGGAGTGAAGACTTAGAAGTACCTCTCATGCACCCTTGGGGCTCGGTGCATCGGCATCGGGGATGTCACCACAATTTAGGTGGGGGAGGATGTCACGACCCCAGCGATCCGCACTCAATTCCAACCCGAGTTGGACATCCGAGCCGAGCTAGCTTGCAACTTGAGTCGGCAATCCGAGCTGATTGCCTGACCCGAACTGCTCTGCTTGATCAAGTCGAATCCAACCCGAGCCAAGCTGAGCAGGAGGCTTAGTCGATCTGTTGGAGGGATAGTTGGATATGTCAGAAAGATGTCAGATGAATGTCAGAAGGGATTGTTAGACGGCATGTCAGGGGACTGCAGTGTTGCTCAGTGGGTGGATTTTCATTGGTTCTTTGTGAGGTGAATTTGAACTGGGCATCATGATGGCTTGCCTTGGAGTTCAAGCCTTTTCTCTGCAACTGAGATTTCACCTACTGTCATGAGTGGCTTTGGAGCTGAGGCATTTTTGCTTCACTTACACACAACTGTTTGAATTCCTTCCATTTCAATGGCCATCGTTCTGCACAACAAATGGGCGCGTCTGGACTTGCATCATTGCCTTGGAGGCCGAGGTATCTTGGAATGCAAAAAGCCATCATTGCACTGTAGAAACGTAGCTTCATGACAAGTGTCATGGCTCTGCCTCTGCATGCAATATGGCCGTTTGAATTTCAAACGATCCTCTTCTAAGCGGGATCATGGACATGCTCGCATCCTATAAAAGGTAGGGCCTTTTCCTTTCACTCAGTTACACAGTCAAAGAGCTGAATAGCGGAGGGACTTGCAGACGAGCGAAGACATTGTTGGAGGTTGCAGAGAGCCAAGGAGCTGCCAAACTAGAGCCGTGGTGGCTTGCAGCAAGGTTTCTTTCTTGGGTCTGCTACTTCTTCTTAGCCTTGGGAAGGCTTCATTTTCTTCTTTTTGTTCTGGTTAACATCGTTAGCCATATTTTGTATCATGGGTACCCCGGACATTCTCAGTCCAGTTCTGCTTAGCATTACTTAGCGGATTTCAAGTTAATGTATGGAAGCTTGCCCAACCCATGTCTATTTATGTGTTGCATCTTTCTATGCTTGCCTTTCTTCTTCACTTCTTGCGTTGAAATTTGCAAATCCAATCAGGGACAACTAGGAGAGGCGTAGTCTGGAGTGTTCTTGCAGAGCCGAACCCAGGCTCTTTGCAAGACACTTGCAGTGCCGCGTGGGTCGAACTGGTGCATCTAGTCAAGTCTGTGACGTGTCACGGCCTTCTCTGCTCAAGTCCGCGAGGCACTGCAATTTGCATCAAGAGCTAAGGTTCGGCTCTATGAAACAAACCCAGACTACGCCTTTCTGTCCCAAGTCATATTTGGTGCCTACAAAAGTGAACTAAAGATACCAAACATACATGAAAATTATGCAATGCATACAAGCAGTTGGGCAAGCTTCAAAACATAACTATTGAAATCTGCTGAGTACAAAAGTAATGCTAAGGCCTATACTAGATTGAGTATGTCTAGTTGCCCCTAAAAGAAAGAGAGACTAACAGAAGTTAGCCAGATTACAATAATGCCTTCCCAAGGCATGAGAAAATGCTACAGAACTAAGAGAAAGACTTATACTGTGAGCTATAAGCTCTGGTGGCACAAAGCACTGCGACCCTGAAAAGTAGCCTTGGCACTTCGGCAATCTGCCTGTCCCTTTGGTAGTACCAGTGCTCAACACTTTTCTCTAGCAGCAAATCAGTCCAACCAATCCCTTCGGCTCTTGGCTCTGCAACAAACAAAATCCGCCCGTCTGTAACTTTCAGTCTGTAAGCTCCGCTGCTACCTCCCGTCAACTGACTAACTGAAAGAATGAAATAAGGCCCAGCCTTATATAGATGAGCACGTCCGATATCTCACCTCAATGACCCGTTTGAAATTCAAACGGCTGAATTGCATAAAGAACATAAAGTTTTTTCAAATATTGAAAACTATACTAAACATCACTTACTCCTTGTTTAATCCCTTACAAAGTTGATCATTAAACAAAAATCCAAACCACATATCCATAAAATATTTCAAACATACGTATATAAAACAACATCTTATAGTAATGCATACAACATAAGATAAATGAATAACCCATAAATTATAAAACACAATCCACAATTTTCCGGATTAATTTCATATGTTATTTCATTAAAATATTTAAAGTCTTTTTCTATTTTCTCTGTCTAACCTCCAACACAACAAAAATTCAGAAATACATATCAATCAAGTATCATCACCGACTTTGGTAACCAATGGTTTCGTGAAGATAACTACCCCAAACTACCCCAAAGATTACCCAGAGTTTAACAAATAAGATAAAGAAAATGGCCCTTTAGAGCTCGCTTTTTATTAACATCTTAAAAACATAAAGCAATGAGAAATAAATCCATCACCATTGGCTCCCTCTCCCTGATTCGTTGCGCTACATTTCTTGGGTCTATGCGTGCCACTTGTTCCCCTGCATCCATTACCTGATCTCGAGCGTCTTGCTCATGTAGCCTTGTTCATTAAAGTCTATACTTAGTGATAACTTCAAACAATGTCCTGGATTGAGGTTTTCCAGTTGTGCTTTCTTTCAGTTTATGTTTAGCTATTTTTCATTTTGTTTGAACATCTTTGGGTGAATATCTTGGGATTCCTCTTTAAATCTAGGGATATTCTCTGCCAAGTGCCACAAATAGTCTATTGCCTCTTCATTTATTTTCTTTGCTAAAAGGCTTTCTTGTACCTTATCTTTGAATTCATGGATTATTGCGACACTTTCTTAATTTTTATTCTCCTTTTAAAATATTTCAATATCTATACAGTAAAAATAGGACACTAAGTTGTGAGCATCATCTTGAAGCTAAGCTACGACCTGCCTTACATATTGCTCTAACTCTTCATAGACAACAAATTTTCATTCCAATGCGTCTATCCAAGTCATAAACTCATGAACAACTACTTTTCTTATAATTACTTGTCCTGTTGTAGTTGTCAGGGACATATTGACAATTTACTAGTGCTTAATTAAAATGACTGGTGAATTGTAATTTTCCCTCTTAAGAGCCAGTAGATCATTTCTCTATTTCTCCAATTTTTCAGTTATTAGCGAGTATATTTTCATACCATCTTGAATGAAAGATATCACATCAATCACAAGTTTCTCCACCTTTTTATCCATTACCAAAGAAACACTTTGAGCCCTTTTGATTTGCTTCAATTTATTAGAATCTCTAGTGTCCATCAAGATGGATTGGCATGTTGTGCTCAAAGATTTTATCCCCTTATTGTAGAACAACATGAATAAAAGAGACCAAAGAGTTTACCTGTCTTAGTAGCTCCAAATTCTTTTGTTCTTTAGTCATTACCCTTTAAGTCAAGGCCTTGCTAGAAGTGGTGGCATGGTAAAATCCATGTCAATTCTGTTCAAGGTAAAATCTATTTCTGTGACTTCATGTTCATTCTTTTCACAAATGAGATCGACAATATTTAGGAACCTCCTGTAAGTCACATGATCTATCACCATCTTGGACATTCTTCTGCCTATCTTTATCTTATGGGTTCCTTGCAACAACTTGGTAACAATGTCCACTTCTGTTTCAACCATGTAGACATGTATCTCTTTTTATTTTCAATAACCTCCTTGACCCATGGGGAGGAGGTAGTCATGGTGGAATCAGAGGCATTGAAAATGGCATTACTTGGTGGTGGAGTATTAAATTGGGAAAGATGAGGGCTGCCGATAGCATCAAAGTCATTATTATAAAAAATGTAATTGGAAATATCATCTTCTGCGATCTGGTAGAAGATGAGAATATCACTTTCTTGAGTACCACCATCGGTACATGGAAAATTAGTAATAGCAGGGGAGGATGAGGTGGAAACATTTTCATTGACAACTCTCTTCAGGGAAGATGAGGTTGTCATTTTACACCTTGATTTCAAATTTGCTTGTTTCTCTAGTTATTCACAATCTCCACTTGACTAAGAGGATTCCCTTGAGGGTGTAGATATTAAGGTGGAAGGAGTGTTGGTAGGATTGAGGTCTTGTGACATACTTTTCTTAGAACTTGAGGAAACTTTAGGGGTTGAAGACCCAATGCATTCTCTAACTTTCGTCTCAATCTATATTTTGGTTCTTTCAACTATGTGGGGATTCCTCTTCTAGACACCCATGTCATTTATATTATGCTAGGTTAGAAGTTGTGTGGCAAAGAGGGTAACATTTTTTTATGTTTCATCAATCAAATCTGAGCCATCATCAGTTAATTCATCAAGTATGACGACAAGTAGCTTGAACCTTTTGACTTGTTCTAACGTCAAGCTCATGAGATATATTTTTTGTACCTCTTTATATCCACACAATCTTCCCATTAATATTCTATATGAGGTTGATGTAGACAATAATTACCCCAATGAAAATTGTTATGCATGTAATTTTTACCATCGAAGGAAATCGTTGGGGGTATGGACTCTAACTTAAACTTAGAGAGAAGTTTCTCTATGGTGGCAGTGACATCAAAAATCTTATAGGAAAAAAGGGATAATGTTACTACGAAAGAATAACTCTTATTCTTCATCTTAGTAGCATATTTATCATTGACCCCCTTCATTTGTCTACAAATCTTCACGATAAGGGTGACAACTTTAGAAGAGATCCTCCTTTTTGATAATCCTTCAATCTGCTTTATCATCGCCCATAGGAAAGAATCATTAACATCATAAAATCCATTCATTTGAAGATGCTTTTCTAATAGAGGGAAATCTTCAAAGACTAGTAGGTTTTCAATATAAGATTCTAGGGTCTTGAGACCCGACAAAATAACTTGGGTTATCACAAACAAATAAATAAGTAATGAACACATATGGAAAGGCTCGTTTGAAATGACCTAATTCTTATGCAACTACTAGTTGATTATTCCCCTAGTGTAGGAGCACCATGGGTCAGGAAGAATCTTCAACATTTTTTTTTGTTTTTTAGTTGGATCAAGTTTCTAATAAGGTCTTATGGACCATTAGGGAGAATTTTGTATGATTTTGAAACCAATTTGTAAGGTCAAAAGGACATAAGGTCCTAAATTACCTTGTAAAAACTTGATTGGTCAAAATAGGTCAAATATTCCAGTGTGTGGGAAAATGGTAGATTTGATGTTTTTGCATGTTTTAAGCCATGTTGGGAATGATGGTCAATTTGTAGAGGTCATTAGGCTCATTTGGTGCTCGAAGAGCAAAATTTGCAAAATTGCAAAAATGTTGTAAATCAACTTTCGAAAAATTGTCAATTTGTAATCTAACGGCTAGTTAGTTCAAATAGCCGGTTGGAATTGGTTCAAATAGTTGAAAAATGTTTATAAGTGCATCTTTGGGTTGAGGCATGGCAGGAGACGTAATTTTTTATTGCCAAATATAAGAGACTTTTATGATTTTTACGGTTTTCTATAACTTTTCTTTGATGGTACGATGTTGTACGGGTTGGTAGGATCCACTAATGCACATTTTCACTTAGGACTATAAGTTACCTTTCATTTTAAATAAGTTTGGTGAAGGTCCATTAAGGTTGTAATGTCCCCATTTTTGTGAGCATCAGAGTTCAATGGATTAGCCTATTAATTTACCCTCGTAGGCTAATAAGGTTGGATAGAGAGTCTCTTGAGAGATGCAACTTCTTCAGTGATCAGAGTTTTGTAGATTTGGCTTTTGTTCAAGGTCTCTAGTACTCCGTATGCAGTGATTTCTATTTATAGTGAGTTTATTGCTATATATAGCAATTTTTGGAGTGATAGAGATGGACCCTTTCGATTTTTAGAAATGGTATTTGGTCACATGGGGAATTAAAGGGTGAAATCCCAATTTAGACGATAGAGTGAAATAATAAGCGGTTTGAGAGTTATTAATAATTTTGTGGCCAAAATGATATTTAATTTTGTGGCCGAAATGAAATAACATTTAAAATGCTTTTGGGGGAAATTGCACTTATTGAAGGTATTTAATAGTTGCAAGAGAAAGGGAATTCATTATGTTGATTGCTTGATTTGATATCCTTTCTCTGGAGCATTGGAGTTACGAGAAACCAAGGGTTTCAGCAAAGTTCTTATCTTATCGGCATTGGAGAGTGTTGCTTCTTCTTTGTAGCAGCAGTTAGAGGGTGTGAAATATTCACCTGATATTGCTTATTGGGTTGGCTTCATACAAAGGTTAGCATTGTACTGATTGGAGAAATAAATTTCAAAATTTATTGATATATTGAAGGCATATTTTATGGCAGATTGAGGGCATCGGATTGAGAAGCTATTGGATGTTTATAGTGGTTTGAAATCATTGCTTTTTGCTGGTTCTTCATTTGCCCTACCTACTCTTCCATATACAGTTTGATTTTGTTGAAGGAGGCACCAAAAAAGTTAGTAAGAATTCCTAAAAGGGATGCCTAGCTAAACTACAGTGATTGATATCATCAGTTTGAAGATTGGTTGCTGATAGAAGGAGATACGAGTTGCTGTATGCTTGCTTTTTCGGCCAGCAAGGGTTTCAAAGTAATTTCTACAATAAAAATGGGTATGCTTTTTAATGTAAAACATTCTAGTGCTATGTATTGAAGGAAAAGTAATTAAGATTGTCTTCTATGCCCAAAGTATTGTTAGTGTTAATTTTTAGAAGTTTTATTTTAGCATATGTATTGCTTTTTATGTGAAACCATCTCAAAAACACAAAAAAAATTGAAAAACAATAAAAAACCAAAACAAGCATAGTCAGTTCAGCAGTTAGAGCTTTGAAGGGTTCTTACAAAGGTTGAAGCAAGATACACTCATTTTTATCCAAAGTGGTCTGAAACCCTTACAAACCTAGGTTTTATATTCATGGTGAAAAAGACTTGACTTCCCATTGACAAAAAATCTTGATTCTTGGGGGAAAGTTAAGTCTGAGAGTGTATTTTAAGATTTTGAATGTTTTGGAGTGGTGTCATATAATGTCTAATTTTGGAATCAAGCCATAGGCCTAGCCTCTCAATGTGACAGGCCTAGGATAATAGGAAGTGAGAAAATTGAGTTGCAAACTCAAAATTAAAGGGGTTGGATATTAACTAATGTTGGATTCTAAATGTTGGAGACTGGGTAGAGATGGTCAAGGTCTTAGTTGTGTTGGGAAATTGATTTGGACTGGGGTTGCTTTGTAAGTGGAGGCCTAATAGCCCTATTAGGTCCCTGCAATCAATAATTGTTCTCTCATCAATTTTGAGGGTCCGAAACTAGTTTTGGCATATGTTTAGTAATTCCCAAAAGGGTATTTGGAATGGTGATTTGATTGGGTCCATGGTTAAGGAGTTGTAAGAAAAATTCAAAATACTTTTTGGATAGGGCTAGTAGCAATTAGGCCTATCTGTGAAGCAAGTATTATGAATTGAGTTGATGGGTACGGTTTATTGATGGAGTTGTGTTTTCTTTATCCCTAAAGTAAAGGAAAACACAAATTTTTTTTCCTACACAACTTGTGCGGTGGTGTTAACTCCAAACCCCAAGGTGACAAGGTTATGTGAGAAGTTTCCTTGTAGACAAGCCTTATAAGCTGTTAAAGTCAAACTATAGTGTGTTGTTGGATGAGTATAGGAGCTTTTGAGTCTATCTAATCTATCTTGTGAACACATTCTACTTCCCTAATGGGTCTTATGCTTGTTGTGTCAGAAAAGACCATGAAGGATTTGAGGGCTTTGTGAGTGATTTTAGTAACCCATGATAAGGAAGGGTTGTATGATGAGTTTATGCAAATTTGGGTAGTTTTCCATCTTTTCTAGTTGGCCTCTACATCATCCTCCTAGTCAATATATTGGCCATCTCTACAAATAAGGATGAGAAATTGATACATCCAACCCACAAATTCCTCAATTGTCAGGTTCCCAAGAATATGGTGCAATAGAACAATTGCACCTTTGATCTCTTTTGCACAAAGCTCCTTTTTAAGAATTGAGGGGAGTTGATATTAACCCTTTAGTTTTACCTTGAACTAGTCTATAGTAATTTTGTTCAAACACCTTTCTTCTTTGCCTTGAAAATATTCAAAGGCTTTCTCAATAGATGTATCCACAAACACTTCCTACTCTTGTAATTTGAGGGTATGAGCTACAATTTCTGAATCAATTTTGACAGTGGTTGTGTCGTCAAAAGCTCAAATTTTATGATTGTTAGGAATAACAGTCCAAAATACAATTGAGAGGTGGGGGGGGGGTGTGAATCAGTTGTATAACAGAATATTAAACTTTAAAGTTTGAGCTCACAATATCAGATGCAATGAATGCCAACACAAGAACACAATGTTTTGATTATGGGGAAACCCTGTCTAAGGTAAAAACCCCGGTGGGAATTAGCACCCACAAATAATGTACTAAGAGTATAGTAATCCTTGTTAGAAGATATAGCCCTGTTAGGCGCTTATTAAAACATTACAGTACACAGTCCTTGTTAGAGGACAGACCTTGTTAGGAGTCAAATAACCAAAGAGGGCTGACTGCCCAGGGCTCACTACCCAAAGAAGGTTAAATCCACCTTTTGAACTCACTAGTTCGCAACAGGTGTATATAAAGAAATACACAATCTTTTGAACTGTTTGCCAACAACTGTCTTTGCTTGATCAGTTCCAATGAAGTCCACCAGTAAACCTCTGCTCTACATTCAACAGATACAAGCTCGCAGCTTTCACAACTTCTCTATATCATATCTCTTTTATCCATATATTTTCCAAAGAAAAGATTCTACATAAATACCTTATTACATTTTACCATGATCAGGTCGGCCTATAAGGCTTCCTTAATTTACAAATGACTTCATAAACTCTTGCTAAGATACACACGGTATCTAGAACAAGTATACAATGATTACAATATAACAATTAAGGACCAACATCCTTAATTCATGTTTGCCAAACAAAATACACGCTTCCTTTCCTGAGTCAGCTTCCAGATAAACCATCTTCAAAACACACGTCGTGGATGACATCACCAATCACTCTGTACCTTGCACTGACCAATGAACACCCTTCAGTACCTTGTCTTTCATCCTTCAAGTTTGCATACCTTGAATCCAGGTCTTTTGAGAGATATACCAAAAACCCAAAGACTAACTTTGTCAATTCTCACTGTCATAGACCAGTGACTAGTCTTTATCAAAATAATTGTAACTCTCTCAATATGAAATATTTAAGGATGCGATCTTAGATATAAGATCACAACATCCATCTGAACTACCAAATTACTTAACAACATCTAGAACGTCCATACAGTATCCATACATTGTAATTGCCAGTCTAGTTCCTTCATAGAAGCATATGTTGACATTAGTGACAAAACACAAATGACAATAGTATGAGTGCCCTTTCAGTAACATAGTGATTAAACATATTAAATGTCTCAATCACCACCCACGCATTAGCAATATTCATCAATGATATTCTAGGCTCACACAGGCAAACACCATTCTTGACAATGAATTTCTTTAGGAAAACCAGTCGCTTCTAGAAGACCCCTGCCAACTATCTTGCTAGCTATGGGTGAGGTGGGATTTCTTCTTAATCTATAAAGGATTTCTTGGCTATCCTCCTAGTTAATGTCTTCGGATAGAAGGTGTAGAGAGAAGGCAATATAGCTTTCTAATATTCGAGTTGGCCATCACTGGGAAAACTCATGGAGAGGTAAAATTACACTGCTTCACTTCAGACAACTAGCTGAGGAGAAACTAAAATTACGTTTTAAACTATCAAAAAAGAAGAAAGTTTTATAATCTAACTTGGATTTCTTGCATGAGCCGTTTTCTTTCTCTAATGGTTAGATACTATGAACTTCATTCTTCAAGTTTTACATAACAAAAGCCAACTCTAACAATACCACCTTTTTAAGTTATGCATTTAATTCTGATTCAATTTTAGAGCAATAGTACATTCAAATTTATGTTGGTTTAATAGGTGTCATCCGCAACATAAAGAAATAATTAATATCCCACGTGTGCTAGTTTTGCCAAACTAAAACTCATTGAAAGGCATGAAACCATCATAATTAGGAATTTGGTGGCTGTCCAAGAGTTTCAAATCATCACAAAATAATTTTGTATTTCATGACTTTACCTTGCTTGCCGACTACGAAAGCTTAGAGAGGATCGTAGTTCAATGTGGTACGGACAACAAAGTCGGTCACTTTGTGAACTTCTCTTTCAAGATGATGAAGAAAGGCAAGGATAACCTCTGAAATGTGAACAATAAAGGGACTTAGTAGAAGGACACGACACTCACTTTAGTATAGCCAGGTAAGTTGGTGGTTTTATGGACTTCACAAAATGTATGGTTAAGTAACAATTCATTAAAAATTGACTGATTGAGTACTCAGGACAATTGTAAATGACTGACTTCACTTGTCAAGTTTGATCAAAATGAAGGTGAGGCTTAGAGCAAGCATAATTTAGGAACATCATGTGTGTGTGAGATGTGAACCAAAGAGTTTTAAAATAGGGTAACAGGCTACAACCATCATAAAGATCTTTTTGGTATGTATATAAACACTCATTTTTCAAAGGAGTGGAGAATATTAGAGTTATTAATAGTTGTATAAAAAGAAAAGCGATCTTAATAAAAGGGGTTCTGATTTTTTAGAAGAAAGACTGCTAGTTTAGTATCATAAGAAGATTCTATCTTACTTGTACTTTATTTTTTTGCTAATCTCATGTCATTTATGCTTGTCTGTACTTAATTTTGAGCCTTTTTTATGTTACTTTGATGATGAATATATGAAGATTATATGTTTTGATTAGGGTAAAAGCAAGTTTTGGAGGGGCCTTGAAACATTTTACAGGCAGATTTTGATGGGGATCTGGAACCCCACTAAAAATAAATGTTGTTATAGATCAAACAAAGAAAACCAACAGCCTAGAACCAACTTACAACGAACAACAACAAAAAGAATCCAGTAGAGAATCAACTGCCTAGAACACAAACAATAAGGCCAAGGCCTCACATCAAAGAATAGACCTCAAAAGCAAGGAGATCTTGGGGTTATTAGGGACACCCCTACCCTACCCTAACCAACAAAAACCACAGACAAAACTGGGCCCTTGAAAACTGTCAGCATCACGCCAAACAAAAAACCAGTTGAAAAAACATGGGTTTTAACCTGGATCCCAAAACATAAATGAGGTTTTTGAAAGGTTCCCCTAACCTTTGACATAGGTTTTGTAGTGGATCCCAAAACCACCATCCACACAAGATTATTCAAGGAAAAACTGGTTGGAAGAAAACTGGGTTTAAGGAAGGAACCCAAAACCATCTATGGGTTTTAAAGGCTCCCCAAACCTGAAAAAGACATCAGCCACCCTAAAGTATTACTCAACATAAAACATGCTAGAGCAAGAAAATAGGTATTAACATGGACCGAAAACCATCATGTCCCTCCTCCACAAAACAAGGAGAGAAAAGAGAAATCGAAAGGCAAGCCCTATTCCAGTTCCAACCTACCACCAAACAACCAAATGAGATAGAAGACCACCTACAACCACTGAACACAACCATCCAACAGCAACAATCCACCCCTATTGGATGTTCCTCCACATCAATAGGAGCTTCCACCTTGATAGGAAATAAGAAAGAAGGTAGTAACAACATAGAGGTCTCCGCCACCATAAAGCCACACGATGAATCCCCACCTCAATAGGGTTAAGCTCCACCTTGATAGGAGCCATGCAAGAAAGGAACCAACCAAAGAGAAAAACCTTCCAAAGAGAAGCAGCCAAGAGGTAAACCCAAAAAGAAAAAACACCCAAATGGAGGCAACTAGAAATATCTTTAGCAGCTTCATTTCCCCTCCAGAAGGACACACTAAAAAAACCCAAATACAAGCTTGGCAAGAACAAGGCGCAATCTCCATCCCCCTTTAAGCCAAGAAAGGGGAAGTCATCGATCTCACAACCCACCAAGCCTCTACTATGAAATCTCCAAAGTCATGATGAAGATTATATGTTAAGTGAGTGGTTGAAAGTGTCTTAATTCTTACTCTTATGATTCAAATCATGAAACTTCTTAAATTGGACCATGTTTGAAACTCTTCCAATTGAAGAATAATTAGATGTTTAGAATTACATCATATCAATAGTGATGCTAGAAGTAGATAGATAAATGAGGAATATGGTAGAGAATTTGCATTATCTTTTGAGCTTTTATGGATGCACCCAGGAAATGATATGAATATCGTAATCTATATCTAAGATCTTATATCTTTGTTATCATTTCAACAATGAAGGGAATTGGCAAATTATGCTTATTTTGTAAGATTGTGCTTATGTTCTGCAATATGTTACTAAATTTAGAGTTTCTTGAAGTCGCTCTAAGTTTCACCGAAATTCTTTGTGCATTACCCAAGTACTATAATTTAATTCAATATTTCTCTTATTTTCTTAAACCCAAGATTATGACGAGGTGGCTTCTCAATCTTGGAGGTCGTTTAATGAATCACATTTAGGTCACATATTCAATAACCTTCCCATAAGGGTTGCTACCTTCCTTAACCACAAATTTTAGGATCATCACCTTTTTTCGGCATGCAAAGTGGTACACAAATGTTTCAAATTAGAAGTGTGTGTATGAGCCATATACTAGCCACTCGATCTTATACCACCGCATATCTAAGATCATCACTTCCACTTTTAGTAACTATGTCTAAGATAAAAGAAAAAGCATCTATATAAAGTGCACCGGAACCACCTTTTTTCCCCTTTGCACCTATGGCACTATGTAAATTTGTAACCTAGGATAATGGGAGTCTTATCCTACTATTTTTGGTATGAATTGGGATGTTATTCCTACAAACTCTTTAAAATTCTTACCCAACTTCACTTGAAAAGATGGAAAGACTCTTGTTAAACACATACTGGATGAGGCAAAGGAAAATCCTAGTTTTTGATTGGACGGTTGTGGTCTAATCCTAGATTTGGATTTTTAGTTTGTTTGGGTTTGTATGAAGGTTGTTTCATACATTGTATCATCTAGGTTGTGGGTGCCTGCTGTAAAACCCTTGCTTTGGTCTTGATCCGTTCTGCTTTTTGGACGGACTTGAATATCTTTTGTTGCCATTCTGTACAGGGTTTCAAGGCCCCTTCAAAACCTATTTTTACCTTAATCAAAAACACATACTAGATATGAACACTAGTACAATACATCATATAACAGAGAAAAAATGTTCCTGAGACTTTTAGTTGCCTCTTTCAAAGGAAAGGAACATAAAAGGTATAGGTATTTACCACCAAACACTGCGAAAACATGAAATTTTCTTGGTGATCTGTTCTTTCATCAGTTCTTACAAAAGGGTAATTGTTCACCTTTTCTCCAACCATTGATTACCATAGAGAGAGCTCCTTACGAAGTAGTTGTTGGATTAATTATGGAAAGATAAGTATTGAGAGGGTATAGGTGAATCAATACTCCAAAGACTTTTAAATACTTTTCTAACCATTGACAAAATTGAAAACTTTGCATACATCATGAAATATATAAATCAAAAACATAATTCTCAACTCATAGCACCATAATTTTTGGTCTCGCAGAAATCATTGGTTAGAGGAAAAAACTGCGGTGGGGATGGTACCCACAATACTTCACTACTATTAAAAAAAAAAATTTCTCAGTTAGAGATACAAAATTTATCTATTTCTGATATCTTACCTTGTTACTCGAGTATTTACCCTATTAAGAGTATAAATACTTATTCAGTCTACCTTACTAAAGTATTTTACAACTCTAATCTATGAGATGTACCCTGTAAAAGGATTTGTAATTAAGACCTATTAGGGCCCACTTGGTTAAGAGCTTACAATTCTAATTACACAATAAATCAGTAACAAAAATGTCTGAAATGGTGCATCAACATATGCTTTTCAGACTCGATATGCTCAATACCATTTACTTCATTATGTATTTCACTAACAATTCAACTTTTGTGCTCGGTAGCATCAACTCTGATTCACATTCACAATTATGCTTTTACTACTTTGTTACTCGGTAGCTTCTCTTATCTTCATAACCTTCTTTCTGTAATTTCTCTTCCTCTTCTCTCTCTCATACATTCTGATCTTCATATACTGATCCTTTTATACTCGATCTAGAAGCGGTGGAAATGTTCTAGATTCTTCTCCTTAAATGGTGCTAGCATTGGTTACATCTCCAATACATATATTCCACTTAATTTGCATTGGTAGCTCTTACCTTGTAATCATGCACAATCCTATTGTTTAAATCTCCAATGTATTATCAAACAATCTCCTCAAGATCTGTAAAATATTTACTATTCGATGTCCATATTCAATGTATCTAATATAATCTGTTATGTCGGCTTGTGTTACTCAGTAACATGTTTTTTTCTTACTCGGTAACGTGTATACTCTTGGCTCGATAACTACTGTTATACATTTTTGACTCGGTGACTATGTTGCACTTCTTAGTGTCTATTGTTCATTTCCCTTTACCAAAATTCTTTCTGCCTTTACCAACTAACTTATTTTCTTTACCGAGTCATATGACTCCTTCCTCATTCATCATCTGACTTTGACAATCAAAATGACTTTAACAAAACTAATGACAACAAAATAACTCTATAAGAGTATCAATCTCCCCTTTGGCATTAGTTTGGCATCTTTGTTAAAAACTTCAATGTCATCAAAATTTTGTGTCCTTAATCAAAATTTGATCATGTATGAACTCTTGGTAACTCCTTATAATTCTTCATATTTCGATGACTCCCCCTGTGGTAATACTTCCTATATACAAATCTCCTTATGATTATATCCTCCTCTTATATACATATGTCTATCTCCCTTATATATATCTATACCCCTTTTATTTTTCAAACTATATATCCCCCTTTTTTACGAAAATGCCAAAAACAAAATTACTTACTGGGATCTTGTGGAGGAATCTTATAAAAAATGTGTTTGTACCTCTGCTTTGCATCTTTCAGAGATCTCTCCCATGATTTCTTGAGTGTCTGTAACACCAAAATTTGTTCACCAATGTCAACTGCTAGTCCCATCATACTATCCATACCACTGATGTCAAGGGTATTCACTAGCTCCTTTTCCTTGTGAAGATGCTTTTGCAGTGATACAATTTGGGGTATCAAAATTGCTTGTAACTTCATAAGTTCCAATCTTATTTTATTCTCCTCTTTTCTCAACTCATGTTGCACTCCCATTAAATGTTTGAGCTTTTGATAATAAACTTGAAATGTGTCAGCCTTGGTTGTGACCTTTGCTAGCTGCTCAGTCATCTCTTTCTCAACCGATTCATCTTTCTTGTTGATAGCCTTAGTAAAATTTGAAATTAAATAAATATTTTAAAATAATAAAAGAATATTTTGCAATTTGGTTACCAATTATGCTACTATATATATTAACTTTTTTTTTTGACAAAAATGCCAAAAATAAAATTACTTATTGGGATCTTATGGAGGAATCTTATCAAAAATGTGTTTGTACCTCTGCTTTGCATCTTTTAGAGATGTTTCCCATGATTCCTTGAGTGTCTATAACAGCAAAATTTGTTCACCAATGTTAACTGCTAGTCCCATCATGCTATCCATAGCATTGATGTCAGGGATATTCACAAACTCCTTTTCCTTGTGAATATGCTTTTGCAATGATACAATTTGGAGTATCGAAATTTCTTAAAACTCCATGAGCTCCATTCTTATTTTATTCTCCTCTTTTCTCAACTCATGTTGCACTCCCATTAAATGTTTGAGCTTTTGATAATAAACATGAAACGTGTCGGCCTTGGTTGTGACCTTTGCTAGCTACTCAATCATCTCTTTCTCAACAGATTCATCTTTCTCGTTGATATCCTTAGTAAAATTTAAAATTAAACAAATATTTTGAAATAATAAAAGAAGAATATTTTGCAATTTGGTTCCCAATTTTGCAATCAATTTAGAAAGTGTTACCTTATCCAGTGTCATTGATTGAAGTAACTCTTCAATTATCTTGCGTTCCATGTACTTTTTGTGTACTTGCATCAAATACTCGGTGGTCTCTATACTAGGTTGATTGATTTGTTTTACTAGTTCATCCAATTGGCTAAGTAGACTGCCCTTCTCATTTATATCAGCATCAGGGACAATCTTGCAATATCTCCTTAACACTCTCTAGCACATCATTCTTATGTTTCTTTGCTAGCAATTTATCTTGTTTTGCTTTTATTTTGACTAGATCTTCAAATTCAGATAGCTCTTAGTGCTTAGGGTGGAGATGTCTACCTTTGGAATTATAATTGGTTGACTTAAGTATACTTTTGCCTTCTCACGCTTTCTCTTCTTTGAATTTTTCTTTTCTATTTGCATACTTTCTCGAGTAGATAACTTTGGGAAATGAGATGCCTTCTTTGCATCAGATGTAGTAGCTGTAGCAGTATCTTCTGTTCTTTCTTCTCTTTCCTCTTCTTGTTTTTATTCCTTCTTGGGAGAACCCACAATAGTGGGTTACACTTTTTTGTCTGAATGGATATTGAATTCTACATTTTGAAAAAAACTTTCAGATTCAAATGCATATTGTTGTTAAACCGTTTGAAATTGAAAAATGAAGTAAATTACAGTCTTTTAGGATTTTCTGTGTAGATTCTAAATATATTTTTATTTTTATTTTTGAATTGATTTGAATGATTTTTTCTTTCTCCCACGAAAACTGGTATGTTGCTGAAAATGTCATTTTCAAAGAGTTACATTGTTTTCATAGAGCATATATCTTTTTCTAAAATAGATATCAATGTGCTTTTTTCGAATTTAGTTTTGTAACATCCATACAAAGGGCATGCAATTGGTTTGATGACATTATTATGATTATTGCATATTTTATTAACGTTTGAAGTTGACTAAACCGTAATTTTGGCATACCTTGACTATATAGCTTATAACTTGTCGTGTATTTGTCCAATTTCATTTTATTTTTTTGATAGAAGAGAACTTCAATACCTAGGGCATAAATATTTTTTAGAATTTTTTCTCTTATTTACTATTTTTCGATAAGCGTCAAATATAGAGGCAGACATACGGTGAAATGTCTATGTTTAGTAAAACTAAAAATACAAAGTCATAATAAACTTAATATATATTAACATTATAATGATTGGAAAGATTTTTCTCAGTAATACCTTACCACATAGATAGGTTTGTCAAATGGATTCATTTGATCTTCCAAAAGATAAGGTCGAAGTGATTTTTTGTCAGCATTTTAATAGGTGTGAAGGAGACTCCATTGTAGGTATGAATGAGTATAGATGTTATATAAATATTTTTTTAATCTAAGAGGCTTTGAGCTAACCATTTGTAATTAATTTCTTCAAATGGAACCTCTCAAGGCTTAAATCATCATATTTTATTAAAAATGTGTTATTTCATAAAAAATCAGCATGTCTAAAAAAGTGTAACCCACTAAATTGTGGGGTCACCCTCTTCTCCTCATGAACTTCTTTCTTCTCTTCATCTTTATCCTTTTCCTTCTCCTCTTGTACTTGTGATTGATGTTGACCTATAGTCTCAGTATAGATGATCGGCTTTGTATTCTGACCTATTGTGGTCTCGGTCTCTTTGGTGTCCTCAGTTTCTTTTTGTTCGGTCTCCTTTTCTTGTTCAGTGGACTTCTCTACATCAGTAGGAATCTCTTTAGTAACCTCTAAAATCACATCATTAATCTTAGGAAAATCAAGTACTTGTTCAATAATGAGATCTTCATCCATCAAAATAGCCTTAGTTGTATCTTTAGTGTTCATTTATTTAGTATCTTTATCCTCGGTTACCATCACATCTTCATCTTTAGATATTTCTTTTGTCGGGTCTTTGTCAGTGATATCCTCAATAATTACATCATCTTTTTCTAAGGTCAATTCAATAGGATCTGATGTTGGAGTAAAAATTCTTATTTTTAACTTTTTAATTAAGTTTACTTAGGTCAATACATTTATTAGGTAGATGGATATCATTGAGTCCTATTTGGACTCTAACTCATCTAAGATGATATTGTAGAGTTCTATTAGAACTCTACTTTCTCCAGGTTGAGACACTTGTCTCAACCTTGTCCACTCTAACTATTTGTTCTTCCCTATTTAAGCAGAGCCTCTGTACCTCTATAAACACCTCAATACCTCACTACTTCATTGCAATACAAATCTTGTGTTGATTGTCTCTCTGCTCTGGAGGACATCTGTAGACTGGCTCCTAGGTATAGGATAGTTTATCCTAACATGGTACCAGAGCCTACAGTCTATCAACTCCTTCCAATCCTTCTTGAGAGTTCAGTTTTTCATAGTTTTGAGGTCCCATAGATCTGTGGCAACTAACATCTGTAGTGGTTTTGCTAGAAATGTTGTGTTAGTCAGGTCATAGTATTTCCTTGTTTGCAAATGTGGTTTATTGCCTTCAGTATGTGCATTCAATGGATTGATCGATCAACATAATTGTTTGGTCAAATCCTAAGATGCTTTATATTACCTGAGTTCACATCTGTCAAGTTGAATTTTATATTCAGTAGGGGTCTTTTGTGATAGATCATTGTCCTTTCTTTGTCGCAATAATTTATGAGTTCATTGCTCATTTTTGAGCTTCTCAATGGCTTTGTAGACCTTTGATCTATCCTATGTGGAGATCTCATTGTCTTTGTGCTGGCTCACACATCTTTTTTTGGTGGAAAACTGATATTTGGTTAAGCCTTGGATGCTTACCACAACACCTCTCTAGTTCAAGGAGCTCCAACTTTGTGTCGGCTTTGGAGATTGGGCCTGTTGAGGGAAGCTAATTTGAAAAATAAGGATATTCTTCTGCTCTAAATGCACAAGTTTTATAGTCTAAAACTCCACTTATCGTCTGATATATGATTGACTGCTCGTTGTCGCCCTTTGAATAAAAAATAGGCATTTCTTACTTTCTCTTGAAATCAACGAGTGGTTATGGTTGACGATCGGCACAGTCAAGGAGGAGGTCTTTAGATAAGCACTGGGTCTTTAAGCAAAGCGTGGATAAGTGTGCCGCTGTTGCTGGTTCAAGCCCTTTGGGCTTTGTTTTCGGTTTCGCCCTCGTTGGTGCTATGCCAACCCTTGTCACCTTTTGTGCCCCCAAAGACTTTGGCACCTTTCATGCCCTTGATGATCCATCCTCTCTCCCTCTTGCGTGGTGTCATTCTCTTTGAAGATTTCCTGAGAAGTCCTCCAATAGGACATCATTTATGGACATTCTTACCACCTACAAGAGCTCCTTCTCGCAGATCATCAATCTGAAGCATTACCTGTAGGCACAATAATTGTGCTCTGACTTCAAGTCACAGATGCTTCAGAAACCTTGAGAAACCGGCCCCTCATATTCTCCCATGCGTCGTCAATACTGAACTGAGTCCAATGCGCATATCTGATGGTGATTTGCTTGCCATTGATGTTTTGCACATTCGCATGAAGGCTGTGAGCAAATTGTTAAGCGCTACATCAACACCCTCTTCAACTGTTAAATCTTGGTCGGGGCCAGATGATGTCTCGAACAATGCAGCCGTTAAAAGGAGCATGATAGCCAATGCAAACAATGGGGAAGGAGACATGATAGCGCTAGCAACCATTGCTATTGCCAAGTTAGACTGTTGCGGTGGATCGGTGGATCAGTGGGAGTGCAGTGGTTGTGTGTTAGACCATGACAACAACTTTTCTTCCCATCGACACCTTTTCAGTGGGTGTCTATCTACTTGATTGTCCATGATCTTTCTTCTGGTCGGCACCTTTATTGCAGATCAGATTTCATACTGCTATGAGATCAAATTGGGCCCACCCATTTATTGGTCACACCCGCAATTCCATTAGTTCATGTTGGCCATTTTCTTTGGAGTGTGAACATGTCTTCTTTGTTGCGGTGGTTCAGTGACCATAATCGCATTTTTTGTTCTGGTCAACACTTTCAATGCATTTCTTTTATCATGGTGATTTTATTAAAGCTGGTAGTTGCTTTATGGAGGCGACCCTTTTGCAATTAGACTGGTCAACACTTTCAATGCTCTGTGGACCATCAGTGGCCTTTTTGTGCTTGAGCCTTAAATGAAGGTTATGAGTACATCTTGAAGCTCGTGGACACATAAAGCAATTGTGAGCTTTGCTTGTGCTTCACAAGTCCTTCAAATGACCCTATATTTGCCTCAAGTTACCCTATATTTGCCTCGAATGACCATATTGTTTAGCACACTATTCAACATCCCATCACACTGTCAGTGCCCACACTCTTGCTAATAGTTGCAAAACTATCTGGCATGTTTTTCAGTCTCTATCGTCTATTGCAAGTGGTCAATGACTGCAATGCCTTCAATGGTATGGGTGGTTATGTGGTCAGCATGCAGAGCCACCATCAAACCCAAAAACTTTCTGAGCTCTTCTTGGGCCCTCTCCATCTGGGAGGGGCACTCTTTTCTGACATGATGAGTTGATAGTCCCAAGGAGAACCAAACCCATGCCTCGGGTAAAAGGGGTGGGCTATTTCATCACCTTTCGGTCCTAATAGTCAAATTTTCTTCACATAGCCATAACATGGATGTCCAGAGTCCATTTTTTTGGCAAATGAAGATTCGTCGAAAAGGTGGTTCCATGCTCTTAGTGCAATTTATTTTCAAGTTTTTTCCTAAGTTGTCCTTTGGATCAGTTGAGCATCCTCTATAAGTTTTGTTGTAGACATAATTCGATCCAGTGTCCATCCATGTCTTTTGGGGATTTTGCACACACGACATGTGTCATGTATTATTGTACTTACATTGAATTATACAGTGCCATGGGGGGTTGTGTAGAGCCATTGTTTGCCAAGCACAACTTTTTCAAAGTGAGAGTTCCTCCACGACAATAGAAAAATCACTGATATTCTTGCCTTATGTGAGTGTGTAGTTTAACCACACACATCCTTTTATTAGATGCAAATACTTTTGGTCCCTTCTGCATAGTATGGTCACAAACCATTATAGTGGATCCATCAAGCCTCACCCAAGTCAACATTATGTGGGGTATCCTACTGTTCATGTTTGTACTAATTCTTCCTTGGTTTCGCTTGAAGTGCACTGAGACACTCATGTATTCCTTTTTAGTGGAAGTTCCTTGGTTTCACTTGAAATGTGCTGAAACGGTCTTGGATCCCTATAAGACTATTGCACCTGTATTTTTAACAAAGTTGAGAAGTGATAATGGTATCACTTAAAAAACATCATTGGTTGTGTAGTGAAGATCATGTTGGGTATCTTAAAATTTTTCAAGGTTTGAAGTCCAATTCATGGTTTAGGTCTCCATGCGAGTGTTTTTCCTGGACTAGGGTTTGTAAAGTGTCGTGAAAATGGTCTTGACATGTTCAGGAAAACCCTTACCCTAGGTCTTGTCTTCCAAAATGTTTCCTTTTCGTTTCCAAACTTCATGTGGCCTTCTTGTTTCTTTTCTTGGTTACCTTTTAATCACTTAAGTTGTTATTTGTGCACATGCTTATTTGCCCCTAGAGTTCGCTGAATCGGGAAATGTATTATCAAAGGTCAAAACAATCTGGCGATTCAGCGAATGAGTCATGTTCATGTTCATTATTAAGGTCTCAGTCGCCAGTTCTCTAGATCCTCCAGCGGTTATCCCAAACATCCAGCGAATTGGCGAATGCATTAAAGCCAAGCTTTTAACCCTTTGTTCGCTAAGTCTCCAAGTGTTTCGGCGGTTTCATTTTCCTTTCCGAGAACTAGCGAATGGCGGTTATCTCCAGTTCTCGCAATATTTGGCGGTCTTTTGAAACAATCTGGCGATTCAGCGAATGCTCTGTGTTTGCTTGTTCTCAAAATCTGGCGGTCAAGGGTTGTTTCAACTAGAGAATTAGCGAATACCGTGGATTGCTTTCAAGATCAACGGCCCTGTTTTAATCTCAAGATATCTGTGGGTCCTGCATATTTGATCTGGCGAATGAGCGACTAAATGAAAATAATGCTATCCTCTAAATTTGGCGGTTCTGATGGTTTGCCTAAAAGATTTCAGCGGAGATAAGTTTTCTTTGTTCGCTGATTCTCGAAATAAGTTGGCGACATGCTAAACCATTTAGCGATTCAGCAAAGCCTTTGGTCGCTAGTTCTCTTAATAAAAAGGTAAAGGTTAAAACAATCTGGGGAATAAGCGAATTAATGGATGATAAGTTTTAAGGCTTCAGTCGCTTATTCTCGAAATGAAATTGTCACTGATATAGAGTATTTGGAGAACTAGCGAATGCTCTTTGTTCGCTGATTCTCAGAATTAAATGGTTAAGGGTTTTGATAATCAGAGAACTAGCGATAGCCATCGATTGGTGAAGATCAACGGTCAATCTGGAATCCTGGTATAAAGTGATGATTAAGTTAAATGATTTAGCGACTCAGCGAAGCCAGTGTTCGCCAGTTCTCCAGACAGTCAAGCGGTTAAGTATATCTTTAAGCGAATGCGCGAACCCTTTGTTCGCTAGATCTCCAGGAAAATTGACCGTCAGTCATAACATTAAGAGAATGGGAGATGGTTTTGTTCGCCAGTTCGCCAAATAGTAATTGCAGGTTAACTGTGTAAGTGGGAACCCTTTGTTCGCTGATTCGCGAAATGCTTGGATGGTTAAGGATAGGATTCCGAGAACCCGCGAAGCTAATAGTCGCTAGTTCTCCAGATGTGAACCAGGGTCAAACAAGGATTCAGAGAACTAGCGAAGCCAGTGGTCGCCAGTTCTCCGGTAAATAGCTAGGGTTAGCATTCTATTCAGCGATTAAGAGAAGCCATTAGTCGCTGGTTCGCTAAATGAGCTCAGATGGAAAAGGTCATAAAGGAAAAAGAAAAAGGACCGTTGCCACATAGATAAAGTACTTTGTTGATATGGACATAAAACCAGTAAGCCATCAAATCAGCTTCAAGAAGAAAGATTGCATGACACAAACAGTTTTAAAGTACAGAATCCTGATCATTCCCTCTTCACCTTGTTTTCAAGTAGTTTAATCTATCTGTCAACATCCGGACATGGCGAGCTCGAAATTTGAAATCTGGGGGTACATGAAATTGAATATGGGATCCATTAAGGAGATTTGCATTAACTGTGGTAGTTGCACACCTTGGATTCATATCGATAAATAAGTTGAAGCTCATTGTTTATTTGTTCAAGTTTCAGTCATTGAGAGTTTCTGTCTGTCCAGAGCATTTTCGAGCATAAAAGCATTTGAGATACAGAGAATTGAAGGTGTTCCTGTAGCAAAGATGAGTCAACCTGAGAAGAGTGCAGCGTCTTCCAGTGGTGAGGCCAAGTCCAAAGCTGGTGAGGACAAGAATAAGCCTAATTTTTCAGATGAATTCCTGAAACTGTTGCCGGGCTCCAGTCAGAACAAGAGGGCTGCTGATGACGTGTTTCAAGATCTTTTGGAACGGTGTAGAGACCCAATCACTCCGGAATTCACAGGTTACACCATTTTCAATTTCTTTTACGGCAATAGAAATAAGCATGTTCCTGTATGTAATGGTTGGGTGCTAGGACTAGGAAAAATGGTTGTCCCTGACGTTTTCCTAGATATTGATTTAATTGTTGCCCTAGCCAGAAGATATGACCCTATCTCAAGGACAATCAGAAAAGAAGACCAATCACCCTTAGTTACTCTTGATAGGGGATCTTTTATGAAAGCTTTTGGTCTTTACACGTCCTTTTCCACTGAGATTGATTTGAACAAAGAAAAGGCAAGATACAGAAGCAATGTAGGGTCAGTAAAAGACCAATTGGTTAAGCATATGCCAAAACAGGACAAATATATAGCCCCCCTTCCTGCTAACATGAATGCCCCATACCAGTTCAAATCCCTCCATCATTATATGAGATATACTTGTTATGCATTATGTAGAGTTTTGGGAATGGATGGGAATGCAGAATTTTTACCAGCTGACTTGCTGATGATCATCCTGGATATTCAAAATCCTTTGGTAAACACTGACTATGATTACATCCAGTATGTGATCGATAGGATGCATCAGGGGCTAATGTCTGTCCAAGAAAGTAAAAGTCCTATTGAGTTCATGCATTATTCTCTATTAATGCATTTGATTCTGTTTTTCAACATCAACAGTTTTGATGCAAACATGTTAAAACCAAGGTTCAATTTCAAAGATCAGCACAATCCAGTGCAGTTGTGGGTGAGGATATGGAATTCTACCTCAAATGAAGCAGATTTTTGTGTTTTTCAGAATTTCATTGTTTATCCAATTATCAGGATGCTAGGTATAAATGTCACCAGGCTATCTCCTAGAGTCCTCAGGCTTTTAAGACCACTGCAGTATGTGGATAAGTGGGAGGGAAATCATAATTGGGGTGATTTCTACTTAGGAGATAATTCCACAATTATCAGAGTTTATGGCTGTCCCCAACCCCCACATTTATTACGAAAGTATGTGCCTCCGAGATTGACTTGTTTGGAATTTGTTTGGCAGCTTATGTGTACAGATAAAGAGCTCCTGGCCCCTCACAGAAAGGGTACGTTCACACCCAGGCAATTCAAGGTAGGTGATTTCCTGATAGGAAAGAGGGCTTTTCCTCAAATCAGTGCATGGCTACAACAATTCAAAATGGTTATTGGTGCTTGTAGGCACATAGATCCTAAGGATTTCATCAAGACTGCCAGGATGACTTACATTCCAAACATTGGTGTGATCAAAGAGCATGAAGGTTTGGATGAAGAAGATGTGATCAGAAACATCTTAGATGAAGATGAAGTTAAAAGGAGATGGTACAGATTCTTTGATTTAGTCGATTTGTCCAACCAGTTGAAAGCATCTCAGATTCCTTTTGAGGGTTTTTTCCCTGATCTTCCTTATTTGAAGAGGATTGATGGGATGATTGAAAAGTATGACACCTTGGCAAATCAATTGGAAGGCTTGATTGATCAGAATGAGCCAGAGAAGAAGAAGAAGAAAGATTATTCATCTTCTGATGAGGAAGAATTCACTGATGAGTCACAAGAAGAAGATAGTCCTCCACAGGTTGAGAGACCACCAGTTGTTGATCTTACTCAAGATCAACCAGAAATGCAGGATATCTCAGAGCCACCATTGAAGAGACAAAGGCTTGAGGAAGGTGAACCTTCAAGGCATGTGAGACAAAGAAGGGAAATTGACAGAGCATCTGCTCTTGTACCAGGTGATAGGCCATATCATCATCAATTGAGGAAAGCAATAAGAGCAGGCAAGAAGATAGCCATTGAGCAAGAAGACAGAGAAAAGTCCTTATGGTTAGAGAAGGATATCAGAGAGGTCTATCAAGAGGAATTCTTGAGTGATGATCAGTTCATTAAGACTGATGAGTTCAAGAGTTTTCTCATTTGGAACAAGTAGCAAGAAGTGAAGAAAGCTCTGCCTGAAGGTATGGAGCGAAGTGAAGAAACTCTGAGAGCTCTTGCTTCATATGATCCTAGCCTTGATCCTATAACAGTGGACGAAGCCAGAGATTTGGTTAAATCAAGTGGAATGTTGCTAACCCCAGGATGGGATCTGACTTCTACATTCCTTATTGATCAATTGAAAAAGCAACCAGAGGGTAGCCTATCATATGAGGTTCACATTGGTGACATGATTAGAGGAAGTGGCTATGACCCTAAGTCCCAAGCTGTTGCAATGTGGTCCATGGCTCCCAAAACTCAGAAGCCATCTCTATTGAGTATAGAGGATAAGATGGAGGGGAATAAGATTATATGGACTGTACAAAATACAACAGACCTTGAGGTCTCCAAGGCAGTAACTCATTGGGCTAATCTGAATGAAGCCAAGACAGCTCAGCTGTCAGAAAGATATGCCAAATTGTTTGAGAGTTCAAGCATGGTAGCCAAGGACAGAGATCTGAAAATGATGAGGATCAAACAGTTGGAAGATGAGCTGGCAGAAATAAATGTCAAACTTGAGGAAGCCTCAAAAATAATTCCTCCTCCTCCTTTGCAAGTTGAGGTACCTGTTCAGGTAAATTTGGAGGCAACTGAGGGACCTGCTGAAGACTTGGAAAAGGTGAAATTGGATGCGTCCCTGGACACTATAGCCAAAATAGTGCAGTACAGGCAGGACAAAATAAAGGACAGAATGGATGCAGTTCATAAATCAGTCAGCCTATTACATCAGACCAATCAAAAGGTGAATGACTATTTAGCCACCTTGGAGCCACTCTATAGTATTTGGTCTGGGAGGAATTTATTGTTTGATAAGCTTGACAGTTTACAAGAACACAGGCCTGATATCCCAAAAGTAGTAACTGATGTGTTTGAAAGGATTGGCCTAATAAGTGCAGCGTCAAAGTTTTTCAAAGGAAAGTCAAACCAAATAAAGGCTAAGTTAGCCATGTTTGATAAAGATTACATCAAGTATTTGCCCCCGGTATATGATGACAATGGAAATGTGGTTAAGCTGGAAGATTGGAAGCTGTCAATGGGTCAGTTGGTCATCAATCAAGATGCCTTCCTAAAAGATAATAAGGCTTTGGACGTGGAAGGAACTAACAATATAATTGATAGTTTATTCAAAGTTGAAAGTGACTGCATCAAGTTTATATCAGAAGTTAAAAATGTGACTGATTCTACATGTGAACGGCAAGTCAACTTGTTACAGGAGCTGCAGAGTTACGACTGGCCATCCGATGATGATGTAGCAGCTTGGGAAAAGCTAATCACAAAGAAGAAGAAGAAACCGGTCATCCAGCTGACGGAGGAGGAAGAAGAATAGATCGCACTTGGCACCTGATCCAGAATTTGAGGGAGAGCGTGTTCAAACAGAGAATGATGTAAGTTAGCCTGTAATGGCGGTCATCATTCATATGACAAACTTGGTAACTGCTCTGAAAATATCTACAAACAAAGGTGCCAACTGCGGAAGTTGTTCAGAACTGAAAATACGCCTTGCTGTCTTTATTAAATATCTTTCTGTTTGTATTTTCTTTTGTTTTCTAGCGCAATTTTCTATCAGCCATCCGAAGCTTGTTGCATCCTTTCGAGGATTCCAGGATGGTTGATTAGTATAAATAGTCTGTTCCTATTGTTGATCGAGGTTGGAAAATATTTTGTAAAGGAGAGGTCTGAAATATAGAACCTGATTTTCTGTGAAATCAAGGAAAATTGTACGAATGCATTTTATCAATTAATACAAATACACTGGAGTTCTGTTACTACAATTTGATTGTCTTTACATGTGGAATGTTTTAGTTTCTTTATGCATTTAAATTGTAAGACAGTTTAAATACATCTTTCCCAAGGTGAATGTAGGGGTTGAGCTTAAGTATCTTTCAAGGAAAGAGTAAAATCTTAGGGGAGGTCTCTGGGAATTGAATATCTATATGTGGATTTGATGACAGGTGTAGGAATGGAAACAATGATATGTTAGGCATGTTATTGGAGTTTCATTGTATTCACTTTAATAGATATATGTGAAGGTAGAGTTCGACTCTGATGCCCAGCGGATAAGGGACTGGTTTTAGATCCACTTACATTGGTTTACCATCCAATATATAATTGATTAAAATTTTACTTCATATGCATAATTTCCAGACTTGAGTCATATTATGACAAGTTCATAAATATGTATTTCAGTGCTTTGTAGAAGCAATAAACGAGGTTAACCCTTCCCTGAGTTTAACTCTAAAAGGAAGAAGGATGAATATCCTTAAGCCATTGTATCGTGTTGCTATTTTTATAGTCTATATCATGATGTTGTGTATCAGGATGATTTGGGCTATACTCAGAGTTTTAGCAACTTATTGATTTGGATTTTGAAGGCAGTAACAGAGCAGTGAAGGAGCAAGTTCTCAATTCAGAGCTCAGCTGAACGTTGAATTGATAGAGGTACACCTGCCTGAGTATGTATTACTCGAAGTGAAGAAGGTTTTAACCCAAATACCTTAGTAGTTTGTAACTTGCTAGGTTACAGCCATTGGGATTATTTGAGTATTTGATTAATCTGCAGGTTCAAACACTAACAAAATTGGCGACTCTGCTGGGGATTTATCTTGATAGCCTGCAATAGGTTAGTGCAAATCTTGTCTATTGTATGTTTGTAGACCAGTAAAAATATTTTTCATTCCCGCTTGAGTAGTGGGTGGCGACTCTAAAGAAATCTGTGTTACCAGTTGCTGTTATTTGCAAAATTTTGTAAACATTGTTGTCATTTACAATGAGTTGACCAAGGAACACTAGGTCGTATTATAGGGATCATCCAGAAGATAATATAGGGGATGAACTCCACACACCAAGCAGAAAGCAATGGTCTAGGAGAGGCCAAAATAATGCTAGTTCCCAGGCTCATTCTCGAGAAAGATTTCGTGTTCCACTTCTTCATGAAACTTCTTCATCTTCTAGCAATCCTGAGCATGTCAAAAGGGTCGCACCAGAGGTCTATATGCAGAAAGAAGTAGTCACAGAAGTAGGTTTTTTCCCTGCTAGAGAAACCCTTGAACAACCTGATGAAACCTCTACTGCTGAAACAGCTTCTTATGATTCTGAGAAGTTAAGAGAGGAAGTGATTGCTTTGAGAGAAAAAGAACGTGAGCAATTAGCAGAAATTGCTAATAGAACGAAGATAAGGGAACAACAGCTTCGTGAATTGCTTCTAGAAAGAGAAGAACTCCTCAAGAGAACCAGGAGAAATGAGACCCATGTTAGTGATCTAAACCAGGATGTACAAGGTTTGGATAAAGAATTGTTTGGTGATATGCAAGCTTTGAGAAAGCAAGTTCAGGATACCAGGCCCAAACAAAGTGAATTTGAGGGAACAGGCCATGTTTTAAGACAACTGAATCCCTCTGAAATCAAAATAAACAAGGAGATTAAAATTGCTCCCAAGGAAATCCCTGATAAGGGAAAACAAAAGGTGGTGGGTGTTGCTATAAATGAACCGAAGAAGGTCGTGCCCATTCCTAATGTGCCTACTCAAGCTAGTGCAGATTTAGACAGAGCTAGGAAAGCAAAGGAGGATTTGGCTATGCAACTTGAGAAACTTGAGTTAGAGGCTACTGCAGATGAAATGAAGAGGAAGATTGCCTTTCTACATGCTAACATGAATACATTTGCTAGTAGTTCTGTCCCTATTACCATAGGAACAACTTCATCCAGTCAGCCTAACATTGCAATTCCAAATACTCAAGCCTTTCACTCTGGACAATATCCATCTGGACAATTTCCTAGTCAAGTTCCCTTGGTTTCTCAGGGTACAGTGGGAATTATACCCTGTCAAAATGTTGCAATTACCCCTTCAAATCAGCCAACTATCCAAAGACGACCAGTTCATTTGGATAGATATAGGCCCTTGTTTTTTGATGGTATTCCTAGCCAACCTAATGCCATTCCTAATGAAATCAGGAAGAAGATCCCATTATTTACTGGGAATAATGTTATTACTTGTGAAGAGCATTTGAAGTTTTTCACAGATAAAGTTAATGACTATGAGATTGAGCATGAAGATGTCATTATGAAACTTTTTGTTCAATCATTGATTGAAGATGCTAGGGATTGGTACAGAGGGTTACCTGAGAACAGTATTGCTTCATGGGATGAATTTGTCAGGAGTTTTAAGGAGCAGTATGCTGAACATGTGAATTCTAGTTACATGCTCAATGAATTCAATAATATCAAGAAAAATTATAATGAGAGCATGTCAGAGTTCAATAGCCGGTTTCAAAAGGCTATGTACAAATTGTTCCAGGTTTTGAGGTTGGATGATGCAGTTTGCATGACCACCTATTTCAATTCCATGGATGGTAAAATGTCTTATCTCCTAAGAGATAAAAATCCCCGCACCCTTAGGGATGCATTTAAATTGGCCATAAATATTGAGAGTAACCAAAAGGCATCTGGCCAAATGTACAAGAGGGATGAGGGTAAATTGTGGAAAGAGACCAGACCACAACATGCAAGGCCTTTTAAAGAGGAGGATAAAGGACCAGGTGCTAACAAGGAGTTCCCAACAAGATTTGATAAAGGTGGTAGAAACTTTCAAGATGCAAGACCCCCTTATCAAAGGCAGGACAAGGCCCCTAATTTGAGAGACATGCCTTACAAGACTAATTGGAAGGATGGGAGACCTGTTCTCGACAGTAATGAGGTACAAAAAGGGAGAGATACCCCAAATCCCTTAAAGAAAAATACAACACACAATGTAGAAAACACTCCTTGGTGTGTTGCTTGTAATATGCCTCATTCACCTTTCCAGTGTGCTGTGGCCCAAGCCTTAGGAGAAGAGGCTGATAACTCATGTGCAGGAGATTATGAAGAATCTGAAAAGCCTGCCATTAACATGTTTACTACAGATCCAATAGAGGATTTTGTGTCCTCAAATGATGAAGCAAGCTGCCCGGATGTTGATCATAAGAGAAAGATTTTCTCTGATTATGAGCAACAAATATTTACTCAATCTGATCCTGAAGAATTTGATAATAATGATTATAAAACTCATATGGTGGGATCTAGATCAGATGAGAAGCAATGGAGGAAGCCCAGTGAAGAGGAAATAAAAAACTTAACTGTGGCTGCCATAACACAAGCAAGATCCTCATACAATTTGAGGAACAGAAAGGTGGATAATGAACAGGGAATTCCTAGATCAGTATTCATCAAAGGTAGTCCTCAAGATAAGGGTTTCCCAAAACCCAATGTTATAGATGGCAAGGATCAAGAACTTGTGGGTGAAAAGAAGAAAGGGGAGGAAGTTAGTGCTGACAAGATCAAAAAGAAAACTGGTAGGACAAAGGATCAATCTGATTATCCTACTGATTCCCCTGCATTTGATATGAGACATGCGTTGTCTCAGATGAAAGTGTCCATCCCTCTGCTTGAAATGTTGAAAATAGAGGAGCACAAGACAGCAGCCTTGGCTCTTATAAATGAGCAGAGATTTGCTCCTACCAAACAAGAAGAAGGGAGTTCTATAAAAAGGCCTATTCCCATCTCAGATGTGTGTGTTGGGACAATTGTAACACAAGAACCTTCTTCCATCAATCCCTTTTATGTCACTTTAATTGTGAATGACTTATTGTTAAAAAATTGTATGATAGACTCTGGTGCTGCCACAACTGTGATGCCATATCATGTAATGAAAGAATTGGGATTGCAAGTTGACACTTCTAATGGCAGGTGTTATGCAATGGATAATAGGGCAGTGCCTGTTGTGGGGACTTTGATTGGAATTGAGGTAAAAATTGTTGCATTCCCAGAGGCTACATACAAAATGGATGTAGTTGTTGTAGATACAGAGCCTCACTATGGCATGTTATTGTCAAGACAATGGGCTGCAGCAGTGGGTAGAAAGTTGGAACTAGATCTATCTTATGCCACTATTCCAGTGAATGGGACAGAAGTAAAGTTGTACAAGGAGCCCCGTTCCTCAGTTATGGTGGAGATGGTTGCTCCGGAAGCCCTTAATTGTTTTGTAGATATTGACATGAACAATTTTGTCATTGAAGAAGTGTTACCTCAGTTGAAGAACACAGACCCAATTGTGGAAGAATTGATGATGCAACAAGATAGCTTGTGGCAAATGTTTTTTGATGGTGGATGCTCCAAAGAAGGATCAGGAGCTGGTGTTGTTTTCATTTCCCCATCAGGTAATACTTTCAAGTACTCCTTCTTGTTGACTTTCAGTTGTACAAATAATACTGCTGAATATGAGGCCCTGATCTTGGGATTAGATGTAGCCATAAAGCATGGTATTAAATGTTTAAAAGTTCATGGTGACTCCCAATTGATTGTAGCCCAAGTAAGATCCCAATATGCTTCTAAGGATGAGAAACTCAAGTTGTATAAGCATGCTGTCTGGGATAGATTAGAATTTTTTGAAGCTTTTAATCTGCTCTGGGTAGAGAGGTCAAATAACATCATGGCAGACTTTCTTGCTAATGTTGCTTTGAAAAACAATGATATCACTCTCTCTGGTGTTTCCATGTTGGAAACTAAAACTAGGCCTGCTGTTCCTGACAATGTGTACAATTGGCAAGTTTTCGAGGATGATCTTGATATCCTTAGATTCCTTCAAGGCCTGGATCAATATGATGGTCAACAGATAGATTTCAATGAGGTACAGGAATGTATTGAAGGAAAAGAATGCATCATGGGAAATGAAATAGTTCAATTGCCTTCTAATCATATACCCAAAGGATTGGTAGAACTGGAGGGAATGTTTAAAATAAACGATGGTTGTCTGTCCCAAAAGTCTAATACGAAATTGGAAGACTTAGAGGAGATAAACCTAGGATCAGAATATTCCCCACAAATGGTATACATTGGAAAGAAACTGAGCAGGGAGATCAGAGGCAACTTGATCAGATTGTTGAAAAAGTACAAACATGTGTTTGCCTGGTCATATGATGACCTCAAAGCTTATAGGGCTGATTTATTCCAGCATGAAGTTCCTCTAAAGGAGGAAACCACACCCTTTAGACAAAAGCAGAGACCCATTAATCCTTTACTGGCCACCAAAATGCAAGTTGAGTTGACAAAATTGAGAGATGCTGGTATTATTGAACCAATTAGGCACTCAACTTGGGTTTCAAACCTTGTACCAGTGAGGAAGAAGAATGGTGACATTCGGCTTTGTGTTGATTTTAGGAACCTAAATGTGGCATCACTCAAGGATAATTATGGATTGCCTAATATGGAGGCCATGCTGCATAGGGTGACTGGATGTGAACTCCTGTCAATGATGGATGGTTTCTCAGGGTATAACCAAGTGCTGGTCAAAGAATCAGAACAATTCAAGACAGCCTTTACAACTCCTTGGGGAACTTATGTATATGTTCGCATGCCTTTTGGTGTAAAAAATGCTGGGGCAACTTTTCAGAGAGCCCTGGATGTTGCTTTCAAAGAAATGATCAATGTCTTAATGGTAGTGTATCAAGATGATCTCACTGCTTTTTCCAAAAGGGCTGATGATCATTGTTCTCATTTGGAAAGGATTTTTCTCAAGGCCTTAGAGTTTGGTGTGTCCTTGAATCCCAGGAAATGTCAATTTGCAGTGACAGAAGGAAAGCTACTGGGACACATAGTATCAAAAGAAGGAGTCAGAATTGATCCTGAAAGAGTGGAAGCCATAAAAAGGGTCCCTCCACCAAAGAATATAAAGGGTGTGCAATCATTCTTGGGGCAAATAAATTTTGTGAGAAGATTCATTGCCAACTTTGCTGAGTTGGTCAAGCCAATAGTTAAGTTCCTTAAAAAGGGAATGAAATTTGAATGGAACCTGGAAGCTCAGCAAGCTTTTGAAAAAATCAAACAAACAATTCAAGAAGCTCCTGTTTTGGTATCACCTGACTATTTGAAACCTTTTTCCCTGTTTTCTTTTGCATCTTTCCATACTATTGCAGCTGTCCTTCTGCAGAAAGATCAAGAAGGATATGAACATCCTATAGCTTTTTTCAGCAAGTCTTTACAATCTGCTGAATTAAATTATGAAATAATGGAAAAGCAAGCTTATGCACTTGTGAAAGCAGTCAAGGCTTTCAGACCATATTTGGTTTGTGCAAAGGTTAATGCTTATGTACCCCATGCTGCAGTAAAGGATATCTTGATACAGAGTGAAGTTACAGGGAAGAGATGTAAATGGATAAACAGGATTCAAGAGTTTGACCTTGAGATTCACATTACCAAATTGGTAAGAGGATTGGGACTTGCCAAGTTAATGACTGAGGAAAACATGGACCTTGTCCAGATCAATAATGTTGCTGCTAATGTTGATACAGTTACTAGTATTGAGATGCAACCCTGGTACAAGGATCTTGTTTATTTTATTAAAAATGCTAAATGTCCACCTGAATTGAATGATAATCAGAGAAGAAGCTTGAGATTACAGGCTCAAAGATATGTCCTCATTCAAGGTGATTTGTACTGGAAAGACAATGATGGCATTTTACTCTTCTGTTTGGATGAACATCAATCAGAGAAGGTGCTAAAAGAAATGCATTCTGGAATGTGTGGAGGGCATTATTCTGCTCGGTCAACAGCCATAAAATTTTGAGGGCAAGATATTATTGGCCTGTATTGTTTAAAGACACCCACTCTTATGTTAGAAAGTGTGAACCTTGTCAAAGGTTCTCAAAGAAACTAAAATTTTCAGGTGCATTGTTATTAAATCCAGTTGTTGCAGAAGCCCCTTTTGCAATGTGGGGTATGGATTTTATTGGAGAGTTCTCTGAAAAGTCCAGTGGAAGACATAGTCACATTTTGGTGGCTACTGATTACTTCACCAAGTGGATAGAAGCTATTCCCACTAGAGGAGCAACAAGTGCTGTGGTGATTGATTTCCTGATGAACAACATAATCACAAGATTTGGTGTCCCAATCAAATTGGTTGTAGACAATGCAATGAGTTTTAGGTCTCAGGAAATTACTAATTTTTGTGATGAAATGGGAGTTATCTTGTCTTATTCAAGCCCATATCACCCACAGGCCAATGGACAAGCTGAGTCTAGCAATAAGAGCATTTTGCAAATTTTGAAGAAGACCCTGGAAAAGAACAAAAGAGGTTGGCATGAGAAATTAAAGTTAGCACTATGGGCTGATAGAATTTCTGAGAAAAAGGCCACAGGGAAATCCCCCTTTGAAATGGTATATGGTGCAAAGACAAGATTGCCAATTAATAATTTCCTTCCCATCTACAGGTTTATGCAAGAGGAAGATATTGAAATCAGCCACCCACTGCAAGATAGGATGGTTCAGCTGATTGAGTTGGATGAGATAAGAAGGGAAGGGCAGAAAAATAACATCAAACTGCAGCAAAAAATGAAGTATCTTTTCGATAAAAGGGCTACTGTAAGAAAATTTCAGCCTGGTGACATGGTTCTTCAATGGAATGCTAGATTTGAAGACAAAGGGAAGCATAAAAAATTTGAGTCCTTATGGATGGGTCCTTTCATTGTTTGTCAAATTCATGGCAAAGATTCCTACTTTTTGCAAGGTATGGATGGTGAAGAGCAAGAATTGCCAGTGCATGGACAATTCTTGAAATTTTTCTTCAGTTGAAAGTATCTTTTTCCATGCACAGTAGGCTTGTATTATATGTATAGGTGTGTTTGCTTCTCGTTTTAGGTTCAGGTTTTGTGGTCTGCCTCCCAGAGATTCATGGTTTCTTGCTTTGATCTTACAATCAAGCATCCTCAGATGGAGCCACTGTTGGGTATCTTAAAATTTTTCAAGGTTTGAAGTCCAATTCATGGTTTAGGTCTCCATGCGAGTGTTTTTCCTGGACTAGGGTTTGTAAAGTGTCGTGAAAATGGTCTTGACATGTTCAGGAAAACCCTTACCCTAGGTCTTGTCTTCCAAAATGTTTCCTTTTCGTTTCCAAACTTCATGTGGCCTTCTTGTTTCTTTTCTTGGTTACCTTTTAATCACTTAAGTTGTTATTTGTGCACATGCTTATTTGCCCCTAGAGTTTGCTGAATCGGGAAATGTATTATCAAAGGTCAAAACAATCTGGCGATTCAGCGAATGAGTCATGTTCATGTTCATTATTAAGGTCTCAGTCGGCAGTTCTCTAGATCCTCCAGCGGTTATCCCAAACATCCAGCGAATTGGCGAATGCATTAAAGCCAAGCTTTTAACCCTTTGTTCGCTAAGTCTCCAAGTGTTTCGGCGGTTTCATTTTCCTTTCCGAGAACTAGCGAATGGCGGTTATCTCCAATTCTCGCAATATTTGGTGGTCTTTTGAAAAAATCTGGCGATTCAGCGAATGCTCTGTGTTCGCTTGTTCTCAGAATCTAGCGGTCAAGGGTTGTTTCAACTAGAGAATTAGCGAATACCGTGGATTGCTTTCAAGATCAACAGCCCTGTTTTAATCTCAAGATATCTGTGGGTCCTGCATATTTGATCTGGCGAATGAGCGACTAAATGAAAATAATGCTATCCTCTAAATTTGGCGGTTCTGATGGTTTGCCTAAAAGATTTCAGTGGAGATAAGTTTTCTTTGTTCGCTGATTCTCGAAATAAGTTGGCGACATGCTAAACCATTTAGCGATTCAGCGAAGCCTTTGGTCGCTAGTTCTCTTAATAAAAAGGTAAAGGTTAAAACAATCTGGCGAATAAGCGAATTAATGGATGATAAGTTTTAAGGCTTCAGTCGCTTATTCTCGAAATGAAATTGTCACTGATATAGAGTATTTGGAGAACTAGCGAATGCTCTTTGTTCGCTGATTCTCGGAATTAAATGGTTAAGGGTTTTGATAATCAGAGAACTAGCGATAGCCATCGATTGGTGAAGATCAACGGTCAATCTGGAATCCTGGTATAAAGTGATGATTAAGTTAAATGATTTAGCGACTCAGCGAAGCCAGTGTTCGCCAGTTCTCCAGACAGTCAAGCGGTTAAGTATATCTTTAAGCGAATGCGCGAACCCTTTGTTCGCTAGATCTCCAGGAAAATTGACCGTCAGTCATAACATTAAGAGAATGGGAGATGGTTTTGTTCGCCAGTTCGCCAAATAGTAATTGCAGGTTAACTGTGTAAGTGGGAACCCTTTGTTCGCTGATTCGCAAAATGCTTGGATGGTTAAGGATAGGATTCCGAGAACCCGCGAAGCTAATAGTCGCTAGTTCTCCAGATGTGAACCAGGGTCAAACAAGGATTCAGAGAACTAGCGAAGCCAGTGGTCGCCAGTTCTCCGGTTGATAGCTAGGGTTAGCATTCTATTCAGCGATTAAGAGAAGCCATTAGTCGCTGGTTCGCTAAATGAGCTCAGATGGAAAAGGTCATAAAGGAAAAAGAAAAAGGACCGTTGCCACATAGATAAAGTACTTTGTTGATATGGACATAAAACCAGTAAGCCATCAAATCAGCTTCAAGAAGAAAGATTGCATGACGCAAACAGTTTTAAAGTACAGAATCCTAATCATTCCCTCTTCACCTTGTTTTCAAGTAGTTTAATCTATCTGTCAACATCCGGACATGGCGAGCTCGAAATTTGAAATCTGGGGGTACATGAAATTGAATATGGGATCCATTAAGGAGATTTTCATTAACTGTGGTAGTTGCACACCTTGGATTCATATCGATAAATAAGTTGAAGCTCATTGTTTATTTGTTCAAGTTTCAGTCATTGAGAGTTTCTGTCTGTCCAGAGCATTTCCGAGCATAAAAGCATTTGAGATACAGAGAATTGAAGGTGTTCCTGTAGCAAAGATGAGTCAACCTGAGAAGAGTGCAGCGTCTTCCAGTGGTGAGGCCAAGTCCAAAGCTGGTGAGGACAAGAATAAGCCTAATTTTTCAGATGAATTCCTGAAACTGTTGCCGGGCTCCACTCAGAACAAGAGGGCTGCTGATGACGTGTTTCAAGATCTTTTGGAACGGTGTAGAGACCCAATCACTCCAGAATTCACAGGTTACACCATTTTCAATTTCTTTTACGGCAATAGAAATAAGCATGTTCCTGTATGTAATGGTTGGGTGCTAGGACTAGGAAAAATGGTTGTCCCTGACGTTTTCCTAGATATTGATTTAATTGTTTTCCTAGCCAGAAGATATGACCCTATCTCAAGGACAATCAGAAAAGAAGACCAATCACCCTTAGTTACTCTTGATAGGGGATCTTTTATGAAAGCTTTTGGTCTTTACACGTCCTTTTCCACTGAGATTGATTTGAACAAAGAAAAGGCAAGATACAGAAGCAATGTAGGGTCAATAAAAGACCAATTGGTTAAGCATATGCCAAAACAGGACAAATATATAGCCCCCCTTCCTGCTAACATGAATGCTCCATACCAGTTCAAATCCCTCCATCATTATATGAGATATACTTGTTATGCATTATGTAGAGTTTTGGGAATGGATGGGAATGCAGAATTTTTACCAGCTGACTTGCTGATGATCATCCTGGATATTCAAAATCCTTTGGTAAACACTGACTATGATTACATCCAGTATGTGATCGATAGGATGCATCAGGGGCTAATGTCTGTCCAAGAAAGTAAAAGTCCTATTGAGTTCATGCATTATTCTCTATTAATGCATTTGATTCTGTTTTTCAACATCAACAGTTTTGATGCAAACATGTTAAAACCAAGGTTCAATTTCAAAGATCAGCACAATCCAGTGCAGTTGTGGGTGAGGATATGGAATTCTACCTCAAATGAAGCAGATTTTTGTGTTTTTCAGAATTTCATTGTTTATCCAATTATCAGGATGCTAGGTATAAATGTCACCAGGCTATCTCCTAGAGTCCTCAGGCTTTTAAGACCACTACAGTATGTGGATAAGTGGGAGGGAAATCATAATTGGGGTGATTTCTACTTAGGAGATAATTCCACAATTATCAGAGTTTATGGCTGTCCCCAACCCCCACATTTATTACGAAAGTATGTGCCTCCGAGATTGGCTTGTTTGGAATTTGTTTGGCAGCTTATGTGTACAGATAAAGAGCTCCTGGCCCCTCACAGAAAGGGTACGTTCACACCCAGGCAATTCAAGGTAGGTGATTTCCTGATAGGAAAGAGGGCTTTTCCTCAAATCAGTGCATGGCTACAACAATTCAAAATGGTTACTGGTGCTTGTAGGCACATAGATCCTAAGGATTTCATCAAGACTGCCAGGATGACTTACATTCCAAACATTGGTGTGATCAAAGAGCATGAAGGTTTGGATGAAGAAGATGTGATCAGAAACATCTTAGATGAAGATGAAGTTAAAAGGAGATGGTACAGATTCTTTGATTTAGTCGATTTCTCCAACCAGTTGAAAGCATCTCAAATTCCTTTTGAGGGTTTTTTCCCTGATCTTCCTTATTTGAAGAGGATTGATGGGATGATTGAAAAGTATGACACCTTGGCAAATCAATTGGAAGGCTTGATTGATCAGAATGAGCCAGAGAAGAAGAAGAAGAAAGATTATTCATCTTCTGATGAGGAAGAATTCACTGATGAGTCACAAGAAGAAGATAGTCCTCCACAGGTTGAGAGACCACCAGTTGTTGATCTTACTCAAGATCAACCAGAAATGCAGGATATCTCAGAGCCACCATTGAAGAGACAGAGGCTTGAGGAAGGTGAACCTTCAAGGCATGTGAGACAAAGAAGGGAAATTGACAGAGCATCTGCTCTTGTACCAGGTGATAGGCCATATCATCATCAATTGAGGAAAGCAATAAGAGCAGGCAAGAAGATAGCCATTGAGCAAGAAGACAGAGAAAAGTCCTTATGGTTAGAGAAGGATATCAGAGAGGTCTATCGAGAGGAATTCTTGAGTGATGATCAGTTCATTAAGACTGATGAGTTCAAGAGTTTTCTCATTTGGAACAAGCAGCAAGAAGTGAAGAAAGCTCTGCCTGAAGGTATGGAGCCAAGTGAAGAAACTCTGAGAGCTCTTGCTTCATATGATCCTAGCCTTGATCCTATAACAGTGGACGAAGCCAGAGATTTGGTTAAATCAAGTGGAATGTTGCTAACCCCAGGATGGGATCTGACTTCTGCATTCCTTATTGATCAATTGAGAAAGCAACCAGAGGGTAGCCTATCATATGAGGTTCACATTGGTGACATGATTAGAGGAAGTGGCTATGACCCTAAGTCCCAAGCTGTTGCAATGTGGTCCATGGCTCCCAAAACTCAGAAGCCATCTCTATTGAGTATAGAGGATAAGATGGAGGGGAATAACATTCTATGGACTGTACAAAATACAACAGACCTTGAGGTCTCCAAGGCAGTAACTCATTGGGCTAATCTGAATGAAGCCAAGACAGCTCAGCTGTCAGAAAGATATGCCAAATTGTTTGAGAGTTCAAGCATGGTAGCCAAGGACAGAGATCTGAAAATGATGAGGATCAAACAGTTGGAAGATGAGCTGGCAGAAATAAATGTCAAACTTGAGGAAGCCTCAAAAATAATTCCTCCTCCTCCTTTGCAAGTTGAGGTACCTGTTCAAGTAAATTTGGAGGCAACTGAGGGACCTGCTGAAGACTTGGAAAAGGTGAAATTGGATGCGTCCCTGGACACTATAGCCAAAATAGTGCAGTACAGGCAGGACAAAATAAAGGACAGAATGGATGCAGTTCATAAATCAGTCAGCCTATTACATCAGACCAATCAAAAGGTGAATGACTATTTAGCCACCTTGGAGCCACTCTATAGTATTTGGTCTGGGAGGAATTTATTGTTTGATAAGCTTGACAGTTTACAAGAACACAGGCCTGATATCCCAAAAGTAGTAACTGATGTGTTTGAAAGGATTGGCCTAATAAGTGCAGCGTCAAAGTTTTTCAAAGGAAAGTCAAACCAAATAAAGGCTAAGTTAGCCATGTTTGATAAAGATTACAGCAAGTATTTGCCCCCGGTATATGATGACAATGGAAATGTGGTTAAGCTGGAAGATTGGAAGCTGTCAATGGGTCAGTTGGTCATCAATCAAGATGCCTTCCTAAAAGATAATAAGGCTTTGGACGTGGAAGGAACTAACAATATAATTGATAGTTTATTCAAAGTTGAAAGTGACTGCTTCAAGTTTATATCAAAAGTTAAAAATGTGACTGATTCTACATGGGAACGGCAAGTCAACTTGTTACAGGAGCTGCAGAGTTACGACTGGCCATCCGATGATGATGTGGCAGCTTGGGAAAAGCTAATCACAAAGAAGAAGAAGAAACCGGTCATCCAGCTGACGGAGGAGGAAGAAGAATAGATCGCACTTGGCACCTGATCCAGAATTTGAGGAAGAGCGTGTTCAAACAGAGAATGATGTAAGTTAGCCTGTAATGGCGGTCATCATTCATATGACAAACTTGGTAACTACTCTGAAAATATCTACAAACAAAGGTGCCAGCTGCGGAAGTTGTTCAGAACTGAAAATACGCCTTGCTGTCTTTATTAAATATCTTTCTGTTTGTATTTTCTTTTGTTTTCTAGCGCAATTTTCTATCAACCATCCGAAGCTTGTTGCATCCTTTCGAGGATTCCAGGATGGTTGATTAGTATAAATAGTCTGTTCCTATTGTTGATCGAGGTTGGAAAATATTTTGTAAAGGAGAGGTCTGAAATATAGAACCTGATTTTCTGTGAAATCAAGGAAAATTGTACGAATGCATTTTATCAATTAATACAAATACACTGGAGTTCTGTTACTACAATTTGATTGTCTTTACATGTGGAATGTTTTAGTTTCTTTATGCATTTAAATTGTAAGACAGTTTAAATACATCTTTCACAAGGTGAATGTAGGGGTTGAGCTTAAGTATCTTTCAAGGAAAGAGTAAAATCTTAGGGGAGGTCTCTGGGAATTGAATATCTATATGTGGATTTGATGACAGGTGTAGGAATGGAAACAATGATATGTTAGGCATGTTATTGGAGTTTCATTGTATTCACTTTAATAGATATATGTGAAGGTAGAGTTCGACTCTGATGCCCAGTGGATAAGGGACTGGTTTTAGATCCACTTACATTGGTTTACCATCCAATATATAATTGATTAAAATTTTACTTCATATGCATAATTTCTAGACTTGAGTCATATTATGACAAGTTCATAAATATGTATTTCAGTGCTTTGTAGAAGCAATAAACGAGGTTAACCCTTCCCTGAGTTTAACTCTAAAAGGAAGAAGGATGAATATCCTTAAGCCATTGTATCGTGTTGCTGTTTTTATAGTCTATATCATGATGTTGTGTATCAGGATGATTTGGGCTATACTCAGAGTTTTAGCAACTTATTGATTTGGATTTTGAAGGCAGTAACAGAGCAGTGAAGGAGCAAGTTCTCAATTCAGAGGTCAGCTGAACGTTGAATTGATAGAGGTACACTTGCCTGAGTATGTATTACTCGAAGTGAAGAAGGTTTTAACCTTAATACCTTAGTAGTTTGTAACTTGCTAGGTTACAGCCATTGGGATTATTTGAGTATTTGATTAATCTGCAGGTTCAAACACTAACAGATCACTCATGCAAATTCATGTGTCATCTGTATCTTCGATCGACATATGCTATTACCATTGTTGACAGCTGATCAATGTTCAAGAAGTGCAAATTGGAGCACTCATACAGATTGATGTCTTCCTAATCATCATCTTCTTCAAAGGAGATCATCAGATATAGCACCAGATCACTCATCAACAGTTGTCTACATATTCTTTATGCTTTAGTGATGTTGATGTTCATGATTTCAGGACATCTTTTTGAAGGCTTCTTAGACCTTCATGTTCTCTCTTTTGGAGAGGAGTTTTCTCCCATTGGGTTTTCTCTTTTTCTCTGGTTATGAGGGATATCATTGTATTTGTACATGGTTACCTAACATGGCCTAGTTGTCGGGACCCATAAATCTTTTCTACTGCATTTTTGTACTCCCTAAGTTACACTTAAGGGGGGGGGGGGGGGGGTGTTGGAGTAAAAAATCTTATTGTTTACTCTTTAATTAAGTTTTCTTAGGTCAATACATTTCTTAGGTCAGTGATATTGTAGAGTTCTATCAGAACTCTACTTCCTCCAGGTTGCGACACTTGTCTCAACCTTGTCCACTCTAACCATCCACTCTTGCCTATTTAAGAAAAGCCTCTATACCTTTGTAAACACTTCATTACCTCAACACCTCACTACTTCATTGCAATACAACTCTTGTGTTGATTGTCTCTTTGTTCTGGAGGATGTTTGTAGACTGGCTCCTGGGTATAGGATAGTTTATCCTAACATCTGGCTTACCTTGATTTTCCTTAGTCTCGATTTGTTGGCTAGGAAAGAAGATCTTTCTCCATATATTATCTATGTCCTTTTGCACAGCTTCAAGTTCACCAACCATGATTTTCAATACTTTGCTCTTTACAATAAATCTCTTAGAGTATTCCTTTAATGCTTCTTTAATCTCTTGTACCGGCAACATAGGTACAATAATGGCTAAGGATATTTCCCTCATCTTCTTCTCATAAATCATAGCATATTTCCATCTTGCATCTATTTTCTTGTAGAGCTCATCTTGTACTAGATTGGCAATCTCAACCAAAATAGTTCTAAATTTGTGCAGAATAAACATAATTGCCTACTCCATCATTTCTTTTTCATCATCACTTCTTGTTTCATATTTTGGATATTTTATTTCTGCAAAACCTCCATACTTCTTGAGATTTTCAATAAACTCATCTAGGTTTCTTGGTGTTGGGGACTGGTTTTGCACAACTTTAAATTTTCTCAAGTTAACAGATTTTGTCTCACTATCTTCTTGTAGCTTCAACTTTCTTCTTGGTCTACTAGATGTCTTCTTTTCCCTCATATATGTTTTAGGCTTTGGTTTCTTCTTCTCTCTTAGTGTATATGAAGACCTTGTCAATGGTCTTGTACCTATTGGGCTTGGAGTTTCCTTTTGCATTCTTATTTTATTTCCCTTGATCTCAAAAGGACCAGCTTCATCTTCTTCAACAGTAACTCTTAGATTCTATGACAAACTACTGATCATTCTACTAGTTTTTCTTTGAGCCTTTGGAATCAATATACTTAGTTTTATCTTATCCTTCACTTTTTCATATGTTCCATACCGATTGGCTCTCTTATCAACCAGTTTAGCTAATAAAGCTTCAATCTATTGTAATACAGTGTCAATGTACATTTCATATCCCATTGGATGTAGCCAAAATGTTCTTGGCTCCACAGCCTTCACTATGCAAGTGTCAGTGTCCACTTCAAAACAAATAGTGTCTTTTTACTTTTCCACTAGCAGAGGTGGAATTCTAAATTTCTTGTGCATTCTGGTTTGGAACTTAGAAAACCAATCATTCATTATCATATCAATGTTGTCTCCTAAACTTTGAATGAATTCATTTATCTAACATATGATTAGTTTATCCACACTCCATACTATATTACTGATTGATGGGAAAAAGTTCTGAAAATAGAAAAATATACATACCAACAATGAACCGAACTTCAAAGTGTTGGTCTTTGCTTTCTGAATGGTGTTCATATTGCCATCAAACTGCTTCAGTAGGATCTCACATAGATCAATCTTCATATCCTTCTTGACTGTCTTATAGGCAATGTCCACAGCTCCACATGGTACACTATCTACTCAAGAGGATTGAAAGATTTGGTAAGAGATGACATTACATGCAAATATTAACTCGAGATCTTCCACAGTTAACAATTAGAGACCTCTACCATCCCATTTTTATTGTGGCAAGTCAAAACCTTGTTCTTTTTTGTTTTCTTGTATGCCTTTGGTCTATCATCAATTGGATAATCAGTTACAATGTGTAACTCATCTTTTGTAATCTTGACTAGTGCATCAAGCCACACGAATTGGTCATGAACTTGGCTTAACACAATTCTCATCCAATCTATTTTGAACACACTCGGTATATGTAGGGCATGCATTAAACCCTTGGTCTCCAAATGGATATGCTCATCTTTTAGCTTCCCATTCACACACAAATTATAGTAGGATGTATCAATATCAGCTTGGCAGATCTCCTCGATCTTATAATGAATGAAGGCATGAATGTCTTCGATCAAAATTAGTCTTGGATGAATAGAAGATAGGGCTCCCATCTTATCAGGTTTGGTAGCTTTAGCTAGTGGTAGCTTGTACTTTGGATTAACAAGATCAACCTTCTCAACGAAAATAGGCTTTTGAACTTTGGGTGCCATCGATTTATAGATATACACGCTTTATTGAGATAGGGTTACGTTTGAACATCAACTTGGTAGCGATTCCACAACATGGGAAAACACCAAAAATTGCTTTAATAACCTTGATAATGCTTAGATATATTTAGTCAAATACTCAAATGCTCTCGGAGGACTCATTTTTGCGAAGTGCTCAGATGCTCTTGAAAATGTAAGGTAAAACTGAAATATCAAAGTGGTCTATTTATACCTTTTCTTCGTTTAGGGTTCCCAATGTCTATAATTTTAGCATTTAATATTGTCACTAACTCCCTTTTCACCGATTATCAATTACACTTCTTTATACCGAATGAAACGAAATAGCAGTCTCTCACCGATCAAAACATGAAATGTTAACTTCACAACATATATCCAAATGCATCTAATTATGCTTATATGGATCTTTGCACAAATGTTAGGAACTGATTTAAGATTGAAATTTAGCTCACAGTTCCTACACATACCTTTGACCAATTAGGTGAAGATAGGTGCACTCGATCTGGAGGATGAGGTGTGATCAATAGTTGCAAATGCAGTTTCATCATCTAGAGACTTTCTTGTCCAAGTTCTATGCATATGGTCTCTTATTTCTTCTATATTTACTTGAATAGTTTCATTTGTCTTTTCCTCAGTTGCAGCTTTGCCTTGGTACCTGTAGTCATTGGCTAGGTGACCGAACTTATGACAGTGAAAACATGCCATTCCAGGATTTCTCAATGACCTATTGTTTCTATCATCCATCAATATGAAATTTGCTCCAACGTGTCCAAATCTCCCATATATTATACATGAAATTCTTTTATTGTAATCCTATGGTATTGTTGAACCTTGTCGGTTGTTTGCAGCGTACTGTCAATTAGGGACCCATTTGACATTATTTCTTTGTGACCTACAATATTCAAACTTGTGACCATATCTATTGCAAGTGTTGTAGTGACCATTGAATTTTGGCTTCCTTTTGTTGTTATCAATCTATGATCTACATTCAAATACTTTATGACCATATTTATTGCAATTGTAATAATATCTATCAAATTGAGGAATGCTCGATGGTTTACCTCTTTTACTCCTGTAGATACTGTTGGAAACTACAATTGAAACAATTGTTGTATTGTCATTGATGTCAAACCTTAACTGGTAAGACAGTTGCTATCTAAGAAAGTACTATATCTATTGGTTGATAAAAAGGATTAGGGCAAGGGAAATAACAATAGCACCTAAGGAAAGGTTGAGTTATTTGATACTTCAATGACTACTTGATTATTTGGCACTATGATGAGATAATGTATTGTTTATCTAAGTCAGAAGAAAGACTGAAGAAGTAGGCTTAACCGAGCAAAAGTGAAGAAATCTAGTTTAAGCCAAGTGATGTTTTAGTGTCAACCGAGAGTCAGTATATGTTGAGTAAATTTAGTGTTGACCGAACATCAGTTTATGTCGAGCGACAGCAAATTACCGAGCAAGATAGTGTTAGCCGAGGAAGATAGTTTGTAGAGATGACCGAGGAGATGAACACAATGTTGACCAAGCGTCAGTAATATACATTTGGAGGAAGAATTCAGATTTCCAGTCGACTCAGTTGAATTCTTGGGTTATGTGTTGACTTTATTAATTGATTGTATGGAGAATTTAATGCATGGTAAATCATTTTATTATGGATTCAATTTGGAGATTGAAGATGTTTCTAGAAGGGTGTATGAAGGACTTAAATGTTGGAAGGATTTATTGGATCTGACCTAACCTAAGATCTACGGAGGAGATTAAGAGGCAAAATACAAATCTATCTATCTGGAGACGTATAAAGGAAAACCTAATGATGAGGTTACAGAGTATGATGGTGTTCTTGATGTTATTGGCCGATAAGCCTAAGCAGAAGGCTAAAGGTGAAGATCAGAGTTGTGATTGCTTGAAGCTAATTCCGAGCAAATTAGAGATGGAAATAGAAATGATACTCAGTTAGTAAATCGACATATATGTGCAAATTGGATCTGATATCTACAAAGTGAGTTGTATGTTTTATAGATCAAAAACTACTGCTACTTTCTAACCATTGTAACAACCAAAATCCTTTAATCAAGGTTGACTTAACAGTCATTGATAAATCCTTTAATCAAGGTGGCATTCAAATGGAATGTACTCAAGTCCTCTGACCAGGCCACTCCTAACAGGGTGATTGAAATCCTTTAACATGGTCACACCTAATAGTGTGTTTGTAAATTTTTAACAAGGTTGGCTTTTCACAGAGCTCACTTCAGAAGAGTGAAAATATCAGTAACATGTTACAAGGTGGTTTTTTCCAAATTGGGTTTCCGCTATAAATCCTGGTGTCATACTTGTTTGAATGTTTTGTTATGAATATTTTGATATTCTACAAGTTAAATACTATTGGACAGTGGACTACATGTTATATGTTTTCTGATATATATTCTTTAGAGACCGAGTTGAGTTGGTGATTAGATCTGAGTTTGTTGAAGTATTTGAATGTTCAATTGGTACATTTGGACCTGGGAATAATTGATTCACCCCCCCTCTTTGTTGTTCTAAAGCATATTAATAGATATTGGTTGTATGACCAAGTTTCCCACAATCATAAAAAATAGGCTTCTTTGTGTTTGGTGGGGTAGTAGAATCTTAGTTGGCTGCTTAACTAGAGGACTCTCCCTTCTCGGTAGTGTTGTTTTCAGTAAACCCAAGTCCAGTTGTATCTCTTGATTGTCTCTAACCTCTAAGTTGTTCATCTAGTATTCTTAACATTTCTTCATTCCTTTTCAATACTTCATTTGCATCCTTTTCAGATTTCAGTTCATTCTTTCAGATGTTTATTTTCTAATCTCAGTCTAGCAATCTCTTCAACTTTCCTTGCAATCTCCTGATTAACACTGATTAACCGATCTGTCATATTAAAGTGACTTTGTGTCAACCCTTGCATCTCCACATATTTCTCATTCAGTTTTGCACTCATCTGCCTTTTCTCATTCAGTATTGCACTCATTTGCCTTTTCTCATCTTCAATAACTCTCTTATCATCTTCAGCCTTTCTCTTTTGTTGTAGGACTTCACACATTCTTATTGATTGAGCTTCTTGTTCTCTTTTAATTGCTTTTACCTGATCAGTTATAATTTTGTTCTTTTCAGTCAGTTCCGATATGGAAGCTTCAGATTCCTCAAAAAAACTTTCCTTTGATTGTTCTTCAAGTTTTTCAACCAGATCTTGAGTATCTTTCAGTTGATGGGCTAACTCCTTTCTCTTGTTAAGTGAATGCTTCAATTTTCTTCTTAGTTCACGAAACTATTCTGTAAACTTTAGTTCTATGTTCATAGTGTCAATCACCTTTTCATACCTATAGTTTTCCATCTCTTCATATCTTTCCTCTCAAGTGGTTAAACTTTTGAGTAAGAGACTTAGCTTTGATACCAATTTTTGGATTAATTATAAAAAGATAAGTACTGAGGGGGGAGGGGTGAATCAGTACTCCAAACATTTTTAACTACTTTTCTAACCATTCACCAAATTAAAAACTTTGCATACATCATGAAATATATAAATAAAAAACATAATTCACAACTTATAACACAATAATTGTTGGTCTCACAAAAATCCTTGGTTGGAGGAAAAAATTGTGGTTGGGATGGTACCCACAATACTTCACTATTGCAGTAAAAACATTTTCTTGGTTAGAACTACAAAATTTAGCTATTTCTGATAGCCTACCCTGCTAAGAATATAAAGAGTTATTTATTGTACCCTGCTTAGCCATTTTGTGATTTCTTTATCGCGTGGTTCCCCAAAGAAAAGTGTTGGGAAGTTCATCTCTTCTACATATTTATCTTGAAAGATTTCCAAGCATGGATAACTTTAAGGAACCCCCCCCCCCCCCTCCTGAAAAGTATAAAATTGTGGCAAATCACATGTGTTTTGGGGGAAAAATTTTAATAGTGATGGCGAATTATGTGTCAAAATATAGATATTTGGTGGAGAATTTTTTAATAGTGTATACAATTTTTATAAAAAAATGATGACTATAATTTTTTTTTAATAAAATTATTAATATTGATGGCGAATTATGTTTCAAAATATGGATATTGGTTGGTGAATATTTTAATAACGGATACCATTTTTATAAAACTATGGCGAAACTATTTTCCAAATATTTGAATTAATTTATTTGTCATAGCGAATGGTTTTCAAAAATTTATAGTTGGTATGGCGATTGAATAATTGGAAATTTGAAGAATGACACGTGTGATGTTTTCGGAGAGAGTTTTCACTAAAGGAGTTATCGCACCACATTCCCTCTGAAATGCACCTTCCACCGTTCATCTCTCTTAATCCAATGGTTGTGATCTGATGTTGAAGTTGCGTCGGGTCCCACTTCCATTACTATGACATCACAGACTCACATGACACACGTCCGTTGATTTACAACATATCAATGGCCAAAGGTGAATTTCGGGCCTATTGTTGGTCTTCATAATATTTACATGTCATACCACGTGTCATGATTCCATCGAGAGTTTTCCATAAATATTATGAAGACCAACAATAGGCCCGAAATTCACCTTTGGCCGTTGATATGTTGTAATTGAACGAACGTGTGACACTGTAAGTCTTTGACCTCATTTTCTGACACCAAAAAAGTAGAATTCTTTTGGAAAATTCGGTAATATTAGATATAAATATTAATTAATGGTGATGAGTAGATGAGTCATGACATCAATTAAAGTAATGTGAATTAATGGTGATGAGTAGATGTGTCATGACATCAATTAAAGTAATGTGAATTAATGGTTTCTTTGATGGCGCCTTTCATTTTTCACTAACAGATATGTGTGACATCATATAACTAATAACTATTCAATACCACGATAGATTAATGCCTTAAAGTTAAGGCTCTAATGAAAACGTCATATCATATAAGGACATTATTTTCTGACCGTTCGATGATCTTAAATCAATGGTAAAGCTTCATTTCTTGCCGCCATTTCGCAGCTAATGTACTTTTCTTATTATTTCTGCGGAGTGGGCACAGGTTTTAAGGTTTTTTTTATATCCTGGTGTCTGTTGCTATGAAGTTGGGAGCCTTCACCAAGCAAGCTATAAGGATGGTGCTCGGACGTAAATTTATGGAGAGTGAAAATAGGTATAGAGTCACCAGTGACATTTCATCTCGGTTCTTGGCATCTCTATTTGACCTGGGGGGGAAAAGGTGGCTATTATCATGCCTATGAGGAAAGTTTTCAAAGAAGAGTACCTCAGCGACAATGTGCATGTTGTCGTATTTTCAGAAATTGGGGTTGGAATTCCTTGGGAAAATGATTTGCCTAAGATTTTACAACCAGGAGTAGTTGTTCCCAGGCAACCATTCCTATTGAACCTTGATGTTGATCAGCTCACGCATCATCGGAAGTGGGCACAGATTGGGAGGGATTTCCTCCGGAAGTGGCACCTATTGGAGGAATTCGGGGACTATCTGTGGCTAGAAGAATTCATCAACATTATCCTCTCTTCAGACTTCCACACAGAAGGAAGGGAGCCTCAGCCGGATAGTCCGTGATTCTATGTAGTCACTACTCTCTAGTCCCTCTACTGTGTCTCCCTCTGGTGGTAGTAGCTTACCAAAGTTTTTGAAATGATATAAATTGTAATCACATATGTTAAAAAATATAAAATGAAAATGTTTTAAGAATTTTGAAGTGCTACTGCTTTTCTTTTTTGTTTTGATTATAAGAATTGTTAATAGATATGGTCTTATGGGCATATTTGAATTGTAATGAACTTTTGCCTTATATAATATAAAAAATTTGCGTTGCACTTTTGTTTCATGTAATAATTAAATGTTTCCAAACTTTATCATTTCTGGTTCAAATTTCATGGATAAGCTATTTTAAGTGAATATAGTTAATGATTAATATTCATTAGTGTGTGTTAAATTATTAATATTTTAAAATCGTGACAATCGTTGGATTACGAGAGATGAACGGTTGAAGTTGTATTTCGGAAGAACTATGGGTTTCAAAAAGCTTTTCTGAAAACTCACTCCGGAAACGTGACACGTTGATGTGTAATTCGTCGAAAAGATTAACGATTACACATAGTATGTTTTAGAAAGATTACATTACATGTAGTATGTTTTAGAAAGATTACGTTACACGTGTTTTAGAAAGATTACTTTACAATTATAGTATAATTATATACCATTACATTTAACGAAAGGTTTTTAACATTTTCTTTTTAAAAACCTATCGACTCGTAGCAGCAGAGCTAAAAAGAACTATTGAACCGTCGCCGAAGATTTTGAGACAATAATTTGTGAGAGCCTTAACTGTTCTAACTTCTATCTATACTGATTTCAAAGTTTAATTTCGGGTAAGTTTAACTTGATTTTGAAATTTTAATTCTTGCATGTACAATTGGGGTTTTCTTAATTAGTTAGTTATTATCTGTGATTTTCTTAGTAAATATTTGTGAATCTGTGTTTTTTCATTCTTCCAAAGAACAATGGGGAAAGCGAAAACTCAAGGCCAAGGGCAAGCAGATGGGAAAACTTTAATAGACTACAGAAAACTAGTAGAAATCCCTAGTTTCACTGATGAGTATCACGATGTTTATGATCCTATTATCGACAGTGAAAAGAGAGTTATAGCAATTAAACATTCATTGTGTAGTAAGGCAACTGAGCCAAAGAGGTTTGATTTTATAAAATTTAACCCAACGGTAGGTGCAAAAACAAATAAAGTTGCTTCGTGGGATGTTGGTTTGGGTCACATGCTATTACCCGAAGTTTTCCCTTGCCCAGAAATTGTCTTGATTTGTGCAGAAAATTATGATGAAGAAAGAACAACAATTGTGAATAAAAAAATTAGGAAGAAATTTTATCAATAACCCAGGAAGAATTTCACAGTTTGCTAGATCTAGGGTTTGACCGACAAAAATGTAATGTCCATATTGACCTGCGATTACTGACAGAGCAATATGAGGCAGTCTCTCCAAACGCAAAAGATTCATTTATAAAGGGTCTAATAGTTCCATAGGCAAAGGCTTCATTGGGTGAGAACCATAAGCCTCCTTATGATTTTAACATTTTTGTGCCATGGGTTCAGGATACTATATCCTCGCTAGCATTTTTCCTGGGACTGGAAAACAATAGGGAAGTGGGTGCTAGCATTCTTCAATTCATTTGGGATATCCATTGTGTAAATGAACTAGTAAGATATAATTTTGTTGGACACGTGGTTCAATTGATGCAAGAATAATTAGCTTTGATTAAAAGAGGCAATTCTAAGACATTTAGGTTAACAACCTACTTGTGCTATCTTCTTCTAGCCAAGCATGTGGCAATATTAATGAGCAACGACAACAAGCTTGAAATTCAGAGGGGGACAAGTACTCCAATATATAACTAGACACATCAGATAAGAATGTATGATAACAGAAGGAATTATAGTAATTTTGTAGACTTCTTTTTGGCACCATTGTACAAAAAATTAACAAGCACTCCAATGCCCAAATTGTTTGCTTCATGTAGGGATTGCATCCAACTTGGAAGCACAATTCAATTGGCTAATTGGTACTTAATGGAAGATTACACTGTGCTAAGGTTTTACGGATCAAAATTGCAACCCCGCAAACTTCCAATGCATGTGACAGACAGGGTGTTTGCAATAGAATATGACGTACAACTAGAGAGCACAGATAGACTCTTCACTGGCCAATCAAAGAAGAGCATATTCCCTTCCTTACCTTTCTCAATTGGAGGGTTAACATTTCAGAAAAATGCATTCAAAGTGGCAAAAATTTTTTTAGATATTTTTCAATTTGATTTAGAGTGGTATTGGAAGTATGATCCTCTCAACGTCATTCAAACAATGCTTGTTGCTAATAAGAACTCTGCAAACTTATTTCAACATGAAAGTAAACCATTGCTAGAGAGGTTGAAAAACAAGGATAGCTAGGATGACGTTACAAAAGAGATGGAGAAAGTTTCCGGTGAGGAAAAAATTTCAGTTCAACAGTTGTCATCACAAATTATGACAACAATAAACCAGGGCATTGTACAGCCTGGGATGTCCTACAATTTGTACAAAAAAGTTGCTAATCCATCAAACATAAAAATACCCAAGAGAATAGTAGAAGCTTGTAAGAATAGAAAATGGACTAGAACGAAAATGGATGATTTTTGGAGTATGAGAAAGGATCTTGGTGAACCAAAGACCAGTGAAGATCTGGATGAAATAGACGAGGATATAGAGTTTAGCAAATTGTGGAATTTGGAGCATCCTAACATGGCATACAATAGTGAGGATGATAATCCACCAATTGCATTTACTCCAGGCCAAAGTGGAACCAGCCAATATCGGAAAAAAGTATATAGCAAAGGGGCAGACATTGTGGAAAAAATGGGTTATAAAGGTGGTGGTGTAGGTCCCATAGGAGAAGGCGTCTGGAATACAATTGAGACAGAAAAAACTGCTTATGATTATGGTGCATGCGTTGGGTTTGAATCTACTAGTACTACTACTAGGTCTGGTAGTGGCACTGGTGCCAGTGGGACTGGACAACCTATACAACAAGTTCCCTCTCTAAAGAGGCTAGTAGAATCTACACAAAATCCCATAGAAGAAGATAGTGTCAAGAAGCAAAAGCTTTCCGCTTCTAGAACATCGACAACAATGTCATTCGATCCTAAAGAACTGTTTGTAGTTTCAAGTTCAACAAAACCCTCTAGATTTTTATATCCTCAAAGAGCATTAGTTAGATCAACAGGCATTGCAAGCTCTACGTCTAGTTCACCTTTCAAACATTCAAATCCTTCTGCAACACCAGATTTTCGTTTCAAAGATTTCTATAATAAATTTGTAGAAACAAGAACCAAGAATAAGGAAATAAAGAAGACATTGCAGACTGGTGCCCTTAATTGCAGTTGTACAAGAACAACCTGCATCCAACAGGGTTTTACCAACATATGACCCAAAAAGAGACATTCATGGAGTTCATGGTTGTTATTCCACCAAATAAAGATGGAAACCCATTAGAGAGTCAAATAGATCCGTCTAAATTTCATGTTAACACAATGGATTTTTCCAAAGTTAAAAATGTGGACAAAATCTACGTGTCAAAGTCTACAAACCAAGTGGTCTACAGTGCATTGCTAAAGCTGGAAAGAGAGAAAAGCAAGCTCGAGAAAAATATAGAAAAGTGACAGGCAGACATTGGCAATGAAAAAGAAAAGAGGAAAGCTTCAGAGAACAGTTTGAAAGAATTACAGAAAAAGATAAAAAAATTGACCTCTACATCAACAGATACATAGCAAGAACATGCGGGGGGCAGTAGTGAAGGAACAAGAGCAAGCAAAGCTGAAGGCATTGAGGGGAAAATTGGCAAAAATTAGTAAAAAACTAGAGGAAGAAAGAGTCAGTTCAGAAAAGTTATTTAAAACCGTGGAGAGTAATGCTGCCTCCAACCGGGAATTACAAAAGCAATTGGACTCTCAGGCGGATAAAGCCAATCATTGGGAACACAAAGTAGTGGAAGAGAAAAAAAATTGTCAAAAAATGGCAGAAGAACTAAAGAAGGCCAATAATACAATTCAAACTTTAACAAATACTAGTAATAATTTAGTGAAGATTGCAAAAGAACACATTTGGGGCCAAATATTGGTGATGTGTAATAGCTTGTATGAGTGGTTTGAAATGCTTATACTACAGTAAGAGGGATGCTTTTTGTAATATCTCATGCTTTTTGCTTTCTGTGGTTTGTAATAGCAAAAGATATTATGCAACAACTCTACAGTAAGAGGGATAGTTATCTATCAAACAAGGGAATTAGTAACCGCCTTGATGCCTCAGTAAAGGTATCAAGTATCATTCAAAAATGTGAGAAGCTATGGGAAGCACAAGAATTGGATGACAAAGCTCAGCAAAAGATCACAAAGATGGAACAAAGGAAAGCGAATATGGAAAGTCTTCGTTTGCCTAAGGGATTTGATGCAAATAACTTCATTGGAAGAGAAAGTTACAAAATAATATTGCAGGACAAAATAAATACTGATTTACAGACATATCTCCTCATGGATTTCATCAAACCAATGAAGACTTTGAATGGAGTTTTAGAAGCAACAATGTTGTCAAGTCACACTTCCAAATATGAATTGCTAACGAAGTTGCAGGAGTGTGACTATACTATAAACCAAATTGTTCTACCATCAGAGGATGTTTGGACTGGCCTACAAAGATTGCTCTAAATTTTGAACTACTGTAAATTGTAATATATTGCAAATGAATATAAAACAAATCAACTACTGTAAATTGTAATATATTGCAAATGAATACAAAACTTTTTGTGCTCTATCTAATTTTCATGTTTTCCAATTCAATGTATGTTGAGTTACTCTATTTTATTCAGTTATTCTCAGTTGAATTACTCTGTTAGATGCTATTGGAATACAAAATTTCATTCAGGAATTTCAAATTCAAATATGAATGATCATTGATGATATGATACAAAGTTACAAACTACACTCTACAGTAATAATACTATTTTTTCTCAAATTTTAATGATGAAACATAATACATTCTTGCTTTTCTAAAATGAACATTGAACGATAGGATATAGTAGTTAATAAGTTCAAAAAATACCTATTGATTGCTACTGCTAATTTAGCAGAAATTTCCTAAATTTGCCAATTCATCTTTGCATCGTCATCATCATCCAATTCTTGTATTCTAGTTTCTTCATTTTCGTTTGTGTCTTCTTCACTCTGACCTCTACTTCTATGAATCCCATCGCCACCTGTACTTGTCCCACTTGGAGTTGGTGTCGGAGATTGGTTAATGGTGTTGCCCAACCCTCTTCTTTTGCATATTTTCTTCTTGATTTCCATTGCTTTTTTATAAGGAAAAGTATTGACATCATACCTAGATGTGTAGACCCCAAAGCATGTTTCCAAATTCTTGTCTAGTTTGTTTCTTAGTTTGGATTTTAGGAAGCCCAAAGCACTGAAAACTCTCTCATCCTCCACTAAACCCAATATCATGGTTTGACATAGATCAACAAGCTTGAAGAACTCTAAAATTTCTTCACGCAATATTGTGCTCTGGTTTAGTTCTGTCCAAAGCCTTGTTACCGAGCCCTCTTCATGTGGGTTATGCATTAATTGATATTGATGCTTCATAGTCCTTGCAAAAGTGTCTAATTGTTGTCTAAGAAGACCCTCATCTAAAATTCCATTGATAGTCACTCCATTGAATTCTACAGAATTGCAAAATTTCTTTATCAAAGTCAACAGCCTATTACGATAATCTTTTTTAGAGTTCAAGGACCAATATTGAAGAAACACAATTGCCATGGCCTCAAGCAGTTGTTCATATGGGAATCAGGATCTTATTTCAGAGGAAACTTTATAGGCTATGTCCCTTGCATTACTTGCTATAGGCTTGACGATCTTGGTAAACTCTTCCCTTGTAACTCTTGTAGATCGCTTCTTTGGGGCACTGTAGTACATTGGTATTTGAAATCCCCTTAAACATATAAATCCCCATTTTCAACGATCTTTAAATAATTATTAGGATTCTCCAAATCTGTTAGTTTTCGCTAGTGATTATATGTTTCATCGGATAAATTTAGGTCATTTCGATAGAGACTATCGAGGGCTTGGCATGACATTTTATGCAAGTAAGCATATTCTGCAATATACATGGCTCTTTGCTGGGCTTTTTTCATAATGAACGTCATTTCTTCTAGCATGGGAAAAAGAGATGCTAAAGTCAAAAGTGTCTCTATATTGCTTAACCTCCGAAGTAGGTTGCCACATCTTTGATTTTCTACATTTTCCTAATTTTCGTACATCAATCCAATCAAAGATTGATATTTGGGAAAAACTCGATGCGCTGGTCCATCCAAAGAGATCCATCTGGTATCAACATCTTTAAGAAGCTTGTTTCCATTGGTAATTCCATCAGCGAAGTGCTGAAATTCCCTAAAATGTTTGGGACTTCGACAAAAATATGAGTACAACTCTCTTACTAAATCTTCAACCTTGTTTACTAAAGGAAACTTCTTCACAACTCTAAAAGAAAGATTCACCTTGTGGGCCATACAGTGAATGCCAACAACATATGCTGATGAAGGGTGTTCCCCTTAATACCACAAACTCATAACAGAAACAGAGAAACAACAACAATTTGCAAGAACAGAAAATGGGCTTATTATCTCCACAAATGTGGAATTACAAATTTCAGAATTACAATATGCAAAGCCACATGGGCATTTTCCCTTACAATATTCTGTAGGACAAAGCCTCAAATTATTACCTAGATCTACCCAGAACTGCTCCAAATTGCCTAAGACAACACTACAGCCTTCCTTATATAGACAATTTTCCACCACCTGGGAAGGTTCCAGAATTTTAGCTAATAAGGTCAACCAAACTTAGAATTATTTTATTTTACAATTTATTACATCAGAGTCGGCTCAAAATAACTTTTGAAACCCAAACATAAATTTTGAAGGAAAATCATTTTCTGCCATTTCAGGTGACCCAACTTCCAGAGACCATAAGTCATCACCCGTTCACCCAATTGACTATTATGAACCCAATTCGAAAAGGGCACTAAGTGCTCTACAGCACCTGACTCGTGCAAGCTCCAGTCAGCCAAAGTTTTGACCTCATCCGGGGCCTCTAATGCCTTCAAAACTGAGTTCAAAGTTTATGTACCCTGATGCCAATATCGAAAATCTTCAATATCTACAAAGCTAGACTTGATTTGTCAATGAAACTTTACTGGCAGGCTTATATGACCAAAATGAACCTCTAGGGAAGAAAATAGACCATTCTGAGCTTGAACGGAAAACTAGTAAAAATAGTAACTTTCCAAAAATAGCAGCTTTGCACAAGATAGCCCTTATTGAAAAGAAACCAGGATGCTCCTACATCATATGGTGAACAAGAGGCCTACATCTTTGTGCAAAGACCATTCCTTTGACCTTGCATTACTGAAGCTCCATCCGCTCCAACACAGATCAACTTCTTTGCTATTGTCAATTCATCCATACCTACATATTCAATTAAATGGCTTTTTAATAATTGAAATAAAGTTTCTGATGTCGCATTGTCCCTCAATTTTGCAACAGTTAGTAGATGTGGTTGGCGGACATTATTCTGTACAGTATAAACATGCATGCATACCCACTATGTATTATCTATTGCTGTAACTTCGTCTAAGGACAATGCAATAAAGGTTGACTCTTTTATTTTTCTCTGTACATCCTCTATTTCAACCTAGGCAATACAACTTGCCAATTCCCATCCACTGTTTATTGACCAATGAGTGACACGATAGTTAGGAACTTTCAGAAAGTGTAACAAAACACTCATTTCTAGATAGTCTGTCATTGGACGCCCTCTGCTCAAATTATGAAAAACATTACTTAATTGAATAGCTTTTCCGTGTTCTTCTACTTCACTTGCTTTTGCAAAAATAACATTAATAGAACCTTGAACTTCACCAGTCTTGGTCTTAAATTTCTGAAACAAATAATATTCCTTAGCATTCCTTTTATGTTGACATTGCTCTTTTGTTTTATATCTTACCACTTTTATTTCCTTTCCATCAACAATTGAGGTTTCATAAATCTTACCAACATGTTTCTCTATGGTGTCTAGTTTAAGCTGCAACCACTTTTCCTTTTTATACTTCCAACTACAAATCGTACATCTGCATTCTACTGGTGGCTCACCTACAATTGGATTGTCCACGGGTTCAATGAATGGATACTCTGCCGCCCAATCAAATTTAAATCTCCTTGACATCTCCCATTGACGATCAATTTTTTCTTTTGATTTTCCTCTCCCTTTAGTGTTATTGTTAATTGAACCATCATCATCACTGAAGTCGATTGATTCATCCTAGTACTGGTTATTTACTTGAAATTCTTCTTCAAGGTCATCTTCATCAAAGATATCAGGTTCGCAACTTCGTCACCAGATTTATTAGGCTCCCCAATTTGTTCATTAGACTCCTGTATAGGTTGAGAACCTTGAAATTGTATAGGTTCCTCTGATAATGTATCTTCCTCACTTTGACCAATACTATTATGTCTGCCCACACCAAAGTATGAAGATATATTTCTGCATTTCGTTGGCCTCTCTTGGACATCTCCACCTTCAATAGTCCTCTTCCTGTTTAACTTTGACTGTGACATCTCCAACAAATTAAGGCTACAATAAAATTTTACTTGAATAAGATACTACGGACTGGTAGTCGTTTGCTACTGATCGCAATTGTGAGCTCAGAATCAACTAAATCTCTTGAAGTCTCCTCTCTGGCATGTTTCAATAATGAAACTCATATCTCTTAAATAGACAACTACAAGTAAACCGTTTTCATATCAGTCATTAGATTTTTCCTCATAATCCCCATTGTCCATTTTGGCGAAGGGGCTGACAGTTGCTTATGATAACAACTAATATTTGGTGAACCCTGCGTAATTTCAAATAATTGACTGGGCGAATAGGGCGAGAATTTGGGACACACTTATGTATGATGCATGGTGAATTGGGTCCTATTGCAAATAAAAATTTCACTTGGGAAAATGGTCCTTTGGCGAATGTTGATCCTCGATAAATACACCCAATTTAATCCGTGGCGAATAAGAGTAAAATAGTAAATAGAAATATGGGCGAAGAACCCAACTACCATACTGAAATTACGTAAAAATAGTGGCAAACAATCCGACCACTATATGAGCATTTTGTAAAATCCGGGCGAACCGGTCAACTAGTATATGAGCATTTTTTTTGCCAATTTCCATTTGCCGATCGGGACATATTCGCCAATCAGCGAATAATCGCCACTAAAAAAATCCCTATTCCCAAGGGTCAGTTTCCTTTAGCTAGTGCAATTTCTATCGCTTTGTCTTGAAGGGAATGTATAGTTTGTGGCTCATTAAATCCATGTATTAATGAATCTATTTCAATTTTCTACCTTGGCACTGTCATTGCCACTGTTGCTTGATGAGGTTGCAATGTCATCATCATCTGAGGCGGAGGCCATACTAGGGTCTTGGTCTTCTAGAGAGCATAAGTGTTCATGCCATTTGTTGTTCACTTTGACGTTATGCATTTTGTAAAGTAATTCTTCTGCATACCTCATTGAAGTGAATTCATGATAATGTTTGATCACACTTTGCCTTTTTCGTATGCATTTGTATATTACAGGCATCTTTTCAATGCAACTGCAACTATCCATGTTTCATCTGATGACCGTGGTAGTACTATTTGTATGATGTTTAAATATTAGTTGGGACATTTCAATTATAGTCCCACTTAGTCCTATTTGCGATCTTTTGTGTCCTAACTACCAAATTTGTGCAAATGCTATCTGAAGGGACACTAGTCTTTCTTCAAGTTCTGAAAGTGTAGCAGTGTGTCATAATCGCTTGTTTGTAGCAATATGTTCTTGCATAGCATGCAATGGGCTTTTCTTCTATTGTAACTATTGCTTAGAAAACTTGCATATGTTGGCACAAAGCAAATGCTCCTTTTTTGACGATAGTAATTGACCTGTGTCAATTGCTTTCTTTGTAAGCTTACTCATGTTTTTCTTAAATTGAAGGCGTGCACAAATTGCACACACATGTTTTGGCATGTCATGTATCCTTGTTAGGTAAGACTACTAGTGTCTATGATTTCTTTATTGATTCTTCATGTCTTTGACTTAGAGTAGCTTGGTGTATTCGTTGTTTTACTTTACGGAGTGAGTTATCTGGGATTTTCTTCAATTCATTTGATGTTTGTGTAGGCACACTCTGTTGTACATATACATTGTATTGAAGATGTTGGGATTCGTAAGTGCTTCTACTAAAGCCTTGTGTCCATTGTGCAGGGGTATTGATTTGGAGGCGTTCACTATTTCAAATAGATTGTTTCAATTTGTGGAAACTAATGTTTTGGTGTTTTTTGACAAATGCTGCTTCTTTTGATTGTTCAAGATCAATGTTGCTTTTCATGGCAATGTCTACTCTGTATGGTGTGTAGTGCATATGCATGTCATTAAATTTGTGACATTTGATATTGTATACTTTGCTTCATCTATGGCACTTGCAAAATTCCTTCATAAACATGTTTGTAGTTGATCAAATCTTTATCTTGACTTGCAAAATGCAGGACAACCACTCAAAACAAAAATTTGCTCCTTCGATTCCACTTTGTTCATATGGGTCTCCAAACTCTGCTATAAATGCCTCCTTTCTGGAAACCCCACAACTAATTGTCAGATTGAAGTTGATGCATGTTTTGATGCAAGCCATTGCTATTGCATCTTTATAGAGTATTGCATTGAAAAATGATTGAGCCATGTATCGTTGTAGAGATTGACTGTCATATAAATTGTTTGTTAAATTAGCAATATTGTTGAAAAGGCTATTACCGCAATGTGTTATCGATAATACATTTTTGGACAAATGAGCAGTTGCGCCCGCTAATTTGGGTTTTGCGGAATTACTATTTAGTCCTAAAACTATATTAACTTTTGTTGATTGGTACCGTTGTAGAGATTGACTATCATATTCATTGTTTGTTAAACTAGTAATGTTGTTGAAAAGGCTATCACCACAATGTGTTATCGATAACACATTTTGCACAAATGAGCAGTTGCGCCCACTAATTTGGGTTTTACAGAGTTTTTGATTAAGGTAAATATAGGTTTTGAAGGGGCCCCGAAACCCTTAACATAGTGGTCACAAAAGATATTCAAAGCAGCCCTCTTAAACTGGTGTATGTGCTTCTTGGTGTGCTCACACAAGTGCCTCAAGGACCTAGCTTGTCCTCTCCAAGGATCCTACTCTCTTTTAGGATCTCACTAGCCTTAAGTAATCCACCTAAGACGTTTCAAACTCTATTCTAAGAGTCAATTGTCTTGTGCTTAGCCTTGAAGGACATCCCCCTATTAGTTTTGTCTCAATGCTTTCTTAACACCTAGAACACTCTAAGTGTTTTTCATCATGAACTGACTTTGGGGTTGTAGGGGTACTATTCTTCTCCAAAACATTCATTTTGTTTCCATTTGAATCCATTTTGATGGATCTCTAAGCCTTCCTCAATCAAGTTCAAGATTTAGCCTTTTAGAGACCTAATTAGGCCTAGTTTTCTTGTAGCCCTTGACAGGGTCTTTTTCCCATTCCAAACCAAAACTTCCCAAACAACTTGCAAAACTAATTGGATATTCAGATACCCTTTTGGGAGTTTCTATAAATTCAGGAGGTTTTAGGGTTCTAAGGCCTCTGTATAATGGCTTCCTACAAAGTAGGGTTTGTAGGGCTAATAGGGCTAATTAGGCCTATTTTCAAGGTCTTTTCCCAATTTCTTGTTTTATACCCAATCAAATGGATTGGTCACTGCCCAATCTTTTCACATGCAATGATATGTTAAAATACCACCTGGAACAATGCTTGTTCGGTACTTCTCTTCATTCCCCTATCTATAGCATTCAATTCTCCACTGTCATACCTCTAACCGGGGACACTAGTCTCGCCTAGGGTATGATCTTACAACCAAAAGCTCGACTCCTCAGATCTTCTACATGCATATTCACACTGTACATAGGCTCCCCTAAAACATCCATCATCTCTTTGGAGATTCCCTCTACTGGATTTCATGGGGGAGCCATTAAAACTCAAACTACTCTAAACTAAAACTAGTAAACTCCTAGTTACTATTCATTCTATTAAAGCTACTAGACTAACTGTACAATGCTTGCACAAAGAATGAAAAAAATTTGAATCTAACCTGCCAACATAAATCTAAAACTACTTTACCAGATTCAATCCATCTAATATCACTGTCACACAAGAACACTTGGGTATGTCTTCCAAAACCAAAATTGGAGAGCTTTCTCCTATTTCATAAACTTACTTACATTCACTCTAACACACTTACTTCGATAATGAGCCTAGATTAGTACCATAAGATACTCTTTCCACCATTGTAGGCCTTGGCATTGATTTCCCACTCCTAGAATGGAAGGAATCCCATGTGGCCAAGTTACATGCAACCCATGCACAACATTGCCAATGATGTCATGATCACTTTGGCATCTTTGTTTTTATGAGGCAGCCTATATTCTAGGGCCTCTATCTCATGTAGTTCGAAGAACTAACATCATTAAATCCTAATAAGGCATCTTTAGTATGATGCCAAGTTCTAGGTCACATTAAGGCTCATTCCTTAATCACACCAAAACTAAACATTAAAACTTCCTAACTAGACTAGGTTGGAGTTGATACTAACTATCAATCCACCTAGCCACACACCTTGCAAGACCTTCTAAGGCCTAAAATAAACACACTCTGACTTGGCTAATGTCAAATACAAGCCAAAATAATTAAGGACTAGGAGGTTAGCCTAGGTGCACCTGCACCATAAACGGAACGAAACAAGACCAAGGCAAGGGTTTTACAATAGGCACCCACACTCTGGATGAAGCAAAGCATGAACCAACCTTCATGCAAACCCAAGCTAAAGAAAAATCTGAAACTAGGATTTTCCTTTAGCAGCCTTCTAATGTTTTTTTATTTTATTTACCCAAGCAGCCCAAGACAAAATCTAAGATTTACCCTTACCTTCCTTCTTCTGGGAGTGGAGAGTCATATCAAATTAGAGAGAGGACTTTTTATGATGTTTACCAATAAGTGGGGTCCACCCCTCCTCTACCAAAGAATCCTTCTCCTGCCAGACTTGAGAAGAAGGTCTCAAGAGAGAAGCAGAAGAAGTCTGGACAGAACCAACAAAGGGACCTTCCTCCAAATGCAAGGGAGAAACACCAAGTCTTGATTTCTCCACACCAATAGAAAGACCAGCCGAAAAAGGACTAGCTGGAAGGAAACCAAAAGACTCAATAGGAACATAATCATCAAAAACACCTCTAGACTGTCCAGCACCAAAGCTACCAGCAAAAATGACACTAGACCCAGCAAAACCATAACCAATAGGAGGAACACCAGCAGTAGAAGAATTACTGGAAGCAATAAAACCAGTAGGACCAGTGCCATCAGAAGCACCAACAAATTGTTCAGTGGACCCATCAAGACCTGAACCAATAGGAAGAACCCCAACAACAACATATTTACTGGGAGAAATATCATTAGAAATAGCAGAAAGAGTACCGACAAAAGAAGCGCCAGCAGACTGAACAACCTCAGAACTACTGGCAGTAGTGATAGTAGACCCCAAAGGAATAGTTCCTACAGGAGGAAAATCCTCAGTCCCAACATTCTCAGCAAGATCAATATTTTTCTTAACTACTGTATAATGATCAAAAGAAGCACCCTTCCACCAAGAAGTAGACCTTTTGGTCTCAAGTCTTCTGTAATCCACATTGGGCTGCCAAGTGACCCGTTTTAAAACACTTCCTACATCTGAAAAAAAGCCCTTCATAGTCCAAAGTTTGAATTGAGGAAGTATCTGAGTACTCTAACTTAATCTTTTCTGGTAACCCCTTACAAATATCCATCTCTACCAATAAACGCGCATAAGTCGAGTGCATAATATCAAATGACTCTTCATCCACCATCAGAAAGTCTCCAATAGCCTCTCCCACTGCTTCAAATAGGGAGTCGACCCAAAACAATGAAAGGGAAGATAGGGGAGCCTCACCCAAATCGGAATCTTGTTAAAGATTTCAGAAGAGGGGGAAAAATCAGGAAACCAAGGTTTCATAACCAGCATATAATGATTATCCCAATAGAAACGATTATCCCAAGAGAAAGAGTTATTGCAGATAATCAACTTTCTATCTTTAGCATTATCGAATTTAGCAATAAAAAAACCCCTTGCCATAGTGAAAATATGAACAGTACCAGTAATTTAATAAGTTCTCAATGAGTAGAGATCCACCGGGGCAAATCAGCAAGGCTCGGCCACAAACCCAAGAAGAGACAAATCACAACACGAGAAGAAAAATCAAAGGATGCGCACTCAATATCTTCGGCCACTTCCTCATCCAAGGAGATCCGGATAGGGTTCGAGACAGAACTCGAACCACCACCAATCCCAACCCCACCAGAGCGAGTGGTTAAGGCCCCGGTTGAAACCATACCAGCATACGCGGGTTTTACAAAGTTACTATTTAGTACTAAAACTATATTAAGTTTTGTTGATTGGTATCTTTGCAATTTTGGTAGGTTTTTTCTTTCTAATGAGTTGCTTGAAGTGACCTTGAAGAGGGTTTTTGTCTTGGAAAAAATGAAATATGCATTATCTTGGGAGCTTTCATTGAATTGTAAGTACTGGGTCTTTCTTAGGACCAGACACATACGCATATCTTCAGCCATTTGGCTAGCCATTTAGTAAAAATGTCTCCCCAAAGGCCATTTTTATTATGGTTTGGATCTGGAACTGCTGACAAATGCATAAAATGTAAATATGTGTCAACATCTTTCAGCCTATGTAGTTCGTTCAGTACATCAGCATCTAGTTCATAATTGTATGAGAATAAAGCTTCAAGGTGTTTTTTAGCCAAGCAATTTACAAAGTGCTCAATGGTTCCATTGTGCAGCTCCACAGAAGTGTATCGCATATGTAACAATAGCTAGAAAGAGTAAAAAAGGAAGTCGCCTATGTTATATACAAATGGTTTAATTCTTAACAGGTTATTATTTTCCAACACTCTGTCAATTGTGTGCACTGTATGTCCTTTACTAAGGGGTTTATAGCTTTCTACATCTACAACTTTTTTTGCAGACTCTATTAATTTCATTTTCTTTTCCATCTTCTACATTATCTGTTCCAAAACAGGCAATTGATCATTTCAAACATTGTGTGTTTTGGACAAGCAACTTGTTAAGAAAACTATGTGGTACTTCATATGTCATTCAAATAATATAAGCTAAAAAGAAAATTAATTAGAAACTATTATTGTCACAAGTATGTGATGACGACGTCGGACATGACTGAAGACTGGACCTCTTTTTGCCCGTCCAGAGCAGGCTCTACCAAGAGTAAGAATATTAATTCAGGAATCTTAATTGGATTGAGTTTTAAAAACTGCAAAAGGCTCTCTTATTGGCAGGCTCGATCACTTCTTAAACCTAGTGCACCTAGAAAATTTGCAGTTCTATTTGCTAAAACTAGAAGAGACTGAAAGAAAACCAGTATGATCCATCAAACAGGAAGATAACCATGGAGTGAACATGGTACTGAATATTTTACAATGAAGACTGCTAGAGCTGATGCTCGTTTGGATCAGTTAGGACTTGAACTTATTATTTTTAATTTTCTGCTTTGAACCTAAGATAATTTTCCTGACATTGTCTTGAAGACTTGTGCGGTGCACCACATAATTTTCAGTCAAAAAAGGATTCTGAAGATCAAGTATGTTTGATTGTGATTTGATTTGTATGCAAAACTATTTGCAATGATTTTCTGTGTGTTCTCTTGTCAATCATCTCACAGCATACCTATACTCATCAACAATATATCATAATAAATTGTATTTGAAAAATAGTTGGAGTGTCCAAGGTGATTTAACATCGGGTCAGTATCCTATCAAATCATATTGGAGGCATTCTTTGCATACAATCATCATGGTAGTAGAGAATATTGTAGAATAGCAACATAGACTAGTGTTATCAGTATTTAAAATGAACTTAAGAGAGCATTCCATAGATTTTATCTTTTACTTGATGGCAACGACACTCACAATCTGATTCTAACCGCTTGGGATGTCAATACATAGAGAGAATTAGCTATTGATCATAAGGAAATCTAGTCAGGAAATCTTTGTTTTTGCAAAGGATGCATAAGCTTTTAGTTGTAAGAGGTCTGGGTTCAGAAGCATTGACAATTGGTTTATAAAAATATCAACTAGTAGGAAAGCTTTAAATATTTTAAGCTAGAATCTGAGAAGAAACCTAAACTAACAAACTTAGAGCTCTCTTCCAGGTAATTCCTTGTCATCAAAAGAGAAGTTAATATAGTCTCTAATTGACTAGTGGAGAATTACATATATCTTCCTGAAGTTATAAGATGAAATAGATCTATAAAAGCAGATTCAAAATGGAAACTAATGTATATGACAAGAAGAGTGCATTCATGAAACAGTTTTTGACATTTTGATCTGTTGTTTACTTATATAGTAAGTCAATCCAAAACTGGCATATAGGTACAGTGGTTGCAGTTTAATAAAAATAGAGCACAATCATAGGAGCAATCCATGTTCAACCCCATAGACAGTAGATAACCTTAGTTTAATCCAAAAAATAGCATTTGTTGCTTAAGTTGAAGTTTACTATGAGACAGTCATATTGCCCCCACAATGAAAATAAAAGAAAAGGTCCTAAAGAAAGCTAATAAAAAATAATAATTAAGCATGTAAAATGTAACACAAAGAATAGACAGTAAAACATGCTTTAGGTTCAAATTCTTCCCAACCAATAGCGATGTCCATAAATTCTATGAACACAAAGCGGGTTTGTTGAATAATAGGTGGTAAGAATTGATGCAGGGGCATTCTGGGGTGATGCAGGGGCAATCTTTGTCTTCGGTGAAACTGCATGGTTGTTTGTTATTTGGCCAGTGTTATTCGGTTGCAACCTTGACTGACGGTCTCGGTCATTGAAGGAAGCTCGGTTGCTGAAGGAACTCGGTAGTCTCTAGCGCTCGGTGAAATTGTTACTCGGCGATGTCTACGATGCTCAGTCGACACTGGTGCTCGGCGATGCTTGGCATGCTCGGTTATTTCACTGTTGCTCGGTAGTTCTAGTTTACTGACTGGAGTTCTGTGTAATTTGTTGTGCCGACTTGGTGCATTTATTGTTGGTAGTTGTTGTTACAGGCCAACATGTTGAATTAAATGCTTGTAATACAATTTGTAAGCCGACTTGTATGGCATTTAATATTTGTTTGAGGGAGTTAAGAGTTTCATCCAACTGACTTGTGGCTGATGACTAGTATTTAGGGGGTGTTTGGGTAGATGTTTTAGGCCATCACTTGGCAGATCTAGAATACCAGTTTGGAGCTGCTGGAAAGCTGGAGTTGGCAAAGTTGTGGAAAAGATCTTACATGATCTTGCAGATCAGATTGTTATCTGATAGTTTGTAATTGCAGAGCTAGTGGTTTGCATACTTGGAGACAAGGAGATTGCTTGGAGGCTTGCGAGCTCAAGTTTCGATCTACCTTAAGGTTTCCATCAGTTGCTGATTGTTTTCAGAACTGAACTAGCTGAGATTGTATTGGATCTGTGTGGATCTTGAAGAACTTGTTTGATTGTAATTGGCCCTAACCCGAAAGGCCTTACAGTCGGGCATGTTAAAAAAAATTACTTTGAAACAATTTGTTGTTGTTGAATTTTTCGCTGTGTAATTCTGAAGCTGCAAGGTTTGGACTGTCCTTAATTGGATCCACCATCCCTTGACCTGCATCAAGAATGTGACCCAGGTTTAAATTCTTCCCCTGCAGTAGAGCTGATTTAACTTAAGAGGAGAATTATCATGATTATATGAAATAACACCTTACACTATCTTGGTAAAAATGTAAAAGGAGGATTCAGATCCGATTGAAGACAATGTGGGTTTACAATAAAGTTTTTTCCCACGTCTTTCTGATGCTTAAGAAAACAGATTTTAGAATGTCCAAAGTTAGTTGCAAGATTCATGGTAATTCAAATTGTATCCTTTCATAATCCATTGATAATAAACAAAACATCTATCTTAAGAGTCAGTTGTAAAGCTAAACCCCCTAGTATATGTATGTTTAAATGTCATATAGCTCAAAGGAACTCTAAAATACAACACAAATTAATCATGAACTCTTAATCAGAAGCACCCAAGATAAGGAAGACAATTGGAATTTTATAGAGAATGTGTAACAACTATAATCATTGTTATTGGCATATCACCTATGTTGTTTTGTTAAAGTGAGTGACCCTTGATTAAGGGGCAGTGTATTTACAAATTTAAGCTCAAATGGTGCTCACTTGTAATCCTCCTATAAAAAGTGTAAAGATCTCCTTCAGTGTATATAAGCCTAGTGACAACCATGACATTGACTATGCAATCGCTCATTTGAGGGCTCTCAATTCCGTCGCAATATTGACGGAGAATCTCAAGGCAATCATTTTGACGAGCTTCAAATGCTCTTGGGTGGGAAAATATCAGAAATTTTGGATTTGATGGCCAAATTTTGGATCAGGGAATCTTTGTTTTTGCAAAGGATGTGTAAGCTTTTAGTTGTAAGAGGTCTGGGTTCAAAAGCATTGACAATTGGTTTATAAAAATATCAGATGTCAAACATTCAGAAGCATTGACAATTGGTTTATAAAAATATCAACAACTAGGAAAGCTTTAAATATTTTAAGCTAGAATCTGAGAAGAAACCTAAACTAACAAACTTAGAGCTCTCTTCCAGGTAATTCCTTGTCATCAAAAGAGAAGTTAATATAGTCTCTAATTGACTAGTGGAGAATTACATATATCTTCCTGAAGTTATAAGATGAAATAGATCTATGAAAGCAGATTCAAAATGGAAACTAATGTATATGACAAGAAGAGTGCATTCATGAAACAGTTTTTGACATTTTGATCTGTTGTTTACTTATCTAGTAAGTCAACCCAAAACTGGCATATAGGTACAGTGGTTGCAGTTTAATAAAAATAGAGCACAATCATAGGAGCAATCCATGTTCAACCCCATAGACAGTAGATAACATCAGTTTAATCCAAAAAAATAGCATTTGTTGCTTCAATTCAAGTTTACTATGAGACAGTCATATTGCCCCCACAATGAAAATACAAGAAAAGTTCCTTAAGAAAGCTAATAAAAAATAATAATTAAGCATGTAAAATGTAACACAAAGAATAGACAGTAGAACATGCTAAAGGTTCAAATTCTTCCCAACCAAGAGCGATGTCCATAAATAATAAGAACAAAAAGCGGGTTTGTTGAATAATAGGTGGTAAGAATGTGACCTAGGTTCAAATTCTTCCCCTGCAGTAGAGCTGGTTTAACTTAAGAAGAGAATTATCATGATTATATCAAATAACACCCTACACTTTCTTGGTAAAAATGTAAAAGGAGGATTCGGATCCGATTGGAGACAATGTAGGTTTACAATAAAGTTTTTTTCCACGTCTTTCTGATGCTTAAGAAAACAGATTTTAGAATGTCCACAGTTAGTTGCAAGATTCGTGGTAATTCAAATTGTATCCTTTCGTAGTCCATTGATAATAAACAAAACATCTATCTTAAGAGTCAGTTGTAAAGCTAAACCCCCTAGTATATGTATGTTTAAATGTCATAGCTCAAAGGAACTCTAAAATACAACACAAATTAATCATGAACTCTAAATCAGAAGCACCCAAGATAAGAAGGACTATTGGAATTTTATAGAGAATGTGTAACAACTATAATCATTGTTATTGGCATATCACCTATGGTGTTTTGTTAAAGTGAGTGACCCTTGATTAAGGGGCAGTGTATTTACAGATTTAAGCTGAAATGGTGCTCACTTGTAATCCTCCTGGGAAAATATCAGAAATTTTGGATTTGATGGCCCAATTTTGGATCAAGGCATCTTAGTTTTTGGAAAGGATGTGTAAGCTTTTAGTTGTAAGAGGTCTGGGTTCAGAAGCATTGACAATTGGTTTATAAAAATATCAGATGTCAAAAGTTTAGAAGCATTGACAATTAGTTTATAAAAATATCAACAACTAGGAGAGCTTTAAATATTTTAAGCTAGAATCTGAGAAGAAACCAAAACTAACAAACTTAGAGCTCTGTTCCAGGTAATTCCTTGTCATCAAAAGAGAAGTTAATATAGTCTCTAATTGACTAGTGAAGAATTACATATATCTTCCTTAAGTTATAAGATGAAATAGATCTATGAAAGCAGATTCAAAATGGAAACTAATGTATATGACAAGAAGAGTGCACTCATGAAACAGTTTTTGACATTTTGATCTGTTGTTTACTTATCTAGTAAGTCAACCCAAAACTGGCATATAGGTACAGTGGTTGCAGTTTAATAAAAATAGAGCACAATCATAGGAGCAATCCATGTTCAACCCCATAGACAGTAGATAACCTCAGTTTAATCCAAAAAAATAGCATTTGTTGCTTCAATTCAAGTTTACTATGAGACAGTCATATTGCCCCCACAATGAAAATACAAGAAAAGTTCCTTAAGAAAGCTAATAAAAAATAATAATTAAGCATGTAAAATGTAACACAAAGAATAGACAGTAGAACATGCTTTAGGTTCAAATTCTTCCCAACCAAGAGCGATGTCCATAAATACTAAGAACAAAAAGCGGGTTTGTTGAATAATAGGTGGTAAGAATGTGACCTAGGTTCAAATTCTTCCCCTGCAGTAGAGCTGGTTTAACTTAAGAAGAGAATTATCATGATTATATCAAATAACACCCTACACTTTCTTGGTAAAAATGTAAAAGGAGGATTCGGATCCGATTGAAGACAATGTAGGTTTACAATAAAGTTTTTTTCCACGTCTTTCTGATGCTTAAGAAAACAGATTTTAGAATGTCCACAGTTAGTTGCAAGATTCGTGGTAATTCAAATTGTATCCTTTCGTAATCCATTGATAATAAACAAAACATCTATCTTAAGAGTCAGTTGTAAAGCTAAACCCCCTAGTATATGTATGTTTAAATGTCATAGCTCAAAGGAACTCTGAAATACAACACAAATTAATCATGAACTCTAAATCAGAGGCACCCAAGATAAGAAGGACTATTGGAATTTTATAGAGAATGTGTAACAACTATAATCATTGTTATTGGCATATCACCTATGGTGTTTTGTTAAAGTGAGTGAACCTTGATTAAGGGGCAGTGTATTTACAGATTTAAGCTCAAATGGTGCTCACTTGTAATCCTCCTAAAAAAAGTGTAAAGATCTCCTTCAGTGTATATAAGCCTAGTGACAACCATGACATTGACTATGCAATCGCTCATTCGAGGGCTCTCAATTCCGTCGCCATATTGATGGAGAATCTCAAGGCAATCATTTTGACGAACTTGAAATGCTCTTGGGTGGAAAAATATCAGAAATTTTGGATTTGATGGCCAAATTATTAAGATAATTAATACAGACTTTTCATTGATTGCCTACAGCTACCTTTGCGGTGCTCAAATCCAACGTGGAATACCTGGCTCTTCCATTTGACCTGTAACTTCAAGTAGGTAAAGTGATTCTTTTTTATGTACACAGACTCAACCCATCCATACGGTGACTGTAGAAAATGCCTCTCAGCATAAAATATGATATGCTGCTATACTTGTCACAACAAAGGTGAAAGACTCCCAAACTTCAAAGCTATTATTACCATATATATCGCAAGAGTTTACAAACTTTATGAACTCTTTAGGCAACCCACACTTTTTCAGAAAAATTAGGAATATGGTGTCTATGTCTCATTAATGAAGACCACAAAACCTTTTCAAAAGGTAATCAGAACGCAAGGTTCTGCAACTAAACCAGAGGCAACAATCACATCAAAAGGTAATTTTATCTATATTCAGGGAAAAACTATATTCTGAAATCACATCTAGAAAGGAAACTAAAAACTAATAGACATTAGTGCAGAACATACTCTGTTCCAGCAGTGCAGGGTATACTCTATCCCAACATCTAATTTTAAGTGCAGAGTTTTCTGATGTTGCCAGTTTAATCCCTTGAAGAATGTTGAGCAGCGTCTGCAACTTAATTAATATTCCGTTGTGGGCTTCCAATCAAGAAAAAAATACTAAATACAAAACTAGATGCACATTAAGAACAAAAACACTGATGAGTTCTAGCACTGAAAAACTGGACAATGCTTCTACACAGAAGATTAACAACACCATCTACTATTTTGAACAAGGACTACTACAATACTTTTTTTTCTGTTTTTCCAAAAGATAAACTGTGGATAAACTGTACTATGAAAAAGAATAGCATAATCTTCCTATTGCTATGGATGGATCTAATCAAAATCTCTTCTGATTCAACTATTGAATTATTTCCTAAAAGCATTGTCTCCATTGCACTGGATCTTTTCTTTGTTTTGTCTTCTAAATTCATCAACAGTAGACCTCGCCTTTTCACCAGTTTCCTGTGTTTTGGATTTTGCTTTCTCAGCTGCATCAGAGGCAACTTGCTTAATTCTTTGGGTTGCATCCTCCACTTTTTCCTCTTAGAAACGTGTTGGTCATATCAAACCATGTTTTTGCATATTTTGCATTACAAAATTCGAAGGCTTCAAACAAACAGCATTGACCATCCTACTCAGTACTATATGTTGGCCTTGATTTAATCTTATCTTAGAAGCTTTAATCAACTGCAAGACCACCTTAAATTTTTGTAATCCATAGCATATAATATAGAAAGCTTAAAAGATTTAAAGCTTTTCTAGTTGTTGATCTTTTTATAACCCAATGGTCAATGCTTCTTAATTTTTGACATCTGAAAATATCAGAAACATGTAGCTTGAATCTGATATTTTATAACCGTCTGGGCACTAACTATTTATATATGAGTAATGGCTGATTTAATAATCGAAACTGAAGCATTTTGCAGTTTTGATTACTTGCAACTTTTACAGTATACACCTTACTTTATTGTTTTTGTGCATTAAAGTTGTGGTTTCTTCGTAAAAATGTATCTAGGAATTGCGGTTGGGTTAGACATGGTAAATGTAATAGAATACGAGTGTGTTAAGCTTTTTGATTCCAATATTGTGTACATGTCCTGTATTTCTTGTGATGGTCCCATGTCAACAATTCCCTGTAAAACTGTAAATGCATATCTGCAAAAATACTGTATTGCAGTGGATTAATTGCGACCATTCCATAGTAGTCATCCTTAGGACGATTCCATAGTTGTTATTTCTCTCATATTATTCAGGGGTATGTTTTTAGACAATGCAAAGATATTGTGATTGACATGGGAGAGAGAAAATCTAGCTCTTCCTTTGTCTATATTTGGGACTAAGAATTATAATAAAGATTTATATCTTTGTACATAAGGCGCTTCCCTTGTAGGATTTCAGGGCGGTCTAATATGCTATAAGCAACCTTGTAGTATTGCCAGGGTGCTGGCAGGGTGTAAGGAATTGTTGACCTTAATAGCCTGGAGATTGTCTTTATTTTTGTTTTTATGGAATGCTCCATTCCTTGGGGCTATATGATGAGTGGATGTTTTCATAAATGCTATTGAAGTTTGGTAAATGATCTTAGCAGGAAATGAAGGACAATTAAGAGTGTTTTATTAGTGTACCTATTTGCTTCATCAATAAATTTCTAATTGATCAATCGTTACTATTGAATATTCAGAACATTTTCCCAATCTTAGAGAATCTAAGTTATCTTTGACCATTACTGTATCGTTGAAGTGATGTTATATTTTATGCCGAGAGGCATTTTCTACGGGGTATTTGAAGAGATTCGAGGCAAAGCTAGGCAACTATATTGTACGCTAGCTAATTTGAAGTTTAAATCTAACTATATCCGCAAAACATTACTTACAGTGTATAACAGTTTCAATCCTTCATTCATTTTACTCTTATTACTGAATCCAGATAAAAATTGTTGTTGTGATTGCTAAAGCTAAATAAATTAAAAGAAAAAAAATGAACATTTCATACCTTTGACTCCTGGTTCGCAAACTTTGAATGAACAGCGCTGAGAAACCCAGGATATGATATACAGAGGAACTTAAAAACGCTCAATCTTGCGACTGAAACCACTGCCAAGAGAATCATGCAAAAATTTTAAAAGAAAACCCTAAATGCTCCGAGTATTTGCAAACCACAATAGAGAAGGCAGACAAGGAATACCGGACAAGGAAGAAGGATGTGGGAGAATTTATACCATCACATGATCTCTGTATCTGGCAACCATATTCTGCAGGAGGGAAAGTAGTTGCAGGGCGAATGTTTTTTTTAAATGCATCTCCGTTTATATGAAGTCTCCTCGTTAAAATCTGCGCACAGAACCTATTACACATGACACATAGCTGACCTGCATGGGGAAAGGATGCCTAATCGCCAACTGGTGAATTCTAGGACAAGGAACCTGAACTGACGGCTGCTGTGTTTTTGGCTGTTGGGATGTCCGCCCTAGGCTCGGGACATGAAAACAGAAAACCCTAAATGCCATTTGTAAGAAACCCTGCATAAAGTTGCTTCGTTGTTCGTGCGTTCTCTATTATTGATTACTGTGAAGGGCTCTGCAACCCTCTGCAATGCAAATGAGAAGCCGCCAGAGTGTTTGCCTTCCCTGCTTTGAACTTTGCTTGGTTGTTCTTTGATTGTTTTGGATGCTTCTGTTGCTTTTTCCTTACTGCTTGTACTTGTTTAGATTTCTTTTTTTAAGTATATTAATTTTTGAGTGTCTATACTGAAAGAAGGATCAGAAAGCTTATAAAGTCAATTTGCAGCTTCCATATGTAGCTGAGAATTAATGCTTTATATATGGTGGCAGACACTTTGAAAGTTTAAGAGCACATAAAGTGCTAGACACTCTATAGGCACAGAATAAGTAATATGGAAAGGTATCTATCCTCTTGCTGATTTCTTGTAATAAAATATAGTAATTTTTCTTCCAGAAAATATAAAATGGATAAAAAAGTTATTGAATCAGGTTTTAAGTTACCTTAGAACAACACAACTTGAATATGTGTGAGGCTGTAACAAGTACTTAAGTTAGTTATATTTTTCATTATTTGAGAATATCAATAGAACTCTGTTCCAAATTAAATAACTAACTCTAAACCTTTTTTCCATAAACAACAATGTCTACTTCGATCTTCTCATGGGACAATCTTTTCTATTTTCAAAACATATATAGGGTGATGGAAGCAGGTATACCTGCTATTCAAACTTTGCCAGCATCCTCCCTCCCTGTGTCAGAATTGAATCTTTCATCCATCAAACAAAGCATAAACAAAACATGGCAGTATTCCTAAAATAAAATGTGGTCTCATGGCTTGCAATCATTGCAGAGAATGCACAAAAATTATTTGTGAAAAAGCTTTAGAAACTTTCAAACAAATGCAATTGCCAGGTGTAAAGCCAAATTCTGTGATAAAATGGGAACTTTGAAATAGGGTATGCACATCTATTAAAGCATAATGAAGGTGAATTTCTGTCAAATATTACGATTTGAAATGCTATTGTAGATATGTATGCAAGATATGGAAGCATAGACAAGAACGTGAACCGTTTGACAGAATGCCTCAGAGAGATGTTGTCTCGTGGAATGCAATGATCACAAGATTTGCAGAAAATGGAGGTATTGAAAGGCTTTAGAAAATTTCAAACAAATACAATTGGCAGGTACAAAGCCATTTTTTTGCCAGTGTCCTCCCTGCATTTCTAGGAGCTTTGGAATAGGGTATGGACATACATCGAAGCATAATGGAGCGGTTTGCTATGAGGGGAAGGCCACCGTGGTGCTGCCGGAGCATTATGGCATAACCCAGGAGGCGTGCTGGAAAGCTGCTCTGCATAACCTGTGTTCGGGAAGACTCGTCGATGGCTGTGGGCAGTCGGTGGAAAGCTTCTCGCTGGCGATTCGCTTTCAATCTTGTTGGTGGATGTGCACCTATCGGCTTAACAAGCTCCCAGCTGGCTCTGCGCTGCCTGTGGTGTTGTCGCTCTGGCCGGCATCGGAAGAGGGTTTGCCGTCGGCGGGAGCAGGTAGCCAAGGTAGCAGGATGACAAATTTCCGGCGTACAAATAATGCCTATCGGCTCAATAATAATAAATACGTCATTTCCATCTTTGTTGTTTGTACGATAAGAGCAAATTTCTAGTTTATTCAATTGCTTATAAATATGAAGAATTCTATTTTCTGAGTTCTCTGTTCAGTATAGTGTAAGAGCAGCATTTTAGTTTAATTCATTGAAAACTGAAACAGATGGGCCTTATCTTGTGACCGAAAATTGCCTCCTTAGACGTGACAAGCATGCTGACCAATGGCTTACTTTGAAATGTGATAGTTCTTAAGCGTGTATTTGGGCGTGCAAGGGAAGAGGCTCCAGATCAACCAACGATCCACGATAGCCTCGGTACGTGACAATTGCGGTAATATCGATTACATGTCTGTAGCATTGTGCAAATATTACATCTTAATGTTCAAGGTGTGAAAAGGTTGACCTTCTATTTACGGTAACAGTTGTTTACGTAGTCTACACTACAGAATCAGATTTGCTTTTGTCTTACTCTTTGTTCGTAGTCATGTTCCCATATATTCCATCTCTGACAGTCTTTTGTTTGTCTGTTTTTGTAATCTTTTGCATTTTTCAATTAAAAAACAGTTGTTTATATGAGATTTAGTAAAAGATGTAAATGGAACTCGTTCTCACAATCTTATCAAGGTAGAACAATATTAAAGAACCACGCTTATAGTAAGCTATTGTTTAAGTGAGACCCTATCCCACTTGAATAACCGGTTCTTAAATTCCATTTTATTTCAGAGATACTCTTGGCCTATGGGAAAATGATTCTTTTAGGCAGTACTAATGTAAAATGTCTCCTTAAAGCTTATATACCTTATGGTTAAAAGTGGCTTGCACTGTGCCAGGAAGAAGAGCTTTTGCAGAAGGGATTGCGGCGCTTTTTTTAAACCCATATGTTAAATCACCCGTGACAGTGGGCATCTCAGGTCAGTGGGGAATTGACAAGTCCAGTTTAATGTTGCAGGTACCTTTTTAATTCTCTTTCCAAAGTGATTTCACATGTTTTTCTTTATACAATGTTGATGAAATTCCTGAATCGTTCACAATTTACACAAATGACAGACAGAAATGATTATGCTACAAGCGGCAGCTCAGCAAGTGTTTCCAAATATTCTTCCAATCGAAGACTTTCCAGGACAGTTAAAGCTAACTCAGAAAGATCGAAACAAATACAATAAACTTAAGAATGGAGTGAAAGATTTATTCCCAGCCTCTGAAATAGATAATGTAAATACATGTTATATCATTGAGTAATACATTTATTGAACTCTGGTGAAAGTACGATATGTAGTTTTAACCATCGTTAATCTCCTAAGTATTTATCACCTGTCCGTCAGATTGGTGATGATCCACTGGTGTATTTTCTGGACAACTATCAAGACAAATACCGTCAAGTGTATCAATCATTAGCGCTCGTGGAACGCGGTGAGATGGTGAGTTGTTTCCCATAGATAGGTTAGCTTTGTGGGTTTTATAATATGTACTCTACTCATTTCAGGGCTCGCAATAACGCTATAAAGTTTCATGTCTCAGTTTCGTTTGCACACGCGGATTCCTAATATTTTGACGGTTCGCTATAACTCGTGGCATTATCGGAATGAGTTAGAAGCCTGGGCAGGTTTGGCTGTTACAATAACAGAGGCGATGGAAGCAACGATGACTACGTCCCAGAGAATTAGGTCTCGCTGGCAATACGCAAAGAAGGAACGAGGAAGCGTAATACTTTTGCAATTTCTTTTGCCATGCATCCTTGCTCTCTGTCTTTCAGGTTTGGCTATTTGGGTTGTCTGGATGTTGTTAAGAAGATCGAAACACGGTGATGATCTGGAAGGCTTAAAATACGGATCCATAGCTATAACTCTAGTGGTAATGTTTTGGACTGTAACAAGACAGTTGCTTTCGGTCTTTAAACCTGTTACTGTTCAAGTTATGAAATATATTCGCCTACCTGACCATAGCACAAATCTAGGTTATCAGCATCAAGTGATATCTGACTTAGAATTCTTAAAAGAACAAATTTGTGAAAAACCGTCTTGGTTTTGGAAATTTCTTGCTGGTAATTGGCTATGGAGTGACACCGTTGAAGGCACTTCCATTCCAAAGTCACATCCGCCTTCCAAAAGTGATCTTCGCATAATTGTCTTTGTTGACGATTTGGATAGGTGCGAAGACGCCATTATTTTAAAGGTATTCTCATTTGAATCATTTTATTTTCTGAACTGTCTAGTATGTCGTTAAACGATTGTGCACAGCACTAAAATTACAAGCTTTTGCTAAATCGTACTAGCAGGTACTCTCTGCTGTTAACTTGGTCTTAGCGGTTTGTGAGATCAACGTGATTATTGGAATGGACAAGAAAATGATCCTAAGAGCAATAGCAGGTAAATACCGACAAAAGATTGCCTTGAATGGGTTGGAGGCGGAAGATTTGGCGGAGAAATATCTGCGCAAGATACTTCAGTTAACTTTGGACGTGCCAGAGCTTGGCTATGATGAAAGAATACAATTTCTGAATCAGCAGATGGGAGAGGAGTTGATAACTAACGACGATGCCGCGGGCATCTCAGAAATCTCGCTAGGTTCCACATCTTCCTCAGATGACAATATCATTTCATTTGAATTGTTTCTCTTTAGAAGAGGAACACATTTTCTGATTCCCTAGATGACTACATTATTTCATATCAATTGTGTTAATATAATGGAAACATTTTCTAATCGATGCAGATTCTCAATCGACCGATATAGAAATGATTCCGGAAGTCTCAGAGTCTTTAACAGGTTCGCAATTAAAATCTATTTCTTCAATGGAAGGCCTTTCATTTCTATTGTTCTACTTAATTAAACGAAACTTTTGTAATGCAGAGTCTGAACCCTCTACTATAAAAAAATTACTCCCATGTAAAATGCTTTCCAGAAAGTGGTTCTCTTAACTGACAAAGCCATTTTATTTCAATTCTTGTACTTTCTAAAAGGAATAGTTTTCTGATTGACGCAGATGCTCAAGGCAGGGATGCGAAAAACCCTCGAGGAAAACTTCCAGAAAGCTTCCCTGAACCTTTACCAGGTTCTTAAACTATAATCAATCTCTTACATGACAATGCCTTTTCATTTCAACATTTTTACTTTTGATAAGAGAAAATATCTTCTGAGCGATACAGAAATGATTCCGCAAAAAGTCCCAGAGTATTTAACAGGTTCGCAATTAAAATCTATTTCTTCAATGGAAGGCCTTTCATTTCTATTGTTCTACTTAATTAAACGAAACTTTTGTAATGCAGAGTCTGAACCCTCTACTATAAAAAAATCACCCCTATGTAAAAATATACCTTCCAGAAAGTGGTCCTCTTAACTGACAGCCATTTTATTTCAATTATTGTACTCTCTAAAAGGAATAGTTTTCTGATTGACGCAGATGCTCAACGCAGGGATGCGAAAAACCCTCGAGGAAAACTTCCAGAAAGCTTCCCAGAACCTTTATCAGGTTCTCAAATTATAATCTATCTCTTACATGACAATGCCTTTTCATTTCAAATTGTTTACTTTTGATAAGAGAAAATATCTTCTGAGTGATACAGATGGTGAACCCAGTGATGTCGAAAATCCTCACGAAAATCTTCAACAAAAGTTTCCAATAAGCGGCCCTCAGAACCGGCAGATAGTTTACCAAATTATCAAGTCTTTCATAGCTTTGAGAAATAGGATTTACGGATGGAATTATTCAGGTATTGCCGTTCTTCTCCAAGTTTCACATCATAACTATAAATATATCGGTGTGATTAAATAATCATTAGAGAGGTTTTGACATTTCATCAGGTCCGGCTACAAGTAGTTCGAAACTGAAAAGCACGATAGTAAATAGTCGCCAGTTGATAATGCGAAGCTACAGCGATGAAGAGCGGAAAGCGATAGCTTTCTTGAGCACGCAGACAACCGATGACCAACTTCCTCGTGAATGGAAAAGATTCCTCTTATACCATCGCTTAGCTTGGAACATTTTTCTTATAACTGAGCAAGCGAAAAACATATCATTGTGGCAGGTTCAGTTACTTGTATGGACGTTTTGTTGCTGGCAGTGGAAAGACAATGTCAACCGTATTAGGAAGGTAGTCTAGTTGTACTTTATTCACTTTTGAGATAATGGATTCGTAACTCTTACCGATCTCGTAATATGCCTCCTGTATATCGCAGAATTGGAAGAAGCTCGTGTCTATAAAGGATGGTACTGTATATGACGAGGAACCCTCATTTAAAACTATTGTCGAGGATTTTCTTCAGATAAATTTACAAGAGGATGGAAATGACAGCTGGAAGTCATTAATTCAGATTTTACACAAATATGATGTTACCATGGAGAGCGTTGAATCTTTTGAAAAATTTCGACTACATTGTGACATTTGATATCACCTTCAGTTTCCTGCAAATGCCACGGAGCCAATGAGCAGTACCTCCGTATTGGAATCTCTCTAAGAAGTGATCAATTTCATGTTTAGGGGAAGACAAATTAGACTTATTATAACCTGCAATATTATTTGTGCAAGTCTGAAAGTAAAAACTTGAGCAATTTCACTTTGTTAGACAATTTTTACTTTAATCAAACACGTAGCTTAATGTGTGAACACTTTGACCATTATATTAAGGGCAAGGATGCATACTGTGAATCCGAAAAGGCTTAAGAATCTAGTTCTGAAATTTCTAATTTAGAATGTTTGTTTCATTTCTCATCAGTATTACTTTTAGACACCTTGTACTGCTCATAAATTTTAAATATGTTTATGCAAACTTAATGTTAACTTATAATAAAAATAGATCTACATTCTATTTTCTACATGTTATATTAAATATGCTTATATAAACTTATGTTTAATATTTTCAATTTTGTGATATTTTGTAATAAAAACAGATGTCAATTCTATTATGTATTCTAGGTGTTATATTGTCAATTTTAAATATTTATAATTATTCTATTTTCCAATTTATAATGAAAATGAATGTCCTTTCTATTATGTTTCTGGTGATGGTGTTGATTCTCCGTTTTTAGGGGTCCACCATCTCCCCTATAATTATCTTTGTTTATAATATAAGTCAACCTAAATTTATAATATAAAAGTATTATATAAATTTTATGTAACATTTATTCAACAATGTAGATGTAAATAAGAGATTAGAAGTTGCAACCTTTAAGATTTTAGCATGAGAAGCTACAATAGCCTTCTTATATAGGCAAGAGGAAAGAAAATGAAGGGCACTGAATTTGACATGCGTATCAATCATGTGCAAGAGTAGGTAGGTTAGGTAAAGAAAACTACTTAGGTGCAAATTACAATGCACATAGGAAATAATAAATGACAACTAATATGCCTAAGTTAAACTTAAGCAAGAGTAAACAATAATTTACTCTAAAACCCCTCCTTAAGTGCAACTTAGAGAGAAAAATGATTATGTAATATGATATTGTGATGGGTTCCACCAACTAGGCCATGTGAGGTACCCCTCAAGAATAACTTTCATCTAGAGAATATAATAGAATGACCACTCTAATGAAGGGAAATATGGAGACAACATTGGCCCCCATAATGATGTATCGTCAAAATCATTAAAGCATGTCAAAAGCTAAAAGAAGTGTCCATGAAAATATAAAATGTGCCTCCCCTTGGGAACATGAAGATTCTATGATGTATACAAGATCTCCACCATCTCATGCAACAACCCCTATCATCAACCAACTTGCCACTTATGGACGAAAATGAACAAACCAAGGTGAATATGCACAATTCAAAATAACACAAGCATAAGATCCCAGTGACATCAAGGGCTATAGGACATTGCCACCACTCCACTATTCTCATGAGCTATATGAATGTATCAACAACATCAATTTCAAATCTCATGCCAAAATTTAATTTCAAAGTAATTATCTAGGAAAAAAGATAAAATGCCAACCAGAACAATAATCAAATTGACTTCTCTCATCCAATTGATAAATCCACGCGACTAAAAATAGTATCCACAACAAGTTCTAATCCATCCAATCACCCATACCTCAAAGCTATACAACATTAGTGAACTCATGCCATAAACATAACCAACATAATAAACCCATAAACTACAATCTCAAGCTACATGTGCAAACCAGTAGATGAAGACCAAATAGATATAGGAACTCCCATTACATGGGTAATGTTGTAATCGGAAGATCAAAGGCATAACAAGTCTATCAATAATAATACATAGAAAGTGTAGCCATGTAGCTTACCAAGGACCATCCACAAAGATATGCAAATCCTACAAGAAAACTACAAGAAGAAATATCTCTTTGAACCACTCTCAACAACTCTTGCATATTTTTGATATTTGATAGAAGGAGATATAGGAATCTTCATGTCATCACCCAAGAAATAAGTGACAACACATGACCAAAAGATAGTGATCACTATCAATTCATAGAAAACCTCAATAATAGAATGACCACTCTAATGAAGGGAAATATGGAGACAACATTGGCCCCCATAATGATGTATTGTCAAAATCATTAAAGCATGTCAAAAGCTAAAAGAAGTGTCTGTGAAAATAAAAAATGTGCCTCCCCTTGGGAACATGAAGATCCTATGATGTATACAAGATCTCCACCCTCTTAGGCAACAACCCCTATCGTCGACCAACTTGCCACTTATGGAAGAAAATGAACAAACCAAGGTGAATATGCACAATTCAAAATAACACAAGCATAAGATTGGGCTATAGGACATTGCAACCACTCCACTATTCTCATGAGCTATATGAATGTATCAACAACATCAATTTCAAATCTTGTACCAAAATTTAATTTCAAAGTAATTCTCTAGGAAAAAAGATAAAACACCAACCAAAACAATAATCAAATTGACTTCTCTCATCTAGTCGATAAATCCACACGACTAAAAATAGTATCCACAACAAGTTCTAATCCATCCAATCACCCATACCTCAAAGCTATACAACATTAGCGAACTCATGCCATAAACATAACCAACATAATAAACCCATAAACTACAACCTCAAGCTGCATGTGCAAACCAGTAGATGAAGACCAAATAGATATAGGAACTCCCATTGCATGGGTAATGTTGAAATCGGAAGATCAAAGGCATAACAAGTCTATCAATAATAATACATAGAAAGTGTAGCCATGTAGCTTACCAAGGACCATCCACAAAGATATGCAAATCCTACAAGAAAACTACAAGAAGAAATGTCTCTCTAAACCACTCTCAACAACTCTCACATATTTTTGATATTTGATAGAAAGAGATATAGGAATCTTCATGTCATCACCCAAGAAATAAGTGACAACACATGACCAAAAGATAGTGATCACTATCAATTCATAGAAAACCTCAATACCAATGTCAAGTAAATCCGAACATACAAGGAGATCATTAAGATCAATGAGAAAAAGCGCAAACCATAAACATGTAGCACATACTTCTACAAACACTTCTAAATTATAGCTATGCTAAGTAGGATCTCTTTCACAACCCCAAGTGAGAATCCACAACAATATCCAAAGCCCTTCAAACTCAAGAGATCAAACATAACATGAAATCAAATATTTACATGGATGTAAGCTTCTCCAAGAAGTTCAAACTAATCCATTTTCCATTTCACGAAATTATTCCCTACCATCTCCTATGATTATATTAAATGAAAAATACATCAAATGAGATAATGATGCTATAAATATCTCATAATGAATCCATCAAGAACCAATTGAACAAAGCTCAAGATCCATGAATATGAAAGAAAACCATAAATCACTAGAGAGAGATAATGGACAATACCTCTCAAGTGACAAACTTCCAAGTAGACCAAGAGTGGGAAATGAGAACATGCTCCTCCAATAAAAAATATCCTCATGGGTCTTTGTTGAACTCACCTTCAACCAAGGTGTATGCCCCTTAATGATGTAGGAGCATCTCGGGTTCTTGGCAATCCTGTGTGAGCAGTTCCTTTGGTTACTGAGTTGGTTCGGTATTGGTCGGTTTCCTTTGGTTACCGAGTATGGTCGGTCATTTCCTGGGTGGTCAGTTGTTTAACTGGTGCTCGGCGTTGCTTGTCTGCTGCTCGGTCATCCTTGCTTACCGATGGGTTTATTTTAGTTTCTATTGAGGCTGACTTGTGCATTTATTATGGGTCACAAATTTAATGTTGGAATCCATCATTGGGAAGCGTGTGGTCCCAGATCTGACCGTTACTTCTGTTTATTACAGATCTGAAGGCTGACTCTGTTCGGTAGACTCTTGTATAAATGTAGTTGTTCGGTTGTAGTTTAGGAGGAAATTAAGTTAGGAGATAGGATATAGAAGATTAGTGATATTCTGACATATCCTTGCATGTTTGAGAACTTCGGCAATTCATTCTAATATCTGGCCCTAATCGGGAAGGTCTTATAGCCTGGGTATGAAGTTATTTCAAATAATATATGAATGATCTTGCTATTCCCCCTCTCACGGTGTTGTTGTTTTCTTCCACGTGTGTTTGAGCAAGGTGGATCAGGTTAGGGTGAGCCATTGTTTGGCCCTTGCTATCCTCTACTTGCGTTAGGTGGTATCAGAGCGAGGTGAGATCTTGATCTAGGTTTGAGGGTTCCTTCTTGTGAAGCCCTGGTTGATTTGTTGTGGGTAGCAGATTGTGATCTAACCTACAATTATAGAGGGTTTTCAAGATGGTTTGTAGGAGGCGAGATGTGGATCTAGGATTGGCAGACATGTTGAGACAACTTGCTGCTAGGTTAGAAGCTGTTGAAACAGCCCAGAGAAGAGGCATACATCTTGAAGATGTGAGTGATGATAAAGTTGAGGAAGAACAAGTGAATGTGGAACCTACACCTATGATGGATCAGGGTGAGGAAAGATTTCTGAAGGCTTTGACAAGTCTGAACTCTACACCACATTTCAATCCTCCTGAGTATAGTGGTAAATTGGATTCTGATGAATTGGTGGACTGGATCACAAAGATGGAAAAGTATTTTGAATATGAAAACATACCTAAGGAGAAGAAGGTGAAGATTGCAAGTACCAAGTTGAAAAGTCACCCATCCTTGTGGTGGGAACATCTATAGCTAGACAAAAAGAGGAAAGGCAAAGACAAAATCAAGGTATGGAATAAAATGGTGAACAAATTGAAAGGAAAGTTCTTACCTTCTGATTATCATATTAACCTAGTTTGGCGAATGCAAATTTTGAGGTAGAAAGATAGCTCGGTAAAAGAATATACTGAGGAATTCTATAGATTAGATATCAGATCTGGACATGATGAAGATGATGTGGAAATAATTGTTAGATACCTGAATGATTTGAGGGTTTCCATCCAAGAAGAGATCAGCATGGTTTAGCTGGAGAACATTGAAGAGGGTTATCAATTTGCATTGAAAGATGAGGAGAAATTAAACAAAAGACATGAGCAAAGGCAGAGAGGTAGAGGTGGTAGATTCCCTAGAGGAAGAGGTAGATCTCATGGATAAAATAATAAATTTGAACCTAAAAAGACAAATCAGGACAAAGGCAAGACAAAATGGAGAGGTGAAAGTTCATCCAAAGGCAGAGGCAATAACTACTGAGGTGGTTATAGCAGAGGAAGTTTATGAGGAACTTGTTACAATTGTGGAGAAGAAGGACATAGATCATTTGAGTGTACACATGCAAGTAAGAAGGTCGGTAGCAGAAGAAATGCTTTGGTGCAAGAAGAGTCACCAAATGAGCCTGAGAAAGAAAATAACTTGATGGTAAGAAGAGCATTGTGGAATGAAAGTAAAAAGGAAGATCCGGTAAGGAAAATTTTGTTCAAGACTAGATGTAGAGTTTCTGACCAAGTTTGGAAGGTAATCATTGATAGTGGTAGCTCAGAGAATTTGGCATCTGAGGAAATGGTCACAGAATTACAGTTGAAAAGGTTGAAACATCCAAAGCTCTATCAGATCTCATGGATCAAGGATGAGCATACACTCTTGGTAAGTGAACAATGTTATGTGAATTTAAAAATTGGAAAATACTATGATAAGCTGTTGTGTGATATCATGCCTATGGATTGTTGTCATATTTTGTTGGGTAGACCTTGGCAATATGATAGACATGCTATATATGATGGAAGATTGCACAAGTATACTATTGTGGCTAATGGAAAGAAACAAATCTTGTTACCTTTGATTGAAGAGCCTATTAGTAATGTTTACATACATCTATGAAAGTTTGCTTGATGGAAGGAAGACAGTTTGTGGAATGTTTTGTTGTAATTCCTAACAAACCGAGTAAGAAAACAAAAGATAATGTCCCTGAGGAGATTGATAAGTTACTCACCAAGTACAAAATATCATTTTTGATAATGTACCTGATGGTTTGCCACCGAAGAGAAGCATTGATCATTGCATGGATCTAATCCCTGGAGCTAGTTTACCAAATAAGGCACCTCATTGGTTAACACCTACCGAGAATCAGGAATTAAACCAACAGATTCAAGAATTGTTGGAGAAAGGCTTGATCAGAGAAAGTTTGAGTCCTTATGCAGTACTTGCTATATTGGCACCTAAGAAGAATGGAGAATGGAGAATGTTTATTGATTCCAAAGTAATCAATAAGATAACAGTGAAGTATAGGTTTCCTATACCGAGAATGGATCACATAATGGACAGTTTGACTGAAGCAAAGTATTTTACCAAAATCAATTTAAAAAGTGGGTATCATCATATCAGAATCAGAGAAGGTGATGAGTGGAAGACTACTTTCAAGACAAAAGAAGGTTTGTATGAGTGGTTGGTTATGCCTTTTGGTTTAACTAATGCACCAAGTACATTTATGAGTTTGATGAATGAAGTTTTGAAGAAATTCTTGAGTAAGTTTGTGATTGTATATCATGATGACATTCTGATATTCAATAAGACCGGAGAAGAATATTTGTTGCATGTTAGACAACTTTTACAGAGATTGAAAGAAGAAAAGTTGCTGATAAATCTAAAAAAGTGTTCATTCATGAAATAGGAGATTGTGTATTTGGGATTTGTGATTTTAGCTGATGGTCTAAAAATGGATCCTGAAAAGGTTGAAGCTATTTTTAATTGGCTTACACTTGAGGATGCTAGTGAGGTAAGATCATTTCATGGTTTGGCAAGTTTTTACCAAAAGTTCATAAGGAATTCCAATTCAATTTGTAATGATATGTCAGAGACTATGAGAGGAGATAAAAGAGAGTTCAAGTGGACACATGGAGCTGATAGAAGTTTTTAGAATCTGAAGTAGAAGGTTTTTGAATTACCTATTTTGGCATTGCCTGATTTCAATAAGGTATTTCAAGTAGAATGTGATGCAAGTGGTAGTGCAATTGGAGTTGTGTTGAGTCAAGAATGTAAACCTGTTGTTTTCATTAGTGAAAAGTTGAATGATGCAAAAAGGAAATATTCTATGTATGATCAAGAATTCTATGCTATTGTTCAAGCAATGAAGAAATGGAGACATTATTTGATACCGAGTGAATTTGTGTTGTATACTGATCATAAGGCTTTATAGTATTTGGGTAGTCGGAATAAGTTGAATTAGAGACATATGAAATGGGATGAGTATTTGCAAAGTTATACATTTGTGATAAAACATAAGAGTGGAGTCACTAACTGAGTTGTTGATGCATTGAGTAGAAGAAGATCTTTGATGACTGAGATGAAAATTGAAGTTCTTGGTTTTGATGAGATGAAAGATTTGTATGAAAGTGACCTTGATTTTTCTGAGCCATGGAGAAAGTGCAGAGAACCTATTCAAGATCAACAAACTACTAAATGGGATGAATATTTTGTGCAAGAAGGTATGTTGTTTAAAGGTATTCGGTTATGTAAACCGAGAGGACCAATGAGAAATAATATGATAAAAGAGAAACATAGTATTGGTTTGGTTGGACATTTTGGCATTCATAAAATATTGAATTTGCTTAAGGAGAAATACTCTTGGCCTCAGTTGCATAAAGATGTTTAGAAATTTGTGAAAAGTTATGAAATTTGTCAAGTTGCAAAAGGAGCGAGTGAGAACACTGGAATGTATACACTGATTGTTGTCCCTGAGAAACCTTGGATTGACATCAGTATGGATCTTGTTCTTGGCTTACCGAAGACAACAAGAGGTAATGATTCTATATTTGTTGTTGTGGATAGATTTTCTAAGATGACACATTTTATACCTTGTAGAAAGACATCAGATGCAGTACATGTAGCATATCTTTTCTTTAAGAAAATTATCAGATTGCATGGATTACCAGGGAGTATTATCTCTGACTAAGATAGTAAATTTGTTGGATACTTTTGGAAGACCCTTTGGAAGAAGTTTGGCACTGAGTTGAAATATAGTTCTACATTTCACCCACAAACAGATGGACAGACTGAAGTTGTGAACAGAAGTTTGGGTAATCTTTTGGGATGTTTAGTTGGAGACAAACCAAGTAATTGGGATTCTGTATTGGCATAAGTAGAGTTTTCATATAATAATTCAGTGAATAGAAGTACTGGGAAAACACCTTTTGAGATTGTAAATGGCATACAACCAAGAGGTATATCTGATTTGAGAGACATTGCTGATAAAAGTAAAAGAAGTGTTGAAAGAGTAAATTTTGTTGAGTACATGAAGACATTGCATGAAGATGTGAAACACAAGCTAGAAATGAGTAATCAGAAATACAAGGACAAAGCTAACAGATCAAGAAGACATAAGACTTTTGATGTTGGTATGAAGTAATGGTTCATTTGAAGAAAGGTAGATTTCCTATTGGAACATATGGGAAGCTGAAGATGAAGAAGTTTGGACCTTGTAAAATTTTGAGGAAATTTGACAGTGGAAATGCATACAAGATTGAGTTACCTGATGACATGGATATATCACCTATATTCAACATTGTTGATTTGTATGAGTACCATGAGTCATATGATGAAGTGACAATAACGACGGATTATCCTAAGAAGTAGAATGAAGAGATTGAACATGTTTTGGAGCAGAGAGTTGGAAAAAGTACAAGAGGTAAATAGTATATGGAGTATCTCGTAAAGTGGAAGAACAAATCGATTGAAGATGGTTCATGGATTTCACAATCTAAGTTGGATTCAACTCAGGTTGCATCGACTTCATGATTCAAAGAATCATTCTCAAATAACCCCAGGTGTCTAATGCAGGAGCATCTCGGGTCCTTGGCAATCCTGTGTCACCAAAAACATTTTGAAGTTTGTCTATGTTGCTCGGTTCCTTCTTTAATGGAGTTGGTTAGGTGTTGGTCAGTTTTCTTTGGTTACCGAGTATGGTCAATCATTTCTTGGGCGGTCAGTTATTTCACTAGCGCTCGGCGTTGCTTGTCTACTACTCGATCATCCTTGCTTACCGATGGGTTTATTTTAGTTTATGTTGACATTGACTTGTGCATTTATTATGGGTCATGAATTTAATGCTAGAATCCATCATTGGGAAGTGTGTGGTCCCAGATCTGACCATTATTTCTATTGATTATGGATCTGAAAGCTGACTTAGTTTGGTAGACTCTTGTATAAATGTAGTTATTTAGTTGTAGTTTAGGGGGCAGTTCAGTTAGGAGATAGGAGATTAGTGATATTCTGACAGATCCTTGCATGTTTGAGGACTTCTACAATTCATTGTAATACCTAGCCCTAACCGAGAAGGCCTTACAGCCTGGCATGTATGAAGTTATTTCAAATAATGCATGAATGATCTTGCTATTCTCCCTCTCACGGTGTTGTTGTTTTCTTCTGCGTGTGTTTGAGCAAGGTGGATCAGGTTAGGGTGAGCCATTGTTTGGCCCCTACTATCCTCTACTTGCATCACTTAAACTTTCTACTAAAATTGGATCAAGATTAACCATCTCAATATCATGTCTCTCATCTAAAGAGAACTCTAGCCTCACTTAAGTCTCTATGTATCCATAATTAACAACATATCAATTCATGCTAAACTCAAGATGAATCTTTTATCTCTTATAAATCTTTTTATTCATATGATAAATGCACCCAATATAAAGAGAGCTCAAAAAACCATTGTTAAAGCTCCAAAAAGATAAATAAAGAACCCATCATGATACCATGATCTAACTATATCTTCCTAAGAGATCATATGCTCCAAGTGAGCATACCATTCTCCAGTGAAATGTATCATTCCAAGACTCTGATGCATATAATCAAGAGTATACCATGACATAACACCAACATACTCTAAATAAACATCACCAAGCAAGCACCACCAACACCTTAATGAGAGTCCTCTATGGCTCTAATATGTTACAAATCCTCAAATAGTTTACAAGAAAAGGTGAAGGAACCCTTCTGTAGCAACATGATCTAAGAACCCCCCCAAACCATTTTCACTATTAAAGAATATTATCCATCACCGTATGCTGGCTACCTAGTCACTGGTAAAGTTCCCACTAAACTATGATACCAAGCTCTCCAAGAACATGACATACCATCTCCCATATCTAAAAATCATCTAGGTCCACACACATAAAAGTGTACTACTAATCATGCCAAGTAAATCTAAGATCTCCAAACTTAGGAAATACATCGTGTTATAGGGGCCCCCATAGTCTAATACCCAAGTACTCACTCATCATCCATCCTCTCATACCAAAGGAATCACACAAATGTACAAGTGATGACATAGAAGTCCAGCTAACAAGTCTGCATTAAAGTTGAATTAAATCTTGTGGATATAGATAGTCCAAATCCAAGTTATCCCATTATAAGAAAATGGGTGTCGTAGCCACCTAACTGCATAACTTGTCGATCTAATCATTGCAACATGAAAACCCAATATCATGTATTCGTGACATTTAAAATACGACATGAATGAGAAAAATCATGTAGACAGCATGACTCAAGCACCAAATGAAGCATAAGTTCAATTCACCAATCAAGTCCACATTAAGAACGCTAGTACATGAATCCAAAAAACATCACCATAGAAATGTTGAGTGACGAATCACATACTAACATCTCATGCATCTAGAAATAATTACACAAAGAAAGCATGCATAACTACAACTATCTAATCTTGTAACATCTTGAAGGAAATAGGGGCTATAAAATAGAACTTCAATATCCACAAAACCACAAGTTTTATCTAGAGTATGCAAGACCTATAAAATCACTTTATTCAAGAAAACCCATGCACATCCATACCCACTTCTTATTTGGAAAAATCAAACATCTGAAAAATCACCAAACAACTTAACCAAGAACAATGGATTATCATAGATGAGAATCAACATAGATTTTAAAGGAAAATCTATAAACCCCTTAGATCCAAGGAACATAAATCCAAGCCATGCAAGTACAATATTTTATGAAGAAAAAGTAGTGTAGGAACTCTAGGCCCACCTGTAGAGCAACTTGAAAATCATCATCTATACATGCATTTGAGGGAGAATAGCTATTTCATAAGCTTCATGATCCTTCAATGATCAACTCCATATCCTTCATTTATTTTAGGTAAGAAAAGTAGTGCCTTCCAATAATGAGACAAACAAAGTGCCCAACATAAGAACATCACTCCATAGTTCAAATAACCCATTTTTGTCCATATTATTAAGGAGATTCCCATAGACACCCAATATGAAAAATTTATTGCATACAACATTGACAAAGAATAAGAAAGAACACCCATGCTCAAGGAATTATTAAGTTATCAATTAGGACCTTCAGATCAATATCATTTCAACATGATAGACTCCATTTTTTTTATTTTCACCATCCTCCAAACTGCTTAGTATTCTGAAAATTAAATGACTACGAGACTTCTACTCATCAATGGATCAATCTTCTTCAACCAATTCATTCAGATTCCCCCAAGATTGTCAGGCTTAAGAAATATTCGCAAAAAGAATACCCAGGACCTAAATACAAAGCATCTTCATATGCATTGACATGAAAACACGTGCAAGAAATATGTGATTCTATGTAGTGAGACAAAAAATCATATGTAAGAAACTTGTGAATCCTAGAACAAAGCTCTGATACCAAATGAAGGGAAATTGGACATCGCAAAAAAGTAGTTTAAAATGCGTTTGTACGTCTAGTGCCTATTATTTTTTGGAATTAGACATCAATATACTGATACAAACGCATATTACTATAGCATAAAGTAGAATCAGGCACAATTTATTTCGCATGCTTAAATTTTTAGAGGAAAGAACTTGCAATTTAAGATTTTTCAAGATTATACAATTTTAGTAGTATACAAATATTAAGATTGGATATAGAACCATTAAAATCAAATAACAAGATAGAAGATGGAATAAAAATTTTATGTAGGGAAAATACTTCCAAATAAAAAACCTCACATTTCAAAATAAAGCTATTGTATTATTCAACAACAAATTATAGATATAATAAAATGTTGAGGCTCAAAGTCCTTATATGGAGATTTACATCTTGCTCCATCCTAAAAAAAATTCGGTAGCACAACCCTCGTGAAACTCTCTCTCTCTCTCTCTCTCTCTCTCTCTCTCTCTCTCTCTCTCTGTACAATAAATTATAATATACACATTTCCTTCTTTACAAGCTAGACACTAATGAATTATAATGTAAATATTTCCCACTTTACAAACTAGACACCAATGAATTATAATATACATATTTCTTTCTTTACAAGCTAGACACCAAAGAAATAAATCTCCATCTTCAACAAAGAAATAAATTTCACAAAGAACTTCATCAATAGCTCCAAATTCACATCAATATAGAAAAACCATCTTCTCTCTAGGTGTGTGTAAGATCATGGTATGCCAAACTATTCACTTCAATATCCACAAAACCACAATTTTTATCTTGACTACGCAAGACCTATAAAACTACTTTATTCAAGAAAACCCATTCACATCCATACCCACTTCTTATTTGGAAAAAATCAAACATCTAAAAAATCACTAAACAACTTAACCAAAAATAATGGATTGTCCTAGATGAGAATCAACATAGATTTTAAAGGAAAATATATAAACCCCTTAGATCCAAGGAACATAAATCCAAGCCATGCTACAAGTACAATATTTTATGAAGAAAAAGTAGTGTAGGAACTCTAGGCCCACCTGTAGACTAACTTGAAAATAATCATCTATACATGCATTTGAGGGAGAATAGCTATTTCATAAGCTTCATGATCCTACAATGATCAACTCCATATCCTTCATTTATTTGAGGTAACAAAAGTAGAGCCTTCTAATAATGACAAAGAAAGTACTGAATATAAGAACATCACTCCATAGTTCAAACAACCCATTTTTTTCCATATTATTAAGGAGATTCCCACAGACACCCAATATGAAAAATTTGTTGTATACAATGACAAAGAATAAGAAAGAATACCCCATGTTCAATGGATTATTAAGTTGTCAAAAAGGAAATTCATATCAATATCATTTCAACATGACAAACTCCATTTTTTATCTTCACCATCCTCTAAACCGCTTAGTATTCTGAAAATTAAATGCCTACAAGACTTCCACTCATCAATGGATCAATCCTCTTCAACTAATTCTTGTAGATTCCCCCAAGCTTGTTAGGCTTAACAAATATTCGCAAAAAGAATACCCAAAACCTAAAATACAAAGGATCTTCACATGCATTTACATGAAAACATGTGCAAGAAATATGCGAGTCTATGTAGCTCACAAAAAAACATATGTAAGAAACTTGTGAATCCTAGAACAAATCTATGATACCAAATGAAGGGAAATTGGACATCTTAAGAAAGTAGGTTGAGATGAGTCTATACATCTAGTACCTATAGTTTTTTGGAAATAGACATCAATATACTGATACAAACACATATTACTATAGCATAAAGTGGAATCAGGCACAATTTATTTCCCATGATTAAAATTTTAGAGGAAAGAACTTGCAATTTAAGATTTTTCCAAATTATACAATTTTAGTAGCATGCAAATATTAAGATTGGATATAGAACCATTAAAAAAAATAACAAGATAGAAGATCGAATAAAAAATTTACGTAGGGAAAACCCTTTCAAAATAAAAAAACCTCACATTCCAAAAAATAGATACAATAAAATCTTGAGGCTCAAAGTCCTTATATGGAGATTTACATCCTGCTCCATCCTAAATAAAATTCGATAGCACATCTCTCTCTCTCTCTCTCTCTCTCTCTCTCTCTCTCTCTCTCTCTCTCTCTCTCTCTCTCTCTCTCTTTGTACAATGAATTTTAATGCACATATTGTAGACACCTAAATTTGATTACATAATTTAGTAATTTTATTTAGTCTTCTCCTAGGACATCTTGTTAATTAAATATTATTATTTGATTAATTAATGTCATCCCCTAGTTAATTAACTTAATTAATTAACTATAGTCTAATTAATTATCAAAATGACAAAACTGTAGTCTGATAATTAATTAAACCCCTATTATATTCTATTAATTTAAATGGACACATTTATCTAAAAAAATTAATTCATAAACCCCATTTTCCTCTCACTTGGAATTAAATAAATATTTAACTCTCAACCCAACCCATTCACCCATACTAATCTTCCTTAATTAGCTAATAACCCATGCTTAGCTAATTTAACCGTCCACTCATTCTCTCTCCTCCCATCACATCCTCCTAATCCCCCACTTACCCTCTAATCCAGAGCTAATCACCCCTTATACATTTGCACAATCATAATCCAAGGATTAAGAAATGCTAAACCATCTCAAGTCAACCCTCATATCACATCACCACATCCTCCAATGCCAAATCATTAAGTCTCTTACACATCTCTTACACACTCTTACACATTTATCCCCTCTCACACCTTCCAAAATGGTCACATTCCTCAAGGATTTGGCCTCTCCTCTCATCCTTCCCCAATGTGACACTTGTCGCAATGCTATGCATTTGAGAAAGCACAATCCATGTGCTCTCTCTTGGATGCATCTCAACCCTTCCTCAAGTTTGCATCATGACCGTCCATTCACCTCCTATTTGCCTACAAATTGAGCCTCCTCCTCCTTCATTTTCATCCACCATTTGAGCAAATTTATTATGCCCATTTGAGAGCCAAAATCATCCAAAGCATCTTTATTATGCCAAAATCCCTCCAAGATCCATCATTTGAAGCTTGAACATAGCATTTGAGCACACATACAAATCTTTGGACTACATCTAAAGATCAAGAAGGCTTTTGGAGTGTTCTTTGAGGGTTTGCATTCTTTGTTTTGTGGCTTTCTTTTAGTCTAATCTTAAGTGTTTATCTAGCTTGTTTTGTTGAATGTTTAGTTTACTTTGCATTCCTTACACTACATTTTAGGTACTTAACACATATTTCCTGCTTTACAAGCTAGACACCAATCTCCATCTTCAACAAAGAAATAAATTTCAAGAAGGACCTTCATCAATAGCTCCAAATTAACCTCAATATAGAAAACCCATCTTCTCTCTAGGTGTGTGTAGGATCATGGTATGCCAAACTATGGCCTTAAGTGGCAATGAAATTTCAAAAAAATTGGGTTAGGCAACTTGACGTAAAACTTTGAACAAGTTATCAACCTTATATTAAAAATATGTAAGAAAAGAATCTATAGGAAATTGAATATATTTTCTAAGTTTCTATTTCCTTTTTGAAAAATAATTAATCTATTTGGTAAAAATTTAAAATTGTAATGCAGTAATACGTAAATTTCAAGAAAAACAAAAGAAGTGGGTGCATGTTTGACCTCCTTAACCATAATAAAAGGATAATATTTTTTTATAATATTATAGATATAAGTACAGGACTCATATCCAGATGTTACGCATATTTTTGTGTAAGTTTTTTCCAAATAAGTAATAATTTATGAATTTTTTACTACAACTTTTTTGAGTAAAAAACTCATGTTTGACCTCCTTAACTTGGTCAAAAGTTAATATATTTTAATTTTAATTTTTTTTTCATAGTATGTGAAGGATAGAATATGATAGATGTTTCTAATTTGAAAAATGTTATACTGTTTGAAAGTTATCAACATTTTTCAATCAGCTTATCAATCAGAACTTTAGACGTAAATCAATTAGAAAATAAATAATTATTATTTATTAAACACAAAACTTGAAAAAAATTATATTGGTGGAAAGATGAGAATTTTCTTAAGACATCTTCTTCATTTCATCAATTTTAGATAACGAAAAATGTGTCAACTATAAGGTCAAAGTTTGGAAATGTAGGGAGATTTCAAAAACATGTTTTATGAGTTGACTTTCCAAGTTTGGCATTCTCAAGCCAAAATCCATAGGAATCCCAAGGAAAACCTTTGGCTTGGTGATTTGTGTTAGACATATCTGATATGAGATATTTATCTAATATCATATATTAAATCCCACAATGGTAGTAATGACAAAATGTTGGGACCATTGTACAGTGTTTGAAGTTGTTATACTTGTAAAATATGATATTGAATATTAATGTATATATTTATTATTATATATAATATAATATATAGTATACTATTATATATAATATTATATGTTATAATATTATAATATATAATATTATGTGTTATAATATTATTAATATATGATATTATGTATTATATATTTTAATATATTATAAGTTATAATATATATTTATATTATATTATATATATTAAATAATTCTCTCTCTACTTCCCATCCTCTTCTTGTGAGAAGCACAGAGAGAGAGAGAGAGAGAGAGAGAGAGAGATCATAATGGGTCTTAAGGGTTCTCAAAGGGTCCTACGGGGTCTTAAGGGGTCCTAAGAAGTCATAAGGGAACTTAAGGGGTCCTAGGATACATTAATCTATCCTAGGACCTCGTAAGATCCCTTAAGACTCCTTGAGACCCCTTACCATACATTAATGTATCCTAGGACTCCTAGGACACATTAACATATGGTAAGGGGTCTCAAGGGTTATTAAGTTGTCTTAAGGGGTCCTAGGATATATTAATGTATCCTAGGACACCTTAGACAACTTACGACCCCTCAATATACATAAATGTATTGTAAGAGATCATATGGGTCTTAAGGGGTCCTAGGATACATTAATGTGTCCTAGGACCTTTTAAGACTACTTATGACCCCTCTCTATCTCTTTCTCTCCCCTTATCCTACTCTCTCTCACACTCTCTCTCCACCTTCTCCTCTCTCTCTCTCTCTCTGAGGGAGAGATAATGGGAGAGGGATATAGAGGGAAAGAGAGAAGTGTTGGGTTAACTGAAGCACAAATTAACATGTTTCCTTAATAATTCAAAATGCTTTCTCATTTTGTAATTATTCCTATTGGCATGTGTGGCCAATTTAGAAGATGTATATTTCGAATGGATTTTTCAATTAATTCGCTGGAGACTGATTTATATAATGAAGTTGTTGGCTGAATGTAATTAATTCAGAACTTGAGAATAATATGAGACAATCCCCGAGTGTGGACATAGCCATCAAATTGATGGTGAACCGCGATAAATCTGTATTCCTACTTTGCAGTTGATTTTAATCTTTTATTTCTGCAATATCCTTTTCACTTTTATTCTATAATTATATTCAACAATTGTAATTAGAGCAGGTTGAAGAAATTTGGTGTAGGAAATTGTGAATAACTTCTGCAGCTAGGGAAGATGCAGACAAGTGGATAATCGATAAGTTTGCAAGGAAAAATTTTGAGCTTTGGAAAGTGCAGATGGAATCTCTTCTCATTAAGAAAGATTTTTCGAATGCATTGGCTGGCAAAGCCAAAGGGAAAGTATCTCTATCTGATGAAGAATGGGAGAAGCTAGACAAAAAAGCAAGAGCTACAATTTTCCTATCACTATCCAACAATGTTTTATTTAATGTATCTACAGAGAAGACTACACAACAGCTGTGGGATAAATTGTCTTCAATGTATGAAATGGCATATGCTTCCAATAAGGTATTTATTATCAAGAAATTGTATAATTTAAAAATGATAGATGGAGGGGTTATGTCCAATCATTTGAATGGATTTAATATATTAGTTACCCAGCTGATTTCTATAGGCATTAATTTGGATGATGAGATCAAAGATATTTCATTACTGTGTTCTTTACCAAATAGCTGGGAAGGTGTTGTGATGGAAGTGAGCACTTCCATGGCTGCCAAAAATAAGTTGAAATTTGATGATGTTGTAGCCACTTTACTGAGTGAAGATATGTGGAGAAAAAATTAGGAATCCTCATCTAGTGAGGCTTTAACAATTGTAAGTATTAGGAGTAGAGGTAGAAGTAAAGAAAGAGGGAAATTTAACAATAGAAGGAGATCAAAATCTAGTGAATATTGTAGGTGAAAAGGATTATGGTGTTTTAATTTTGGCTGCTGGTGACATGATGACAAACTATTGGGTACTTGATTCTGGAGCTTCTTTCCATGCTACTTCATGCAGGAAAGCTTTTACAAATTTTAAAGAAGGTGTTTATGGTAAGGTTTTCCTTGGTGACAATAAGGAATGTGAAATTATCGGTAAGGGTGATATAATTTTAAATTTACAAAATGGGAGTCAATGGATTTTAAAGGATGTCAGATATGTTCCTCTATTGAAAAGAAATTTAATTTATGTCAAACAATTAATTGCTTTTGGGTGTGATGTTAAATTCTCTGCAGAAAATTGGCAAATAACAAAAGGGGTTTTAGTGATTGCAAAAGGAAAGAAGTTGGGTAATCTTTATATTTTAAAATGCCATGGTGAAGTGGGAGCTGCCATGACCGTCATGGATAACAAATCAAAAATTTGGCAGAAGAGGCTCGGTCACATGAGCAAGAAAGGGCTTGAAGTAATGCTTCAATGGGATCAATTTCCCGACTCACAATCAATGAATTTGGTGTGTTGCGAATATTGCCTCTATGGAAAACAAAGTTGGGCCAACTTCTTGAGGATATGCCATGATTAGAAAAATGCTCCTTTGAAACTCATTCATTCAGACATTTTTGGTACCACAAAGGTAACTTCATTTGGAGGAGCAAATTACTTTGTTACTTTCTTGGATGATTACACTAGAAAAGTTTGGATTTACATGTTGAATAAAAAATAAATAAAAAATTCCAAGTTTAAAATATTTAAGGCTCTTATCAAAAATCAAATAGGGCATAAGATTAAATGTTTGAAAACTAACAATGGAGGAGAGTTTTGTTCCTCGGAGTTTCATAATTTTTATGCAGACAATGGCATTCGTAGAATAAAGGTGGTCCCATTCACCCCTTAGGAAAACAGAGCAGCTGAACGGTTGAATCAAACAATTTTAGAGAGAGCTTGTTGTATGCTCTCCAATGTCAAGTTGGACAAACAATTTTGGGTAGAGGCATGCAACACTATAGTTTATTTGATAAATCATGCCCCATCATCTCATTTGGATGTTGACATTGTTGAGGAGAGATGGCTTGGGAAGAAAATTTCCTATCATCATTTGTGGGTGTTTGGCTATGAAGCATTTGTTCATATTCTAAAAGAACAATGAATGAAGCTTGATTTTAGATCAAAGAGGTGCAATTTTCTAGGCTATGGAGAATATCAGTTCAGTTTCAGACTCTGGGATCTCATTTCTCAAAAGATTGTTCACAGTTGGGATGTTTTCTTCAATGAGAAAAAATTCCCATGTTTGCTTCCTCTAAACAAATCATCTGATGAATATTTTGATGTTGATTTATATGAAAATGGATGTGTTAAGAAAACTTCTATGTTGTTCTCCCAGCCTTTAGTATTTTCTTCAAATTGAAGCACCCCTATTTGTTCACAATTCTTTAATTTACATACTCTGCCTTCCCATATTGGTGCCCCTGTTTATACAAGCACACAACCTATAACTAGTTTGCACACTTCTTTGTTTACTTCATTGCCTCCAATTATCACTTCACAACCTCTGATACGAGAGGCCCTACCTTCATTAAGTATTTCGCAGCCAAATCAAAGTCACAGACAGTCTTTGGTTGAAAGTACGCTACCCTTGCTAGCTCATACACAGCCTTTGTTACACCAGTTGCTACCTTCTAATACTCACACGCAATCTTCATTGGTTCAGTCGCAACCCCTATTTTATAATTCACAGGCTCTCAATGAATGGAATGTAGGTAACTTACAGAGAAATGAAGAAAATATGGAAAACTAGAATAATGGTTATAATTTGCAAAGTAATCAGGAAAATCTAGAGCACTAGGATGTTTTACAATCAGAAAATGGTCCTCAAATACGGAGATCAACACGGAAAAGAAAACTACCACAAAAATATGATAATTTTGAGTTATTTTCTTTTGATAACTATGATTATGAATTGTTTCTTTGTGGTGAGGTAGAGCCAGTGACCTTTAATCAAGCTTGCAAAGATGAAAATTCAGCCAAATGGATTAAGGCAATGAATGAAGAAATGAAGTCTTTTCATACTAATGACACTTTGGATTTGGTTCTCCTTCTGCCAAATCAGAAACCTCTCAAAAATAAATAGGTGTATCATGTGAAAGAGTAAGAGGAAGGTCATCAACATTACAGGGCCAGATTAGTTGTCAAGGGTTTTGCTCAGGAAAAAGGCATTGATTTTAATGAGATTTTTTCACCAGTTGTGAGAATGACCACCATTCAAGCAGTGTTAGGCTTGGCAGCCATTTGGGATCTTGAACTTGATCAATTAGATGTCAAAGCTTCCTTTCTTCATGGCGATGTTGAAGAGGAATTATGCATGGAGAATCCTGAAGGTTTTGAAAAATCGGGTCACGAGAACCTATATCTCAACAAAAATATATTCTAAAAATATTAGATAGATTCAATATGAAGAATGTCAAATCCGTGAGTACTCCTTTAGCTAATCATTTTAAGTTATCCTCAGCTATGTGTCCTAAAACAAATGAAGAAAAAGAGTATATGAAGCATGTCCCATACTCATCTGCACTTGGCAGTTTAATGTATGCCATGACTTGTACTCGTCCAAATATTGCTAAGCATTGGCAGTAGTGAGCAGATTTATGAGTAATTAGGTAAACAACATTGGCTGGCAGTATAGTGGATATTCAAGTATTTCAAAGTTACTTCTGATCGTTGTTTATATATTGGTGTTAAGGACATTCATCTACGAGGTTATGTTGATTCCGATATGGTTGTAGATCTAGATAAAAGGCGTTCTACCACTGGTTATACATTCACATTTACTGGGGCAGCGATCAGTTGGGTTTCTCAGTTGTAACAGGTGGTTGCACTTTCTTCTATGGAAGCAGAATATATCGCTTTTTCTGAAGGGGCAAAGGAAATGATTTGGTTGCAGAGATTGATAGGTGATTTGTGGTTTCAGCAATCAGTTTTCACTCTCTTTTGTGATAGCAATAGTGCTATTCACTTATCAAAAAATTCAGCCTTTCACAATCGGACGAAACACATAGAGTTGCGATATCACTTCATTTGCCATTGTATTGAAGAGGGGAAGCTACATGTGGAGAAAATTGACACAAAGTTGAATCCAGCTGACATGTTGACATAAAGTAGTTCTGAGGGAGAAGTTCGAATTATGTAGAGCTTCTGCCAGACTTGTGTAGCTCTGATATTAACTCTGCAACAATGGGCAGTAATTTGGTCTTCAAGTGGGAGATTGTTGAGTTAACTCAAGCCCAAATTAACATGTTGCCTTAATAATTCGAAATGCTTTCTCATTTTGTAATTACTTCTATTGGCATTTGTGGCCAATTTAGAAATTGTCTATTTCGAATGGATATTTTAATTAATTCGTTGGAGACTGATTTATATAATGAAGCTGTTGGCTGAATGTAATTAATTCAAAGCTTGAGAATAATATGAGATAATCCCTAAGTGTGGACGTAGCCATCAAATTGATGGTGAACCACGATAAATCTGTATTCTTGCTTTGCAATTGATTTTAATCTTTTATTTCTGCAATCTCTTTTTCACTTTTATTCGGCAATTATATTCAACAAGAAGGAGAGAGTGATAGAGAGAAGGAAAGAGAGAGGGGGAGAGAATATTAGGAGGGAGGTTCAGTTACTTGTATGGACGTTTTGTTGCTGGCAATGGAAAGAAAGACAATGCCAACCGTATTAGGAAGGTAGTTTACTTGTACTTTATTCACTTTTGAGATAATCGATTCGTAACTCTTACTGATCTCATAATATGCGTCGTGTATCTCGCGAGTTGGATGGAGCTTGTGTCTATAAAGGATGATACTTTAAATGATGAGGATCCCTCATTAAAACTACTGTCAAGCATTTTGTTGATCGAACTGTATAAAGCGATGAAAAAGATAAATGGAAGTCATTAATTCAGATTTTACTCTAATATGATGTAACAATGGAGAGCGTTCAATCTTTTAAAAAGTTTTGACTACATTGTGACATTTGATATCCCCTTCGGTTTCCCGCAAATGCCACGGAGCCAATGAGCAGCACCTCCATCTTGAAATCTTCCTAAGTAGTCATCTATTTCTTCTCTAGGGGAAGACAAACTAGAGTTATTAAAACCTGCAATATTATTAGTGAAAGTTTAAAGTAAGAACTCATGCAATTTTACTTTTTTAGAACATCTTCATTTTAGTCAAACGCATAGCTTTGTGTGTGAACTCTTTCACCATTATAATTAGTAAAGGCATGCATACTGTGAATCCGAAAAAACGTTTAAGATTTACTTCTGAAAAATTTTAATTTAAAAGGTATGTTTTATTTCTTACTATTTTTTTAATAAAAAAAATATACATATTTTAATATTTCTAAAATTTTAAAATTATGTTTATGTAAATTTATGATTAACATTTTTAATTTCATAATACAAATAGATGTATATTTTTTTTAAATGTTTTTTATTTGAAAAAAATATATTTTGAAGGGTCTGAAAACTTTTACAATAGATTTTGACAGGGATCTGAAACACATGGATCTACCTAAAAGAAAGTAAACATACACGGTGTTTTAGCTGCCATAAACAACAGACTACTCCTCCGAACTTAATGTTTTCGGATATGTAATTTCTCCCTAAAAATGTAAAAATTTTAATATAAAAAATAGATGATTCTTAGAATATTCTACAGGTTCATCGATTAGGTAAACTTTATAATATTATATTATATGTCTGTAGTGTTTTTAGAAATGATATTTTAAAATATTGTCGTCTAAAGACCTCGATATAAAGCGGCAGCTGTAATGACTTTAGAATCAAGGTAGATCAATGTAGAATTTGAGGCATTTCTTCCATTTGTTAAATTTGTATATATTTGTTTTTGGGTATTTCAAAATAGTGTTGATCCATTCCAGTTTATTGGTATTTCAAAGTGGTGGTGATTGATTCCATCCAGCCCATCACATTAGTATCAGAGCAGGTGAGAGATCTTAGATAAGAAGACCAAGGTTCGTGGACAGGTTTGACGTGTGAAGATCTGAGACCAGAAGAGGTTAAGGCGGTGCCACAATCATAGAGGCAGATCACACAATTAAGAGAATAGGCATCAGATCAAAAGAAAAACGTAGTATGTATGAGATTTGCACAAGAAAAGAATCGTAGAAGAATCAATCAAGAGAAAGTTGGTATCCAAAGGATTATTGTTGACGATATCCTAGATATATGTTTTTTGCCGGAGAAAGATGCAAAAGCAAAAAAGGAGACCGATCAATCTAGCCATTGCCCATAGCTAAATTGCCACTGGTCTGAAAAAGATCATAGTAACTTGAAATCGTTGTTTAAAGTCATTGTAAAGATCGACCTATGAAAGGAGAATTACAGACTGAGCGTGGTGATAAATGAGAGGTGTTGGTCAAAGTAGATCACTGAAGATAGAAGACAACAGATTACAGAGGAGTGGCTCATTGGTGAAGTTGTAGGAAGCCTGATGATCACCCTACGAAGGTAGAAGTCCGCAAAAATAACATAGTTGTTGTTAAGGACAAGGGTTTTTAGTTGAGGTTGAATTGTGTTGGTTTCCAAGAAGATTATGTATTGATCACAGACTTAAAAAAGGTAATATTTGTTAATTAAAAGTTATTATTTTTTATTCATCGTATAAGATTAGAAATTGTGCAAAGAAGACAAAAGAAATTGCAAACTGTGTAAAGCTACATAAAATGTAGATTACAGGTTGCTGCATAGATCAAGCTGCTTAAGCTAAGAAAATTCTAGCAAAGTCACTTTTTATTTGTGCATGTTGAGTAGCTAAATTCTACAAATTATAGAGAGACTTGCAAGAAAGTGCGAAAGAAAAATAGATAGTGGAGATTTGGTCAAGAAAATCAAAGAGGAAGGTTCAAGGCAAAGCGATCTAAAAATTATTGTAGAAACAAGTGGGCAAGGTTTAATTTTCTTATCTTAATGGGAAAATTTGATAGAACTAAGAAAGAAATAATAAATAATTTATAAAACCTATTAATATAGGTGAAAAAATAAAATACAAGTTTAATATATGAAAAGGATCTTTTGGAAGAAGAATTGACAAAATTAAGAAAAAAGAATGCTACGCATATAAGAGAGAGGTTAGCAGAAGAATGCCTTCAAGGTAGAATTTTTTTTTTTACAAAGAATTCAACAAAGTTGAAAATAGAAATCAAGAGCTACAAGAAAGATTATAGTTGTTTAATGATATTAAGAAAAAAAATGAAGAATTAGATGAAAACACGAAGAAATTAGAAGAGAATAGTTTATACAAAAAGGGAATAAATAAATTAAATGAAGAAAATAAAATTTTTAAGTCAAAATTGGTCTGTGATATTTCATATAATACATAGGATTTGAATTCGTCATTTGATAAGTGTAACTTTGTTGAAGAAGTTTGTGATAAAGATTGTCAAAAAGAAAATGATAATGTTGTTAGATGTAATGGCAATGAAATTGATGTTGGCTTAAAAATTATGAACATAATAGAATAGAAAGATAAAGGAATAGGAACACGTAGACAAGGAATAATAAATCTGATTGAGCTAACAATGATTCAAAAATATGAACTTCCTAGCTATGTGACAGGTAAAGGAAAGATGACTGCATGTTTTACAAGTTCAAGTGCAAGTAAGTTCAAAGAATGCAATGTTCACACTGTAATAGGAAAGGGCATACAAAGGATAAATGTTGGGACTTACAACCTTGCAGTATAGATGTATTGAAAAACCATTGTGAAAAGAAATGTTGGAACAAAGTGACATAATGAATTTAAGATAAGTTGCATAAAAATGAATTATGGATAGAGTTATGGATGGAGTTGGATAACTATTATAAGTATGATCAATAATTCATTCAAAGTGTAAATGTTTGCATGTGAAAGATAACGTCAATTATGGAAAATTTGAACGCACAACATATATTTTTGGCAAGACATCTATAGATGGAAAGATTACATGAAGTTCCAAATTTAGGTTTTGAAGAATTATTGTAGTAGTTGGAGAAGAACAAGAGAAAGACATTGTTGGATATAAAGATCATAGAGATGGTTTGAAGTAAGCAGGAAAGGAAATTTGAATAAGTCTAAAGACTTGGTTGCAACCACTAAAAATGATTTGAAAGAAAGACAACAATCTTAAGAGAAAAGGAATTTGTATACGTAGCACTATTTAAGGTCAAAATCAAGGGATAGTATTGGGATATGTAATTTCTCCCTACATTTTTTTTAAAAAAAAAATATTAAAAATAAAGGATTGGAATATTCTAAAGGTCCCAAGATCAGGTAAATTTTATAATATTATATTTTATATTTTTAGGGTATGTGCAATATCATGGTATGCCAAAAGGTTTCAATGTGAAAAAGAAGTCCTAATTGATAGATTGATTGGAAAATAGCTATAACTTTCAAATGGTACAACATTTTTAAAATCTGAAATATGTGTCAAATTCTATAAATTTCACCTACTCTACAAGAACAAAAAGTTTTCTATTTGATGAAGTTTAGACTAAGATAAGGTGGTCAAACATGAGAGTTTTTATATTCTAGAAAAGTTGTAGCAGAAAAAATATAATTACTTATTTACTTGGAAAATAATTATAAAAAATATCCATCACATCTGAACATGAGTCTACTACTTATATCTAAAATTTTGTCAAAAAAATATTATCATTTGATTGTGTTTAAGGTGGTCAGACATACACCTACTTCTTATCTTTTTAGTCCTGATTGATAGAATGATTGGAAAATAGCTATAACTTTCAAATGGTATAATATTTTTAAAATGTGAAATATGTGTCAAGTTCTATGCTTCCCCTAATACAATAAAAGAAGAAAAAAAATTCAACTTGATGAAGTTTAGACTAAGTCAATGTGGCTAGACATGGGAGTTTTTATATTGTGGAAAAGTTGTAGCAAAAATATCATAATTAATTATTTACTTTGAAAAAAATTACAAATTCTTGTTTACCACATCTGGACATGAGACTACTACTTATATATAGAATGGTACACAAAATATTATCATTTGATTGTATTTAACGTGGTCAAACATACACCTACTTCTTATCTTTTTCCTAAATTTTTTGTACTAATGTATTGAAATTTAAAATTTTCACCATATAGAATAATTACTTTTTTTTAAAATGGCCTAGTAGCTTAGAAAATATATTCAAATTTATACAGATTCTTTTCTTACATATGGTTGATATGAGATTGATAACTTTTTCAAATTTTTACATCAACTTGTCTAACCTTATTTTTTTGAATTTTCATTGCCACTTAAGGGCCTAGTTTGGCATACCATGATCGTGCACACACCCTTTAAGTTTCTTAAAATTACATTTTATAATATTTTACAAATTTTAACATATTCTAGATGTGTCTAAAGATCTCTTTGTAAAGAGGAAAATGTAATGATCTTAGAATCAAAATGGATCGATGTAGAATTTGGTGCATTATTTCTCCATGTTAAATTTTTGAGTATTTATTTATTGGTATTTCGATGTGGTGTTTATCCAATCCATCCAACCCATTAGATCTAATGCTCTATCCAATCTCCCATCACTTGATCAATGAGTCTCAACAAGGCTCCCACAATTGTAATAACATGGTACAAGATCCAAGGGTTTTTCTAGGCCCCTTTAGAATAATCATTGAGTTTGGAAAGGTTTCTAAAATCTTGAGTGCTAAATCCATTAAGAAAATCATTAAAGAATAATCTAGAAATAATTGAGCCTCTCAAATAAGTAATACAATGATCAAGAGGTTTTTATATACTCCCAATACCGTCAAATTGGAATTTTAAATGACTCCCAAAATTATCCTACAGAAACCTACAATAACTACCTAGTGGAAAGTTGACTTCCTGCCCACCTCAATAGAAAATAATCCCACTTCAAAAGGGACATAAGTCAAAAGGACTATTAGAATCTAGGAGGGTCAAACTAGATTCAATCCCACTTCCAAGCATCTATTAGAAAAGGGAATACTTCATAGATAAGCTATTAACCTTTCCCACCATGCAAATCACCACCTCTATAGGCAACACGACCACCTCAATAGGAATTGTGAAATTTTAAGATAGGAGAAGCATGAAGCAAACCCATCCCATGGATAGAAGTAGAAAACCCCACCTTAATAGAGTGAGGCTCCACCTCCATAGGAACCTCATGGGAAAAAAATCCAGAGAAGAATAGGAAGAGCCAAAAAGAGAAAACAAATAGAGAAAGCACTTAGGTGCAGTAAGACCAAGAACAACCCCAAGTACATAAAAAACCTCTAACCACCAAAAAAAATGTCAGGACAAGCTCCAGAGAACTTACAACAATCTAGATTGACCACAAAAAAAAATAGGGCCACTATCGAGAGTAGCAAACATAACAAAATTGGTGGGGAACAAAAAATTAATAGCCCCCACAAAAGGATGACCAAAAAAAAATAAGACATGGCCACATAAGGCTGAAAGATCACCTCCAAAACCCTTGAGGCTTTGCAAAAATCACCACTAAGATGTCATAGGGGATCAAAAAGATCTAGGAGCAAAATTATCCTTGATTACAAAAGCCAAAACCTCCAAGAACCTCTAGATCCAAACCAAAAAAAGTTAGAAGGAAACTAAATCCTACAAGATGAAATCCACATCGCAAATTCCCTTAAAGTATAGATGACTAGAAATGATAGGATTGTTAGAAATAGGAAATACTAAGAGGGGGGGTTTGAGTCACTATTTCATAAACTTTTACTTTTGTCCACTTATGGATATATGAAATTAACTTTTAACTTGCATAAGAAACTAAATTGAATAAATTGAATAATATGCACAACCATAAAATTATGGAACTCATAACACCATAATTATTCTCATGGAAACCCTGGCCAAGGGAGAACCCTGATAGGGATGATACCCACAAATGATCTACTAATCAAAAGTATCTGGTTAGAGATATTGACCTTGTTAAGAGTCTATTATATCTATATAGTGTCTTTGTCCTTGTTAGAGGTATTTAGGCCTTGTTAGAAGCCTCAACCATGTTAGGCGTGGTATTACAAAATATGGATGTATGCAAGATGAGCTCACTTCCCAAACATGCAATATACAATGATAATCTTCTATACAAAAGATAGAATACAAAAAATTTTTACTGCTGCTGAATATCTTCAATATTTTGATCTAGCTTGTAGGCTCTTCAGAAAACTTGTTATCAATTCACACTAACCTGATCATATATCGGATTTCGCATAATATAACATAAAAAAAATCTTTCTTTCAACTGCACATTGGCCTCTTATAACTTCGCATAACAACTTACTTTCCTTTATACAAGCTATCACAAATATAGCTTATCAGTCAGCTTCCATATTATCAAAACATAATATTAACTCTTGTTGCCTTAGGGTTAACATCTAGGATGTCTCCCCTAATCAGTGAAGTTATTATTTTGATGAAAACATAATCTCTTAACTCAAATTAATCAATTATTGATTGCTGCTATGTTCTGGTCGGCTCAACATTGTATCTGTAAAATAGTGATATCTCTATCTGTACATGTACAATCCTGTGCTCTTAGATATATCTTCAATATACCTTGTATAGTCTGTGTTCAAGTGCGCATGCACTAAAAGTACTTCTGTGAGCTTCGTTGATCAAAATAGTCTTTGTGTAGAGAGATAACCACTGCTGCTGTACTTAGACAATTTCTTAGGATCTCATCCAGAACTTCCTTATTAGATCATGATGTCTTAACACTAAATATGAGTATGTGCAGGATCATGGTATGCCAAAAAGTGGCAATGTGAAAAAGAAGTCCCGATTGATAGACTCTTTAAAAAACAACTATAACTTTCAAACAGTATAACATTTTTGAAATCTGAAATATACATCACATTATATGCTTCACCTTATACAATAATAATAAAAAATTATTTCAATTTGATGAAGTTTAGACTAAGTTAAGGTGGTCAAACACAAGATTTTTTATATCCAGGAAAATTTGTACCAAAAAAGTCATAATTAATTATTTACTTGGAAAAAAATAAAAAAAATATACATCACATCCGGACATGAGTCTACTAGTTTTATCTAGAATCTTATAAAAAAATATTATCATTTGATTTTGTTTAATGTAGTTAGACATACACCTACTTGTTATCTTTCTAGTCCTGATTGATAGACTTATTGAAAAATAGCTATAACTTTCAAACTGTATAACATTTTTGAAATCCAAAATATGTGTCACATTCTCTGATTTTCCTACTACAAGAAAAATTAAAAAAGTCTTCAATTTGATAAAGTTTAGACTAAGTTAACATGGTCAAACATGAGAGTTTTTGTATTCTAAAAAAGTTGTAGAAGAAAAATCATAATTAATTATTTATTTGGAAAAAAATTATAAAAAAATATGTGTCACCTCTGGACATGAGTCTACTAATTATATCTAGAATCTTGTAAAAAAAAAATTATCATTTGATTGTATTTAAGGTGGTCAGACATACACCTACTTTTTTTTTTCCTGAAATTTTTGTACTACTACATTGAAATTTGAAATTTTCAACATATAGAATAATTGTTTTTCAAAAAAGGCCTAGTATCTTAGAAACTAAATTCAATTTTCTACAGATTCTGTTATTACATATTTTTTATATAATATTTATAACTTGTTCAAATTTTTATGTCAACTTGCCTAAACCTAATTTTTTGAATTTTCATTGCCACTTAAGGGCCTAGTTTGACATACCATGATCCTGCACATACCCATAAATGTTTTCATAATGAAAGCATCATGATATCTTACTCAGCCAAATTTCCAACAATCTCCCCCTTTGTCATTGGTGGCAACACATGGGAAAATTGGCTAAGTCCCAAAACCTTACAACAAAACTTCAAAAACAAATTTGTAACATTGTGTTACATGGACATCCACAAGATAAAGGAGGATAGTGATAAAATGGAGATCCTTGAGTCCAAAGTGGCTGCCCTACTCAGGAACATCTCTTGATTGTTTTCCCTAGTTTTTTCTACCTATATCTGTGAATGGTTTACTTTTTATTAGCTCTATCTATGTTTGGTTGTACTTTTGGCCCTGCTTGTGGCCTGTTTCGCTGATAGACTCTATTGTGTTTAGTATTGAACTTATGTTTCTATTTTTTTCTATGTACTGGGTTTCAAGCACCCTGTAAAACCTATTTTACATAATCAATAAAATTGTGTTATATGGCCATTACAAGATTTGAAACGGATATGTGGATCATACATGTCTACTAATTTTTTCATAGGAATACTCCCCCTTAGATTATACTCCATACTATTCCACATATCTATATCTTATACATATAAACAATTTTATCATACTATATTACTCCCCCTTTGACAACAATGACAAAAGTGTCAAAAATATGTATATACAGGTCAAAATTTTGATATACCTTCATTTCTTCAATTCTGTAATACTAGAAGACTTGAAATGCAATCTAAAAAGTTCACCTTCAAAATTTCAATTTATTTTTCTCATGTATCCTTAACAACATCTGATACACTTAGTAATGCATATAGCCCATAAGATGTTGTCTCAACTTCTCTAAGATTTGCGTAGGAAAATTTACCATATGATATCTTTGATGAAAGATATTCTTCCAGTTGATTCTGCATATTACGGATTTTTAGGGTTAGGTTCTCTTTGAGTAATGCAAACCTCTTCAACTTTGGTTCCTTCTCATTTTCTGGTAGTCTTATCTCATCATGAATTTTACTTACTTTCTTCTTAGTATCAATGATCTTCATGCTAGGATTCTGTAGCTCATTCACTGTGACTTGCAATTATGCTTCTTTGTTCTTCAACTTCTATAAAATGTCTGAGATGTATTTATGTGACAAAGCACATTGACGATATAGAACTCTTCCTCTCTCCAAACATCTCCTTAATTCATTAATACAAACATCAAGACCTTTTATAAATCATTCTTAATATTCTAACAAGTTGTTGGGAATAATTGTGTATCATGAAGTGTTTGTGCTTTCACTGATGCAATGTCAAATAGAGTAGTGAACTCTATCAAAATCTTTTATTACCTCTCTTTCTTTTACTTGTGGATCAACTTCACTAACCTGAGTAGATATAACTCCTTGAAGCTTATTTTTTAGCTCAAGCAGTGATCCTTCTAGGCTTTTTACTTTCTTGTTCTTTCTAATTATCTTATTCAGAGATGAGATCAACTCTATTTGATTATCATCATCAAATTCAGCTCCCAAATTTGTAAATACTGACTCAATTGGTGACTTTAATGAGCTTGTTGTTGTGACCATCTGTGGTGTGACTATTTGAATTTGTTGGGGTATAGACTCTGTAAGATTTACCTCTTTTCCTATACCTTTTTCCTCTAGCATTGCTTTCTTGGTGATTTCTATTTGTGTTTTGTCTGTTGCCTTTGCTACTTCTTGCTTCTCTTCTTCATTTTTTGTCTCATCTTCTTGTTCACTCCAAAATTACCAATATCCTCTCCTTGATCTTCGAAAGGATTTTCTTCTCTATCAATGGTAATGCTGGTGCCTTCTATATGCATTGATTCATCGTCAATATGAATGGTGGGTGATGGAACTGGTGTTTCTTTTATTTTTGTTCATCTACTTCTTCTATCAGAATGTCTTGTTCTGATTCACTTAATGCTTCCTTGGTACTGATGGACCATTACTTTCACAACTACTTCCTTAATTTCCTTATTTACTTCCTCGTAATTACCTCCCATAATTAGAACTATTCTTATTTTTCTTCTCAGATGGGTGTTGAGACTCTTCATAATTTCTTTGAAATGATCTTCATCTTTGATTACACATAATTTTCTCACAAATCTTTCTCTTATTCCTTTATCTTCTTCTATTGCTCTCTTGTTTCTATTGACCAATTTCTCATAGAGATCACTCTACATCTTATCTTTAATGTTCTCAAATTTCTTGTCAACAAGAATTATATGCCTGATAACTGCATTCTCAAGATTCATTTTTTCAAAGTTATTATATATGTGATAGTATTTATTAATCTTAGTGAAATCTCCTTCATTTATAATCAAAGGATTGACTTTCTCAATTTTAGGCTTCCATTGTCTCTTTTTCCTACTACCTGCTGCTTCTAGTGATTCAATTGAAGCTTGACCTCTCATCTTCTTGGTAGGGGGTGATTCTTCTTCTTGTGTCCTTATCCTTTCTACTGGAGAAAAGATAGTCTTATTCCTTTTACCTACTCCACTAGCCATCTCTTTTACTCTTTTAGTTGGTATTGTGGAGGTGGATCTAGTAGATTTTATTGTTACTACAACTGGCGTCTTGTCTAGTGACATACTCAACTCACTAGGCTCAGTGACATCTTCATCAATACTTTGAATATCTGGAGCAAGGATTTCTTTAGATGCCAAAGGTGGAACTATCAACACTTCCTTTTGTCCAATATCTCTTATTAATGTTGCATACTATTTCGCAATGTTGAATTCATGTTCAATCATACCTGTATCTTTCAACATCTTCTTGATTGGGTGAACCCACAATAGTGAGTTACACTTTTTTGCCTGAATGGACACTGAACTCTACATTTTTGAAAAAAACTTTCAGATTCAGATGCATATTTTCATTAAATCATTTGAAATCAAAAGATGAAGTAAATTAGAATCTTTTAAGATTTTCTGTCTATATTCTTTATTTATTTTTTTGAATTGATTTGAATGGATTTTTCTTTCTCCCACAAAAAATGGTATGTTGCTGAAAATATCATTTTCAAAGAGTTACATTATTTTCATAGAGTATAATTTTTTTTTTAAAAATAGATATCGATTTTCTTCTTTCGAATTTAGTTTTATAACATCCATACGAAGGGCATGAAATTGGTTTGAAGACATTATCATGATTATTGCATATTTTATTAACATTTGAAGTTGACTAAACTGTAATTTAGACATACCTTGACAACATAGCTTATAACTTGTCATGTATTTTTCAAATTTCATTTTTATTTTTTTTGATAGAAAGAGAACTTTAATACCTAGGACATGGATATTTATTAGAATATTTTTTATCTCATTTACTATTTTTCCATAAGTGTCAAACATAGAGGTAGACTTACGATGAAATATCTATGTTTAGGTAAACTAAAAATACAAAGTCATAATAAACTTAATATATATTAACATTATAATCATTGGAAATATTTGTCTTAGTAGTACCTTACTACATAGATAAGTTTGTCAAATAGATTTATTTGATCTTCCAAAAGATAAAGTCAATGTGATTTTTTGTCAGCATTTTAATAGGAGCGAAGGAGACTCCATTATAGGTATGAATGAGAACTATAGATGTTATGTCAATGTTTTCTTTATCAAAAAGGCTTTGAGCTAACCATTTGTAATTAATTTTTTCAAATAGAACCTCTCAAGGATTAAATCATCATATTTTATTAAAATTGTGTTATTTCAGCAAAAAATAGCATGTCTAAAAAAGTGTAACCTACTATTGTGGGGTCACCCAAATTTTGTATTGTCAACCCTTTTCTTAGCAAACTTATGCACTTGTGATTGTTTTTCTATACTGAAAATTTCCTCAAATGTTCAAAATCTAGGACTTTTGGAATCTAATCTACACTTCAGTATTCTGCTTACATATCCTTAATTTTCCCCTTCAGATATTTTATATTCTAGAGGGTCTATGAATTCAGTTCATGGTTCTACTGCTTCAATATATGTGAAATGTGTGTCAACTAAAAATCATATCTCATTCTTGTACTTCTCAACTATTGAAGATGGAATTCTTGATCTTTACTTCATCTAATTATGAAAGGTTTTGAGTACAAGTTTAGCACTATCATTTACCTTATCAATTGGATATCTAAGATACACCTTGTTGATTCTTTCCATTGAACTTCTATCCTCATTCCAATCAGCTCCTATAGTATAAGGAAATCTTCTTAAAAGATGGAAAAACATGTAGGTGATTAAGGATGAGAATATGAATTGGGAACTCTTTGTTTTCTTAATCTTCTTAAGATTTTCAATCAATTGGATCCTCAAAATTTCACTCATATCAACATCAACCTTATCAAAATACATATGATAAGTTTCTTGTGCCATACATGCTACCATATCATCTTCCCTAGAGCTGGCACAAAACTTTGTAGTCATTATCTTGCACACATACCTCACATCATTCTATTCAATCTTGCTAATTACAATTCCTCTTCCATTATATGAAGACTTAGTGTTATCTAGAACTATTTTCTTCACATTCTTTTCATTTAGTGGAATTACGCCTTTTTTAGATTGTCCTGTTACCTCATTTATCAAATCAGTTGTAATGTCTATTACTCTATCATCCAACCAAAACTTTCCATTATGAATTCTACTTAAAATGATCTTAGTCCATTCATCATTCTAAAATTCATAGTGAAACATGTATTTGATAATGTCCAGTTGACCTAAATGTTAATATCCTTCCTTATAGGTCATATTCTATTTAAATATTTTGTCATACTCCTCAGTCATACTACTGTCTCCTACAGTCTCATATTTACATTTTAAATATCCTTTCACATCTTCCAGATGTAAAAGACCATCTGGTATAGCTGATAGTGCTAAACTAGTGTCTTCCTTAGAGGTTCTATTGATTCCTTTCTCAACTTAGGTCTAGGTGTGCCCTTAATATTATGAACTAGGGATACATCCAAGATTTCATTGAAAAGTAACTGCTCTAACAATAAACACTTAGTGAAATAACTTGGAATCATGATTTAGGGCTTCTGCGTAGATCTGGCAAATGTCTGTCTCCAAATCTTGTAAATTATTTTCAATCTTCATTGGCTAGCTCTTTAAGACTCTTGTAAATAATTGAATGATTAAATAATGTCAATAATCTACTTTTATCTATCAAATCCTTCAAGACATTGTCGTCATATTAATTGCATAAGTGTATACATGCCAAAAAGTTGTTTCTAGTTACCTACAAAACTTCTTTCTTCTCATGCGATCGCATGTACATGCTCATAAATTCACACGCTCTTAAACATAGGTTCCTTATATCACTTACTATCTTATCTTAACTTTAAAATGTTTGATTCAATTTCTTCTTTCATGAAATTGATGCTTAATCAATTTGAGATGGGTTCAGAATTGATTCCAACTTACTCTCAAACACTTCACCTGACATTTTGGATGCACTTTCTTGATTTGTATCTTTGATAAATATAACTTCTTCCATTTTATTGCTATTTCCCTTTCGACTGTTGTTGTTATCCATATTCCTTTTGGTATAGTTCACATTTCTTCTAGAATTAGGATTCCTCATGTTGTTCATTATGCAATATCTCATTGTGTGACCCATGTTATTTCAAATTTGACAAACTATAATATTGTTTCCATATCTCGGTCCTGATTGACTAATTTTTGATTTGTAATTTCTGGTAATATGTCCAAAATTGTTACATCTATAACACACAACTCCATTTCTTATATTGTTTGTTTCTCTAATAGGTATTTTATCTACAGGGTTAGTATTTATAAACATTCTACTATTATTTTTATCATTAGATCTAGGTTTCTTACAATTAATAGCTTTATGACCAAAACCATGACAATTATAACAAAAACCAGAGATAGGTTTAAATTGCTTACCTATACAATCACTTTTCATGTGACCAAATGAATTTCATGCAAAACATCTACCTTTGAATTCACTTTGCATTTCTTTAGGTGATCCATGTTGCTTAAGTTGTTTAGGTACATCTTCAGATTGGTTAGACTCATCTTTGTTTTGTTTTCTTATTTTTTTGTTCTCAGGTTGTTGGATTTTTGGATCTGGTTTATATTCTTCAATCTTCTTTGAGATTTTTTTTTTGAAATATCCAAGACCATTTTTATGATAAGATGGTTTTTGATAAGAAATTTGTTCACCAATTTTTTCACTGCTGGAATACAATTTCTCAAGGTGTTTCTTTAATTAAGTTAGTTCTCCTTTCACAATTGTATTGTATTTCTCAAGTTCAATAAACTACAACTTTGCAGTCTCAAATTCAGATGTTACTTTGGTAAGTTTAAATCTTAGATATTCATTTTTAGACTTCAGATTTGATTCAACTTTGATGTTATCATCTTTCAGGATTAACTTTAGGTCTACAATCTTTAGTTCATGCTTTAAGATCTCATTCTCTTTTTTTAGTTTTGAAACTTCATCACTATCCTTGGTTTGATTTGTAGGATCTTTCTTTGATTTCAGATCTTCTATCTTGTCTTTTATTTTCTCAATGTAGTCTTTTTCACTATCATATTTGTGTTAGGAATGATAACACTGAGAGGGGGGGGTGAATCAGTGTTCAGTATATCTTTACAATTTCTTAACTCTTGAATATTAATTTGATTTCTTAAATACTGATATGAACATCAATGTAAACAAGATAAACAATTACAACACATAACACCAATATGGTTACGAGGAAACCCAAATAGGTAAAAACCCTAGTGGGAATTGACACCTACAAAGAACTGCACTAGTGTTTTATGATTCTTGTTAGAAGATCTGTAACCCTAATAGGAGTTGTTCTTTACAATGCTTTTAGTACAGTGACCTGTCAAGGGTCAGACCCTGTTAGGAGTCTTTTAAAATAACCCTATTAGGGGTGGGGAGACACTATCCTAGAGCTCACTTCTCAAGTGGTGAAGGCTACAACCTTCTATTCTCATATACACACTATATTTGCTGGATGAGCTGGTGTTGTGACACTGCTTGTCTGATCAATTGCTTTTGTGCACTAATGCTTTACCCCTTGTAAAGCTCTAACTTATTCTATCTTCACTTCACATGTCTCTTCTCTTCTTATCTTATCTCCAAATCCACACACATGCTTTATCAAAAAGATGCATCTTATATTTATATGCGCTAACAAAACAATAAACTAGGTCGGCCTATAACCGATTACATATAACGCTTCCAAGTGAATTGGCTCAAGAATGTTTAGAAAAAAAGATGTTTATATGTCTATAACTTAATTACAATAGGTGCATGGCCTTTACAAAACATTATTATAATTGCTAATCAAAATACTAATAGTCGGTTGCATACTTTGTTCTGTTCTGGCGTTCACTGTCTGTACCACTTCAATTGACTATATCTTTGTCATACTATCTTATTTGATCATGCACTCTTAGACTTAGCATGAATACACAATTACCAACCTAATTTCAAGGGCACATACCATAACTTAGTCATTCACATGTGCATTGATGCTCTGATCTTCTGGTGCTCTGCTAACTATCCAATTTTTTATACTTGGCCATATTCTGACCTTCTGATAATGTGCGCTGACTCCAAAACTTTGTATGACTTTGTTTCCATAATGAAAACACTATATCTAGTCATATACAATATTATAGTCAACTTTCCAACAATCTCCCCCTTTTTCATTAATGGCAACAAAGGAATATGGTGAAGTTACTAACTATACCCTTATACAAAATTCTCTAATATATACTCTAAATTATATTTCCCTTATACTCTGTATTATACTCCTTCTTTACATCATATATGATACTCCATATTCTACATACAATACTCCCCCTTTGACATTAATGACAAAGGTGCTCAAAAAGGTGTATCTACAAGTACTTACAAAGAAAGTATATTCGGATAAGCAATCTACAAGTTCTGGATCTCTTGTTTCCAAAATGCTATCAGTGCATTGATAGTCTGTAGATGGGCGCATAAGGCATATGCCATTTTCTCCATCTTTTTCAGGTATGTACTCAGACCTTGATTAGATATCACCATAGTGGCATCGATCTCGTTGATGTTTTGATTGAGTACATCTAGAGAGGGTGCAAGAGCATTCATGAGCTGTGTTTGCCTTGCCCTTATCTTAGATATCTCTTTCTCAGCCTTTTCTATTTTTTCTATTTTCTCCTGGTACACATTATTACACATGTTCACATCGGTGGAGGGATCTTCCACTGATTCCTTATTTTCTCTATCATTGCTTCTGCTTCTTGAACTTTTTTGTAGTGATCACCAGTTAGTTTATCTTGGTTCATACAGTCTGCAATGATCTTCCTCCCCTTAGCTGTGAACTCCTTCAAGGATGCTTGACCTATCTTCAATGAATTGAGGTCAAGTATAAAGTTTCCAGCTAGTTCACTCAATCTCTTCTTCATATATTTCTCTTTTACAACTTGGGATGCAAATTATTCCAAGATAGATATGTTTGTCTTGATGTTTGTCAATAGGGTACTGACATCTTTAACTGAATGAACCTTAGATAGTTTCTTGTCTGAAGGTAGCAAGTTTTTTAGAATGTTGACTAATTAAACAAACAGAGGGTTCCTCATCACTTGCTTCTCTTTTTCTTCTCCATAGCAAGAACACTGATCTTAATCAGGTCTTCTTCTCCCCAAGAGTCTAAGCTTGTAGTGTTTGGTGTCAAACTTGACAACAATGATGCTAAGGGTATGGGAGTGATAGGAGTGTTTTCCATCACTTTTGTCTTTATCTTTATAGGCATTTTAATAGATGGCTCATCTATTAGTTCACTGTCTTTCCCTTTCTCCTCTTCTACCTTTTCTTTTTCTTTTTCTTTTTCTATCTCTTTTTCTATCTCCTTTTCTTCTTCTTCACATGTTAGATCCTCTATTAACACTTCTTCTTGTATCTTAGGTGAGTTGTCACCACATAGAATTTCAACCTCTTATGTGCTTACAAAGGCTTCCTCAAATTTATCCAAGTCTTTATCTGTGGCTTCCATTGCTATCTCAACAATAGCAATAAAGATTATGTCATATTTTTGTGTCTCAGTCATGGGCGCGGACTTCACTGCTTTTGTAGGTGTTACCACTATAGGTGCCAAATCTTGAGGACCTGTTACTGGTACATTGGTGGTCTCTGACTCCTTGGCTTCCTTAGAGGGAACTTGAGTTGTAGGCACGGTAGGTGGGTACATGTGTCTATCCAGAAATACTTTCTCAAAAGCTTTCTCTATCTCTTTAGCTACCAACTCATAGTTCTTATCCATTATCTGCAGTGTTCTCAATTTTGTTCTGAAGTGCGGCTTCACTAGATCTAACAATAATTTTTTCTCTTCTAGGGAACATACAGGGAGGCTTTCATCTAGAATCTTTTCTCTTATTCTTAGATCCTCCTCAATGGCCTATCTTTTCAATAATTCCAAGATATTCCACACTTTATCCAGAATTACTATTTTGAGTTCTAAGAATTCTTGAACTTGAGCATGTGTTTTATTATCATTCCATGAATTTCTGATTTATCAATCTCACTGTATTTCTCGTAGAATTTCCCTATTTGATCAATTGTGTCTTCCTCAATAATCCTTGTTTTCAAAACCTGAAGACTAGGTCTGAAACCTACCTGAGGAGGTGTTTGAGCATTCTTCCTCAAACTTTTGGTAGCCCTAGAGGATGGATGACTTGTGTTAGTTTCCTTCTTCCTCTTTGACATTCTTTTGTATTTTGGAGGTGATGTGGTATCCAGATCAATTGTCTCTTTGGGCGCAAGAGGGATACCTTCAAATTTACTCTCCTTTTCCTTTGTGTCATCAGTCTTTTCAATCTTGATTTTCTTTATTTTAGGATCAGCTTTCTTAGCTTCCACTGTGGATGCACTCTCAATCTCCAATGCTATCATTTCTTCTCTTACTTTGTCTAGGTCTACCTATATTACACCATGAATTCTAAGTATCTCAAATGTAATCTTAGAGGCTTTCCTTTTAGTTGTTACACTGTTAAGAACTGCATCAACTTCCATTGTCTTTTCTTCATAAGTCCCCCATCTAGGTTCATTAGGGTCCTTAGGTGCTGAAAGTAGTACTTGTGCATATGCTTCCAAAATTGGTTCCTCTACCTCATAACCAAGTGGATGGATCCACTTTTTTCTAGGCTCTACTTCTTCCATACATGTTATGTCAGTTTCTACCATAAAACAAATGTTGTCTTTATATTTCTCAATAATTATTTCTGGTATTCTGTACCTCATATACATTTTGATCTTGAATATCTTCAATTATAGCTCCATGTAATCCCCCACTATGCTCTAAGTAGATGTCTTAAGAGATATTTTAGGCATACTTTTGTCTAAGTACAAATCTGAGACCTTTCCAAGTATATGGAAGTACATGTAAATGATTGGAGACCCAAACCTGATTATTTTGGTCTTATCATGCTTGATGGCTCTAATATTATCAATCAATTGTGCACACAACATCTCACATAGATTGAACTCTCCATTTTCTATAACAAGTCTGATTGCTGCAAGAATAGTGGATGTGGACACACTATTCACCCTATTGGCGTGCTGAAACCTATAACCTAGTATCATAGACATCATTTTGATGTTTTTCTCTTTAGTAGGCTCAATTGTCATACCGCACCTATCACTTCTAGACTAACATCCTTGTTCAACTAATTTCCTCACATCCTTTGCCACTGGAATAATGGTGCCTTTCTTAGAGAGGCCTGTCATTTCATGAATAAGATCTCCTATGATTCTTACTAGGACTTCACCTATCCAAAATAGGTCATCATGAATTATGCTTAACAAGATCTTGATCCACTCAGATTTATAGAACTCATATGTTGTAGCATACTCAACAATGGGATGGTTTTCCAAATGTGCAAACTCATCTAGGAATGTTTTTTCTGGTTTCATCATGGACTAAAGATGTGACCTTATCCTATTAAGTCCAACTGGTTCCTTCTTACAGTATGTACACACATGAATGTCTTCAACATGCATTACACCCATAGGGGTTCTTAAAAATGTACCTTCTAGATCATCTAGGGTTGATTTAAAAGGGTGCCTCTTCCTTTCCATGACATCAAATACAATAGGTGTAGCCATGACTTACTTGGTTAATGCTTCAAATCAATTTTCAAGGATTTTTGAATCGTCACGTCAAACTAGGGCTTCACAACTGATCAATCACACTTCTTCACTGGTAAATCAAGCTCCAACACTTCACAATCCAACTATTAGGGCTTCTATGGTCTCCAATCGCTCTATCTCAAATGCAATGAATGATCTAAAAGTCTCCGTATACTATAAAGTGAAATTTCCCCCATTAATGCTTTCCACGTAAACTAGAATTTGACTAAGAATTTTAAACTTCCATCCTACAATCGATTAGGTAGTGTGCTCTTGCACATAGCATCAAATAGTCTCCAAAATGTTAAATCCAAAGGCACATACTCTGAGGGTGAGTTTACCAGCCGCGCAGGGGTCTAGAGCTAATCTAGCTCCCTCTATGACCCTGAAGGTCATTCAACCATAAATAGGAGGTATGTCCATTGCAGATGCAACCTCTATTATCTCATCAATATTATCCTTCTTCTCTTCCTTCCAAATCAAGCTCGCATCATCTGAAGCTTTCACAAACTTGACTTCTCCTTCATCATTCAATATTGATACTACTAGCTTTTTAGGGCTTTTGTGACTTTGCATTCTTGATCTACAAAACTTTGAGATGTGTCTAGCCTTGTTACAAGAGTGATAAATAAATGGAGGCCTTAAATTCATCGACACATTGATGTGGGTTACCATTTTACACTGTCTAGCTGAGTGACCATTATAATTACATATCTGACATGTAATACTCTGAGAATTTCTTGCATTTGGTTGATTCTGATTTCTCTGATTATGTTGAGTCTTGTTCTTTTGACTTCTTCTACAATTCATAGCTCTATGACCAAATTTGTTGCATGAATAATAGTAACTATTGAAAGGTCTTACCTCTTTACAATCCCTTGCAACATGTCCATGCTTTTTACAGGCATAACAAGTTTGGTCTATTGGCTTGTGCTCATCCTTAGATGGTTCAATATTGTTGTTAGTATGATTTCTAGTCTCTTTAGCATCTATAGTGTCTTTTGGTGTTTTCATCTTTTCTCGCATGTCATCAATCTGATTTTGTGCTTCATTGAATCCAATATAGTTGGTATCTTCTTTAAGCTTTTGTGCATATAACTATGACTCTATCAAATCAGAACTGGTGTGTAATTTCTCATCGTGATTCTTTACCTCTTTCAACATAGATTCCAAATTTTCTTTTTTTTTTCTTAGCTCCAAGATTTCTATGTTTGCTTGCCTCAATTCTTCATTTAGTTGAAGGTTCTCTTTGATCTATTCATCATAAACTTCTTGATTTTTAGTTAGCTTTTCATCCAAATCTTCAATCTGATCTTTCTGAGATTTGTTCTCTTCATTTAGCTTTTTGACCATTTTCCCTAGATCACTTTTTGAACAATATTTCAAATCTTTTCTCAGTCTTTTGATGACTGCTTGAGAATCACTAACTTTTTCTTTTAGTTCTTCTATTTCTTTTTTAGATCTGTCAAGGTCTTCAAGAGAAGCTTCAAGATTCTTTTTCAAATGTTTCATTTCTCCCTTATCCATGATCTCCTCAAGTGGTTAAACTTCTTTATTGAGGACCAGATCTCTGATACCAATTATTAGGAATGGGAACACTGAGAGAGGGGGGGGGGGCGAATCAATATTCACTATATCTTTACAATTTCTTAACTCTTGAATCTTAATTTGATTGCTTAAATACTGATGTGAATATCAATGTAAACAAGATAAAGAATCACAACACATAACACCAATATGGTTACGGGGAAACCCAAATAGGTAAAAATCCCAATGGGAATTGACACCCACTAAGAACTGTACTAGTGTTTTATGATCCTTATTAGAAGATATGCAACCCTATTAGGAGTTGTTCTTTATAGTGCTTTTAGTACAGTGACCTGGTCAAGGGTCGGACCCTATTAGGAGTCTTTTACAATAACCCTTTTAGGGGTGGGGACACACTATCCTAGAGCTCACTACTCAAGTGGTGAAGGCTACAACCTTTTGTTCTTAGATACACACTATATCTACTGGATGAACTCATGTTGTGACACTGCTTGTCTGATCAGTTCCTTTTGTGCATTGATGCTTTAGCCCCTTGTTAAGCTCTAACTTATTCTATCTTCACTTCACATTTCTCTACTCTTCTTATCTTATCTCTATATCCACATCCATGCTTTATCACGAAGGCACATCTTATATTTATATGCACTAACAAAATAATTAACTAGGTCGGCCTATAACCAATTACATACAATGCTTCCAAGTGAGTTGGCTCAAGAGTTTTTACAAACAAAGATGTTTATATGTCTACAACTTAATTACAATAGGCACATGACCTTTACAAAATATTATTATAACCGCTAATCAAAATACTAATAGTCAGTTGCATACTTTGTTCTGTTCTGGCATTCACTATCTGTACCACTTCAACTGACTGTATCTTTGTCATACTGTCTCATTTGATCATGCGCTCTTATAATTAGCATGAATACACAATTACTAGCTTAACTTCAAGGGTGCATACCATAACTCAGTCATTCACATATGCGTGATTCTTTGATCTTTTGGTGCTCTTTTAACTGTCCAGTCTTCTATACTTAGCCATATTCTAACCTTATGATAATGTGCACTGACTCCAAAACTTTGTATGACTTTGTTGCCATAATGACAACACTATATCTAGTCATATACAATAGTATAGTCAACTTGCCAATAATTTGTTATTTAGAGTATCTCTTTATTCATTAAGATTATCAATATGTTCAAGAGCTTCATCTAGGTTTTTCTACAATTGTCCTATATCCATAGAGATCTTACTCAAGCTGTTAGGCCTTCTCCAAGTAACTATGCTCTGATACCAATTGTTAGAAATAGGAAATACTGAGAGCGGGGGGTGAATTAGTATTTCACAAACTTTTACCTTTTCCCACTTATGGATATATGAAATTAACTTGTAAGTTGCATAAGAAACTAAACTAAATAACTGAATAATATACACAACCATAAAATAAAGGAACTCATAACACCATGATTGTTCTCAAGGAAACCCTTGCGAAGGGAAAACCCCAATGGGGATGATACCCACAAATGATCCACTAATCAAAAGTATCTGGTTAGAGATATTGACCATGTTAGGAGTCTATTACATCTATATAGTATCTATGTCCTTGTTAGAGGACTTTACGCCTTGTTAGAAGCCTCAACCCTATTAGGAGTTGGTATTACAAAATATGACTATATGCAAGATGAGCTCACTTCCCAAACATGTAATATACAGTGATAATCTTCAATACAAAAGATAGAATACAAAAACCTTTTACTACTGTTGAATATCTTCAATAATCTGATCGAGCTTGTAGGCTCTTCACAAAACTTGTTATCAATTTGCACTAATCTGATCATATATCATATTTCACATAATATAATATGAACAAAAATCTTTCTTTCAACTTCACATTAGCCTCTTACAACTTCGCATAACAAATTACTTTCCTTGATACAAGCTATCTCAAATATAACTTATCAGTCAGCTTCCATATTATCAAAACATAATATTAACTCTTGTTGACTTAGGTTAACATCTAGGATGTCATCCCTAATCAGTCAAGTTATTATTTTGATAAACAAAATAACCCCTTAACTCAATAATAAATTACTGATCACTGCTCTATTCTGGTCGGCTCATCACTTTCTTTGTAAAACATTTATATCTCTATTTGTACATGATGTACAATCCTACACTCTTATATGTAGCTTCAATATACCTTGTATATTTTGTGTTCAAGTGTGCATGTACTGAAAGTACTTTTGTGAACTTCGCTGATCAAAATAGTCTCTGTGTAGACAGATAAACATTGTTATACTTAGACAATTTTCATAGGATCTCATCCAAAACTTCCTTATTATGTCATATTGTCTTAACACTAAATATATGTTTCCATAATGACAACATCATGACATCCTACTCAGACAAATTTCCAAGAAGGATTACAAGAGAAAAACTCCTCCAAAATATACCAAATAAACAAAGACTCCTCTCTACACAAAAGCACTAGCTTTACCCCCTACCAGAGGAAACACATGTTGGATTATAGTAAATTAACTTCTCAATGAACAATAACATGTACAATAAATAGTCAACACATATAAAACCACTATTTAATGTGAGAACCCAATTTGGGAAAAACCACTGTGGGAATTGTCATCCACCAAAGAAATACTCTTCTGAAGTATGCTCATTTAAAAGCCAATCTTGTTAAAGATTACAATGCACATTGTTAAATGGTACCTTGTTAGGGGATTTTCCTTAAATATGTTAGGAAATTCACCATGTTAAGAGTGGCCTAGTTAAAGGTCTTTAAACAATCTTTTATAATGTCACCTCTCTCAAGGTCTTACAATAAGACTGTTAAGTCCGCTCGGTTAAGAGATTTTTCTGTTACAAATGTTAATAAGAAATAGTATATAAATTGATCTATAAATATGAAACTACCTCTTTCTTAGTCATATCCCTTATACGCTCTTTGTCTTTACTTCTTTCCTTCACTACTCATTGGCCTTAACACTTCATCAATCTATGCTTGTAGAATTGGATTTAAAGCTTTTTCTTCTTCACTGCATTAGTTGGTTACACATCCTCACTTCAACTTGCCAGATTGTCTTCCATTTAATTTATTCCTTTATATAGACCTTTTTTGCCTCTTAATCTCCTTTATTGAATTTTCCTCTATTTATTCTCAACCGTCAGATCATCCTCTTGAATTGATTTAATAAATTTGGAACTCAGTAAAACATTTTATCATCAGCTTAGAACTTAAACTCTTCTTGCAACTTGTAACTTCACTTTTTTCCACTTTAATCTTTACCATAGATCATCACCTTGAATTTTCCTAATCGTATATCTCTTCAATTAACTCTTCTTCATCCTTAGAATTTTCTAGATCATTGTAGCTCATCATTAAATGTCATTTTGATGCTTGTATTTAATTTTTTTCCTTGTTCGGTGTCTAATTTGTTTTCCTTCAACCAAAATTATGTTTTCCTTTCTCAATAACTAAACCCTTCTACTCGATGTCTTGGATTCATTTCTCTTTACTGAATATTGCTTTCCTTTTTATTGAATAACTTCTTCCTACTCGATAATCAAACTTTTTTCTTTAGTGACTTGTCCAATCTCCTTTACTGACTTGATATCATCAAATATAAAGTAGAAAAAAACTAAATAATTATTAACTTATCATTTTATGATCTATATTAGCTTCACAATTAAGTTCTTCAACTTCAAAAAAATTCACTTCCTCTTTTTCCTTGACTCACTCAACTTATATCATACTCTGAGTGATATGGAAATTCAATATAAATAGAAAACCAATTGGTTGACATTAGTAACTTGGTAAGACAAACTTTAGTAATGACCTATAGTTCATTAAATTAACTTATCAATCAGCAATAACATGCACAGTAAACATTCAACACATATAACACTATTATTTAACGTGGAAACCTAATTTGGGAAAAACCATTGTGGAAATTGCCACCCACCAAAGAAATACTCTTCTCAAGTATACTTAGTTAAAAGCCAATCTTGTTAAAAATTACAATGCACATTGTTAAATGTGATTCAATTAGGAGATTTTCCTTAAATCTCTTAGGATCTTCACCTTGTTAGGAGTGGCCTGGTTAAAGGTCTTTAAACCCTCTTCTAGAATTTTATCTCTCTCAAGGTTTTACAATAAGATTGTTAAGTCCAGTCGGTTAGGATATTTTTCTGCTAAAATTTTTAATAAGCAACAGTGTAGAAATTGATCTATAAATCTACAACTACCTCTTGCTTAGTTAGATCCCTTATGCATTCTTTATCTTTACTTCTTTCCTTCACTACCCACTGGCCTACACACTTCATCAATCTCTCTTTGCAAATTCAGATTTCAACCTTTTTCTTCTTCACTACATCAGTCACATACACATCAACACTTCAACTTGCTATATTTTATTCCATTCAATTTCATCCTTTATATAAACTTTGTTTTGCCTCTTAATCTCCTTTATTATATTTTACTCTATAATTTATTCTCAACTGTTAGATCATCCTCTTGAACTGATTTAATGAATTTGGAACTCGGTAAAATATTTTATCATCACCTTAGAACTTGAACTCTTCTTGGAACTTGTACCTTCACTTTTTTCTTCTTTAATCTTTACCATAGATCATCACCTTGAATTTTCCCGATCGTGGATCTCTTCAACTAACTCTTCTTCATCCTTGGAATTTTCTAGATCATTGTAGTCCATCATTAAATATCATTCTAATCCTCGTATTTAATTTTTTCTCCTTGTTTGGTGTCTTACTCATTTTTCTTCAACCAAAATTTGGTTTACTTCACTTGGTAACTAAATCCTTCTACTCAGTGTCTTGGCTTCCTTTCTATTTACCGAATATTACTTTCCTTTTACCGAATAACTTCTTCCTACTCGTTAATCAAATGATTTTCTTTACTGACTTGTTCAATCTCCTTTCCCAACTTGATATCATCAAATATAAAGTAGAAAACACCTAAATAATCATTACCTTATCATTTTCTAATATGTATTAGCTTCCCAATAAAGTTCTTCAACTTCACAACTTTTTACTTCCTACTTTTGCTTAACTCACTCAACTTATATCATACTCTGAATGATATGAAAATTCAATATAAACTAGAAATCAATTGCTTGACAACAATTTGACAAAATAACAACTCATCTAATCCTTCTACATTCTTGTAGACCTTTGATCTCAGTCTTCATCATCATCACCATCAGTTGTAGTTAACAACCCAATGATACCAAATCCAAAACTACATCTTTAAAAACCCCTAGAAATATGAGGTGGGTCATCATCATCATCTTCCCCTACTTCATCAAAAACCCTAGGTCCTACTGCTATCCTCCCTCTCCTACTCATTGTAGTTATCAATGATTATTTTCAAATTGTTACATTAAATATATGTTATACAAATTTATGGTTAATATTTTAAATTTTATAACAAATAAAATATATTTTCTAATTTTTATATTGTAAATTTTCAATATTTCTTGTTAGATTTTTTTCTATTTTATGTTAAAATAGACATCCATTCTATTATGTTTCTAAATGTCACACTTTCAAAAGTGTGACCTTGTAAACCATTCATGTGCTATTAACACCATAATTTTAGAAATTGTCAAGATATCAGTGGTATATTTTCCTTGATTTATGAAAATATAATTCTCTTTTGGCCATACTTCTAGTCCCAAAAAATAGTGTAGAAGGCCTAGATCCTTCATTTTAAATTCAGCTACAAGGTCTTATTTGCATTTTTCAATAAGACGATCTTAACCTGTTATGAATAAGTCATCAACATAGAGAACAAGTATTAATAAATCACCATCTGATATTTTGAAGTATATGTTAGGACCGGCTTCATTTTTGGAGTATCCTAGCTTGGAAAGATAATTGTCTATCCTTTCATACCAAGCCCTAGGAGCTTGCTTAAGGCCATATAGAGCTTTCTTCAGTTTACATACATAGAGATTTCTATCATGGGTAGTAAAACCTTCAATTTTTTTATATATACTTCTTCCTCAATAATACCATTAAAAATGAAATCTTCATGTATATTTGATGTATCTTCCACCCTTTAGATGTTGTAATAGAAATAATGGCTCTTAGAGAAGTATATCAGGCAACTCATAATCAATTCCAGCCTTTTGAGAAAACCCTCTAGCAATAAATCTAACTTTTTGTATTTCAATACTATGATTTGGTGCATATTTGATTTTGAATAACCATTTTGAAGAGACAACTTATTTGTCTTTTGGTCTAGGTACAATATCACAAATATCATTCTTTATAATAGAATTCTACTCCTCTGTCATTGTATCTTTCCAAGCTTGACATGTTAAAGCCTCTTCAACATTTGATGGTTTAGTTTTTGTAATCTCGGTCATGAGTGCAATGTAGCATGTTTGAATTCTTGTTTTCTTACTTTCTCTGAAGATTTCATCAGGTTCCACATTATTTTCTTAAATCATCTTTCTTTCCCATAGTGGTATTTTATTATTATTAGCTCAATTTTATCATTTTCAAAATTAGATGATGGAGGTTCATGATATTCTCCCTCTAATTCTCAATTATATGAATTTCATCTAATTCTATGATTGGATAATCTTCTTCATTTAGAGAGAGGTTATAAGCAACATCTTCTTCAAATTTGGCATCTCTAGTGATTTTAATAGATCTTTGTCCTAGAATATAGACCTTGTATCCTTTCGTGGTTTCACTATAGCCAACAAATATGCCTTTCTTCTCGGAGGGCTCTAGTTTGGTCCTTTTTTGTTTAGGAACATGCATGTACATAGGACAACCAAAGATTCTTAGATGACTTAAATCTAGTTTACTCCCTATAAAGGCTTCTTCAGGTGTTATATTCTCTAATATTGAATGAGGGCATCTATTTTGGATGTACATGGTTGTATTTGTGGCTTCACCCCAAAATGAGATGTGTAGATTTTGATCATGCATCATGGCTTTAGCGGCTTCAATGATTATTCTATTTTTCCTTTTTGCAACTCCATTTTGTTGAGGATTATAAGGTACTGTACACTCCCTCTTCATCCCAACAGAAATGCATAATTCCTTAAAGTTTTTAGAGATATATTCACCCCCATTATCTGATCTTGGAGTCTTTATATTCTTCTCAATTTTCTTTTCCACTAAGGCTTTAAATTCTTTCAATTTCAATAATACTTTATTTGATTCTTTAAGTTTTAGAAAATATATCCATGTTTTCCTAGAGTAGTCATCGACAAAGATCAGGTAGTACAAAATCCTCCTAGTGAAGGTATTGACATTGGTCCACACTAATCAGTGTGGAAAAGTTCTAGTACAAAATTTGATTTATATTCACTTGGAGGAAAAGACCTTTTTAAGTTCTTTCCTAGAGCACATCCTTTACAAATTCTAGCATGTTCATTTTTTAGATGAGGTAATCCTGTAATGATCTTCCCTATAGTAGGTAGGGCACTATACCGAAGATGTCCTAATCTTCTATACCAAATTTTATTATAATTTGATACTTCGTGACTTAATGCATATTTTTTCTCATTAAATAGTTTGTATAAAATACCATCTCTAAAACTTATGGAAATTGTATTCTTAATGTTCAAATTTTTAGGCCAGAGTAAAACTTTATCTTTATGAAAGGTGACCTGGTATCCTTGATTAGATAGGCCTGAAATAGAGACCAAATTCATTTTGATGCTTGGTACAAATAGAACATATTTTAATTGCAAGGTAACTCCTATTCTTAATTGGATTGAGAAGGTCCCAATTCCTTCCACTAGGTAGGTGGAATTGTCTGCAATTGTGACTTCTTCAATTGAGTGTCCATCAAAAGTTTCAAATTATTTTCTAAATCCGGTAATGTTTCTTGATGCCCCACTATCGATTATCCAAGTGTTATTGCTTAAGTTTAGTTCACTTGATAAGGCTAAGAAGAATAGAGGATTCTCTATTTCCTAACCTCAACTATTTTTGCTTGAGCTTTATTTCTTTCCAGACGAACCTATGAGTGTGTCCAAACTTATCACACTTGTAGCATTGGACCTTAGAGAAATATTTGTTTTTATGATGTTGGTTATTATTTCCTCTTTTTTATTTAAACTTCCTTTTATTCCCTTTGTTTCTTGAATTAGCATGTAGAGCTTGAATTTCTCCCTCTTTATTTGGGCCGATTCCTCTTTAGATTAGATGAGATTTTTCTTGAGTACAATCATTCTCGAGGTGATCGAATTTAGGTAGTGAAGATCGACCACTAATGCATTGGATAAAAGATTCCCAAGAGATTGATAATCCCCTAAGAGCTATAAGGGATAGTTCCAAACCATCTATATTAATTCCAATAGTAGAGAGTTGGTTTCTCAATTTGGAGATTCTCAAGAAATAGGATGAAATTGTTTCTCCTTTATTCATTTTAATATTCATGAGTTGTTTTTAAGGTAAGCAATTTGCTTGCATTGTTGATCTCATATGTAGTTTTTATAGTCTTGAACACTACATAAGAAATTGTTAGTTTTGATATGGATGGAAGAATGTGATCTTTAATGGCATCAATAAAAAAAAATTTAGCCTTTTTGTTACGTCTTTTTCATGTTGTCTTCTCTGGTTCATCTTCGGGCATCTTCTTGTCTTCTTCTATGTATGAATCTAATTCAAGTTCTTGAAGTATTGCTATAATTCGAATTTTCCATCAAACAAAATTGGAAGCACCTTCATGTCTATCCTCAACTCTAACACCATTCACCATGATTGCTCTTCCTTTGATTCTGACTGTAAATCTGATATTCTGATTCAAGATTTTACTATCTTTATTTTTCTCTATCAGCTTGGCTCTGCTACCATGATAAGAAATATGGATCAGTGATAGAGAAAAGGACATCTGTTTATTTCAGTGTCTACTGTCCTTTATGTCACAAACTTGTATATTTTATGACTATTTCAATGATCTCAGTTGAGTATACAATAATAATGATGAACTGAAATATATTCAGAATCGAGACTTTTATATATATATATATATATATAACTTGCTTCAATTCGAATGCAGCTATCTCACAACACTAAGGACTCCATTCATGTCTATGAATTCTTCTAAGTAATGGCACTTCACACAGCCCTTTATTGAATGTGCATTTCTTTGAGATTTCCCATAATTTTTCCAATGAAATTTAGAAAGTGCAACAAAAATCCCAAGTTATTTTCATCAAACGAATGTCGAGAGTGGCGTTTGGCTTCTGTAAATGAAGTGAAAATCAATATGGAAATGATTAAGCAAGGGAAAATCCTTGAGTCATGGAATATTGCACGCCTTTTGGATGGATGGGTAGATGGACCCGGCTATAGATATACGGTTAAGAATGAGTACAAACCCCGCTATTGTGTGCAAATCCTAGACCAAGAGATGGAAAAAGAGATGAGTGAGATAGTGTTGAATAATTATGCAACTGGCAAAGAGAGGTTTCTTCTGCTGTGGGCGTTGGCTATTGGTATGGGTACAACGTATGAAAACACACAATGCTGATCACTAAAATCTCAAAATATCCAGATGATCTCCTCGCGGATAGAAAGAGTCTTCTTTAGAAACTCTGTTTTAGTTGTTTCTATTTTTTGTACCTGTTGCGTTGTTTCCAGTCTTTGTAAATTAGTTAAATCACCTTAACCCAACATTTTGGGTAAGGGAGAATACACGGATCATTTAGTTTTCTCACGGTATCAGAGCAACGATCCTCTGTGTTGCTTCTTGGACTCTCTCTCTCCTCCCCTCTGCGTTGCAGCTTGCACACTCTATTCTTCACCATCGTGGCCACCAACTCCACTTTCTGTCCTTCCAGCACCGCCCACACACCCACCACCCCATGCTCCCCATGCTCCCCACCTCCACCCTCCTCCACTCTCCAACCGGTTCCCTTCACCATGTGATCTCTATCAAACTTGATCGCCAAAACTACCTCCTTTCACGCACACACTTCCTCCCGCTTCTCCAAGGCTATGATCTGGAAGGCTACGTTGATGGGACCATTGCATGTCCCCCTCATTCTCTCTCTGTGAGAGATTTGACTTTTAATCCTACCTATCTTGCCTGGCGCCAGAAGGACAAGATCCTTCTTAGATGGTTGCTCTTTGCTCTTACTAATAATACTCTGGCAACTGTTGTTGGCCTTGATACCTCGCATGTTGTTTGGCTTGCTCTAGAGAAGCGATTTTCTTCTTGTTCCTAAGCACGACTCATGTAACTTCATCGTGAACTATGAACCATCCATAAGGGTTCTCTCTCCATGTTTGACTATCTCCAGCGTGCCAAACGATTGGCCGTCACCCTCGCAGCTTCAAGACAAACCGTCTGCGATTCAAATCTGCAGCAGATTATTTTGAGTAGTCTCGAGTCCGCCTACGATGCTATCATCACTTCTCTATAAACCATGCCTGACACCATTTACATGGATGATTTTCAAGCCCATCTCCTCACTTTCGAGATGTGTATGGATGCCCAGCAGGCCCTCCTTCAACAACACCCGGTGGCTAATGTAGCCAATCCTAATTGTGCTCCCAATCCTCTTTCTCAGTAGCTTCCCTACAATAATAATCATAGAAGGAACCACAATAATCAAGGCCATGGGAACAACAATCATGGTCAACACCCTCCACCCATGCCTATTTAGACGACAGGACCGTGTCATCTTTGCGGGCGTAAGAACCACACAGTCAATACTTGTTGGTTACGGTTTGATAAAACCTATCAGGAGATGCCCCAATCGGTTGCCCCCCCCCTCTGCATATTTTTTTGCACCCTATCTGTATCATCATTATGGTGTCCCTCATCAGCAATCTTCTTCCTATGCGCCGTCTCAAATTTCAGTTGACCCTAACTGGTACCCTGATAGCGGAGCTACTAATTATGTCACTCTGGACTTGAGTAACCTACAGATTCACCATGAGTATAATGGCCCTGACAAGCTTCACGTTGGTAATGGATCTAAACTTCCTATTTCTCATATTAGTAAATCACAAATTTATCATTCCTCGCGTTTATTCCATCTCAATGATATTTTGCATGTCCCTAATGTCACAGCTAATATTCTCTCTGTTTCAAAATTTGCCTCTGATAATGACATCTTTTTTGAATTCCATCCATACTTCTTCCTTGTAAAGGATCGGTGCACGAGGATGGTAGTTCTTCGTGAGCAACATAAGGATGGTCTCTATCACTTATCTTCAAGTATTTCTCTGCCCTCTCAAGCCCCTTCTATAGCCTTTGTTGGTGAACGAACTTCTCTTGAGCGATGGCATCAGTGTTTAGGGTACCCTATGCCACGGGCTATTAGGAATATTATGGAATTAAGTCGCTTCTTGTTAGTCAGAATAAATTGGGTCTTTGTAGTCTGTGTCAAGTTAGTAAGAGTCACCAATTGTCTTTTAATTTTAGTTCTACTGCTTGCAAACATCCTTTGGAATTAATTATTTCTGATATTTTGGGTCCTTCTCCCTGTGTCTCTTATGATGGATTTCATTTTTATTTAATTTTTGTGGATGTTTACAATAGATACACGTGGCTCTTTCGATCATCTCATAAATTAGATGCACTACCTACATTCATTATTTTTAAGACCAAAATTGAGAATCTACTTGGCCATAAAATCAAAACCTTCCAATCCGAAAATGGGGGGAAATTCATTAAATTTAAACCCTTTTTGGCTTCCTAGGGAATCACCCAACATTTTTCCTATCCCTAACTCCACAATAAAATGGTTTAGCAGAGCGTCAACACAAGCACATTGTGGTCACTGGTCTTACCCTCCTTCATACAACTTCAATTCCCTTCACCTATTGGACCGATGCATTCCTCACGACCTATTACTTAGTGAACTAATTACCCACCCCCATCCTTAACAATCGGTCCCCCCTTCAGTGTCTGTTTAACATGAGTCTTGACTATTGAGTGATGCATGTCTTTGGGTGCCTTTGTTTTCCCTACCTTCGACCCTAGAGCTCTAATAAGCTGGAGTCCTGTTCTCTCCCTTGTGTCTTCTTGGGTTACATCTAGTTCACAAAGGCTACAAATGCCTCCACCTTCCCACCAACAAGATGTATATCTCTCAGCATGTCATGTTTGATGAAGGGACCTATCCATTTACTGCTCACAAGAACACAACATCACCGAGCTCGACCTCTCCACTATCTCAAGTATCCACTCTCCCACTTTATCACTCACCTGCATCTAGTGTGCCTTCACCTCCCTTACAAGGACCTCCCCATGGTCTCTCTACCCCCCTAGATGCCTCACATTCTCCTAGCCATGACCCCCCTACCCGAGTTGAGTCTGCCCCCCCCCCCCACCCTAGTGATTTCAGCCCCACCTTCTCCTAGTCGTGACCCCCCTTCCTCTCCTTTGCTGTTACCTTCACCAATCTTGATGGTCCCTCCTATGAATGTGCATCCCATTGTTACAAGGTCCAAACATGGAATTTTTTGGCCCAAGGCATACAGTGCTACTAAGCACCCCTTATCTCCTTATGCCATTGATGAGCCCGCATGTTTTTCCCAAGACAAAGTGGACCCACAGTGGGGCTTGGCTATGGATAATGAAATTAATGCACTTCTCCAGAATGGGATGTGGAGCTTAGTCCCACCCAAGTCCCAATTAAATGTTATTAGGTGCAAATGGGTTTTTAAATTCAAAACAAAAGCAAATGGCTCAATTTATTTCTACAAAGCACGACTAGTTTCCAAGGGGTTCAATCAGCATGAAGGAATTGACTATGGGGATACTTTTAGTCTTGCAGTCAAACCCTGCACCATTCGTACAGTTCTCACTATTGCACTCTCTATGGGTTGGCCACTTCACCAACCAACCACCCCGCTATATTGATCCCCAGTTTCCTAATCATGTGTGTAGACTTCACAAGTCTCTCTATAGTCTCAAATAAGCTCCATGTGCCTAGTACCACCGACTAAGAACCTTTCTCCAACAGGTTAGTTTTGTAGGCTCCAAAGCTGACACTTCGCTATGCATTAAGAGAAATGTCCACTCTACTATTTTTATGCTTGTTATGTCAATGATATTATTATCACTAGGTCTACTATGGACTATGTTCAAGATCTGATATTTCAACTTCAGTTAGCTTTTTCCATAAAGGACTTGGGTTCGAGCTCCATTATTTTTTGGGTATCGAAGCACTTTCAACTCCTACAGGGCTTCTCCTATCTCAAAGGAAATATACACTTGATCTTCTCAAGAAGACAAAGATGGACAGTGCAAAACTGGTTCACACTCCTATTTGCAGCCAAGAAAAGTTATCTAAATTCACCAGCTTTGCCTTCGGCAATCCCACTCTATACAGGAGTGTTGTTGGTGCTCTTCAGTATCTTACCCTTACGAGACCAAATATTACTTTTTTCATCAACAAGGTATGTCAGTTTATGCAGCAGCCCACTGATGATCATTGGAATGTTCTCAAGCATATCTTGTGGTACCTGAAGGGGACTATCTCTTATGGACTGCAACTCAACAAATCTATCCCTCTCACTCTTAATGCCTTTTCTGACTCAGATTGGGCTAGCTACCTTGATGACCATTGTTCTACTAGCGGTTACTACATCTTCCTTGGCCCCAACCTAATTTCATGGAGCGCTCGAAAATAAAAGACCATCTCAAGGTCTAGTATTGAAGCTGAATATAGAGGAGTTGCCATAGCCACTGCTAAGCTAATTTGGATTCAATCCCTCCTCTCTAAACTTGGATATTCTCCCACTGCTCCCCCTATTCTATAGTGTGACAATCTTGGTGCTATGTATCTCACAGCTAATCCAGTCTTTCATGCACGTACTAAGTACATTGAGATTGATTATCATTTCGTTCGTGAGAAAGTTGCTAACAAAGGTCTTGATGTTCGATTCATCTTTACAAAAGATCAGGTTGCAGATGTCTTCATTAAGGAGTTGACATCTGCTCGATTTGCATTACTTCAAGACAAGTTGATCGTACAAGCACCCACACTCAACTTGCGGGGGTATATAGAAACACACATCGCTAATCATGAAAATCCCAGATTATCTGGATGATCTCCTCATAGATAGAAAGAGTCTTCTTTAGAAACTCTATTTTAGTTGTTTCTATTTTTTGTAGGTTGTGTTTTACACTGTTGATGTTTCCACTCTTTGTAAATTATTTAAATCACCTTAACCCAATGTTTTGGGTAAGGGAGAATACATGGATCATTTAATTTTCCCATAGAAAAGGAAAGTGCAAAATCCTACTCAACGGTACATTGATTTCCTTGTCATTTTCTCAACGAAATCAAAGAAAATGAAAACAACAAAGAGGGAAGCTCAAGTGACTTGTTACTTAGCGCGGTTAAACTAGGGTATGACGCATTGGTATGGGAACTTATCAATAGAGGTGCCAATACTAGTCAATTAGACAACTTCTCCAAATGTGATTTTTTGCATGCTCATCAACAGCACGTCCATAAGTGTATGCTTTCTTTACATCCCTCCCTCCATCTGCAAATCCATTTTTCTCTTTTTAATTTATTTATAATAGTTGATTTTTTATTTATTAATAGGAATTGATGGTGTTCAAATAGCTATAAAATTAAACTATAATTTTTTTATAAGATTGTATTAATAGATAATGTTGTTAGTACTGATGATTATTATTTACTATTAAGTGAAATATATTTTTTAATTCTGAAAAACAATAAATTATGAGATGTTACATAGTACATTAATAAAATATGATTTAGTATACAAGTATAATTCCTTTTTTTTTCAAAATTTTAACAAAATGTCAGCCTCATATGACATAGTACATATGGTAATGTAAACTATAAATCTTAGTTATAAATAAAAATAAACTAGTAATTGCAACTCGGTATGCAATTGTATGTCGAATATATGTGAAGTGGATTTTTTTTTTATTATATGTTTTACATGTGTTTATTTTTTTTTATAAATTTTGTTAGGTTATTATCCCGAAGGGGTTCATATATATGAAAGGCATTCACCTTAGTTAACACGATCGACGTCGTCTAGCATGTCGTACGCATGCAAGACAATTGAACGCATCTGAAAACCCAACTTCAATAGAGAATAACTTCTATGGAAACATCAAATAAATTATTGGAAATGTACCTAGTGAGGCACTTTTCCGAAAACCCAGCTTCAGCAGAGAAAATCCTCTCTACCATGCTCGGTCATGATTTCGTAGTTGTGGATTCGAGACTCCTCGGGAGCGATGGGCGCAACACGGGCTATAATCATAAAAATTTTCTCCATTTCGATGGTAATGGCATTAGTTTTGTCAGATCAAAGGATGGTGAGGTTGGAGGAAGAGAGGGGAAGAGTGGTAGTGTCCCCCTCCTGGTTAGGAAGTTGGATGGAATTGTCATCCAAGGCAATGGCGAGGTGGTCAAGGGAATCATCCCAGGTGGGCACTTCGTTGGCTCTGAGGAAGAGGACTCCAATGGACTGCACCCACATGAAGTCTCTTCCCATTCCCTCCCCTCTCTTGCCGATGAAATGAGCATTGATGTGGAGCTCTGAGTTCGACACCAAACAGAAGTTCTCATCTTTCTTATCATGGAAATAGAACATGATGCCATCTCCATCGATGAACCGAGGATCCTAGCACACACCTCGGGGCTTATTGGACTTAAAACATTAACAAGCTATTAACATTGTCTAATTATGTCGACTCCTCTTGTAATTCGATTTGAATCTAGATGCAAAATAGAAAGGAAATCAATAAATTGGTGAAATTTAGGGTTTCCTGATGGAAAAGATTTGACATATTACTCCGTAAAAGGGCGAAGCCACTACAACTTTTGTTGGATTTGAAGCATTTATGGGTGAAAGGCTTTTAACAGCAGCATTGATGAGCTGTGTGGAGTCTGTTCCAAGCACAATATATCTCCCTTCTGTAATGGAGTTGCCTATGAGAGCATGAATGCCATGAATTTGTTTCTCTAATTTAGGGGACACTAATGATCTTCGGCCGTTATTTATTTGATAGCTCATCTGATACCAAGTAGGTACAATAGTTGCTCCTTTTGCATTTGCAATCCAAAATGACTCCAAAATGTAGTGTACAAAAGTTCTACCAAAGGAATGCAAAATCCTCATCGTCAAATACGTGCCAAAAATACTACTTCTGGCAATGAATTTTTGGAAATGTACCTAGTGAGGAACTTTTTTGAAAACCCAACTTCGGCAAAAAATAACTTCTATGGACACATCAAATAAATTATCAAAAATTTACCTAGTGAGCCGCTTTTCTGAAAACCCAACTTTAGTAGAGAATAGATTCTATGGACACATCAAATAAGAAAAGAGATACAAATCTATTATGTTTCTCCATTTGGGCTCCCTCCCCACTATTGTGGTCTCTTCTCCTGCCATGGAAAAAGAGTTCCTCAAAACTCATGACTTAGTTTTTGCAAGTAGACCAAAGTGCACTTTCGGGAAATATGTATGCTATGATCATACAGACATGGCTTTTAGCCCCTACGGAGCGTGGTGGAGGTAGATTAGAAAGTTGTGCATGGTTGAGCTGCTCATAGGGAAGAGAATCGAGTCTTTCAAATTCATGAGAGAGGAAGAAGTGTCTAATATGATCACCTCCATCTTGCTTGAAAGTGGGCAAGGAGCCCAGTGTGTTGATGTGAAGAAGATACTCACCTCTCTCACACAAAATATTACCTAGAGAATGTTTACAAGTCTGATTACAGATTTTTTAAACTATTTTCTTTTGAATATTTTGCATGGAGGATATTTTAAATGAGGGACTAGATACGTCGGTAACACTGCTAGAATGGGAAATGAGTGAACTGCTGAGGAATCCTGCAACACTAGCATGAGTGCAACAGAAGATTGATAGTATTGTGGGTAGAAATCACAGAGTAATGGACAGTGACGTCATGAAGCTAGATTACTTGCTATGCGTGGTGAAGGAAACTTTTCGACTTCACCCACCACTTCTTCTAATGGTACCGCATGATTTTTTTAAATTAATGCATCTACGGTGGATGAAAAAAATAATGGACTACTAGCGAGGAGGCCTCTAACATGACGAGTAGACATTTCTTGTAAACCGCAACCTAACTCTGGTTGCTTGCAAGTTAAATAATCGCTTTGCAGTCATGTTCGCACTGCTAAAATTTTACAAATTTTGGTTTTTTCAAAGGTCACGGATGATTCTGATCACTTCAATCGTCTTGCATGCTTATGGCATGCTAGACGACAATCGATAGGGTTAACCTAGCTAGATGCATTTCATATAAGAAACACCTTCAGCTTAAAAATAATTTAAATTTTTTATATAAAATTTTAAAAATCATATAATAAGTCCTCTCCTTTTACCTAATTTATATTTCAAATTATTTCACCAAAACATTAATTTGGCTGCAAAGTCGCCATAAATTAATTAGCCCATAGACTTCCTATATGGAAAACCTCAAATTCCATGCCAACCTAACAACTCAAGTGGCCAATGGTAGATGGATATTTTGATGTTGTGAGAGATAATCACAACCCCGTCCACTCTTTCAGCAGATGGGAAGAAGAACCGATTTCTCATTCATGTCAAGTTTGTCAAGTGGGAGAGCCGCCATGGCTAACTTCAAAGTGCTTGAAATGCCATAATACTCGGCCTCTACAATTAGGTTTCTGATAAGAAAAGGTCATCCACATAAGCAAGTTTTTTCAAGGGTCCTAAGGATCAAAAGAAGAACTACAAAGAGTTCCCGGATGTGATCAAAGAGAATGCAGGCTTTTCAACTTTCAAAATTTTTGTGTTCGAAAGTTGGTTCAGATGTTAATGTAGTAATGTAGGTGAAATTGTAAATTTTTGTTTCTGATTATAAGTATAAGCATGTATTTTTATTAAAACAAGTAAGGAAAATTTATAACATCTTTTTTTTTCATTATTTTTTTCATAAGCTTTATTAGTGTTTTTTAAATTAAGGATTGTAATTCAATTTATAAAAAAATATTATTCTTTAATAAAATAATTTTCAAAATTTTCTAAGTAGTTTTTAATGAATAATAATTATGCATTTAAATTTTCAATAGTTTTTAAAAAATTATTTATTTTTTAAAATTTTATAATATTAATTACATGGTTAAATATAAAGTTTGTTAAAATGACAACAAATAATATATGAAAGATAGATATCATTCTAATATATGAATTAAATTTAGTCAAGTTTATTTTACTTAATAATCATCTAGATTTGTAATCAATTATTGATGAGCCCAGTTTATGGACTGTTTTGTTTATGATTTTCTGGTTTAGACTTAAGTATCTCATGGGTTTTCATAAACAATATTTAGACTTTCTATGCTCCTAAGCTATGCCTATGTGTGTATTTGGTACTTTTAAGACTAAAGAAATATGTTGAATATATATAGATTAAGTGGATATTATGATGAAATTTGATATTTCTTTCCTCTCTGCATTAATGGGTAGTGTTCCTATATCCAAGTGATGAGGATACACTAAAATAGGAAAACTTATTATGGATCTTTATCTTGGATTTGTGTTGCGAGTTTGGTGCGCTAACCTCTTGCAGGGAAGGATTAAGTCAATCAGTAATGAAGACTCAATGTTAAAGTGGCTTCATCAAGTTGAGCAACCGTTTCCAAGATTCTTTATGGTTTCACTACTTAGCGGTTGCTATTGAAGACAGAGTCAATTCAGTTACTAGATGTTTAGGAGGATATCCAATGCTTGAACATTCCTATATTCTTGCAAATTTAATATGGCTTATTCCTGCATAAATGATGTTGTCACTTTTATAACTGAAAGTTGTTATCCCCATGTAATGGAGGATCCTAGTTCTTAGGTGTTCTATTTTTCAAGTTGTTTTAAATAAACTGGCATTTACGATTCCTGAGTTAGTTAGATGTTCAAGGAATCTATTTTGTAATCTAGAAAAGAAGTGAATACACTTTGACAGTCTATAATGTACTTATGTTGATGCTTCATGAATGAATAGATGATATATTTAGATTTCTATCTCTGAGTTTTAAATCTATTCACTTTTCTGTGGGGGCCCACGTGGAAGGTGAACTCTGTTCATGTTTAAGTAGGATCTAGTCTCAAGTTTCTTTGAGGTTGTTTAGTATTGTTGCTCCTGCAACCACTGGTAGAAAAACCACTGACTGTTCTAGCAGTATAGGTTTAATATTGAAGCATTCTTAGATTACTATTGAAGTGTTTCCTTAAGTTCTAAGTTAAGTTGTTGTTTCAATTCCTAGCATAGATTTCCTGCAGCAATTCCTTTGTTTAAGTAATGATGGCTTTTGAAATGAACTAGAGCATACACTTTGCAGTCACCATTTCAAGTTTACGCTCCCAGGTTGATGAATCTAAATGAAGCTCAACATGATACTCTAAGTAAACATTTGATGCTATTACCCATAGAATCACTATGAAGGATTTCCAATCCTTGAGATTACTGATGTATTGTTCTGACCAACCATTTTTGGCGCCATTGCCAGGGATGGTGTCAATTTAGTTGAACCCTGAAGTCATATAGTTAGTTTACATCTTGTGTTATTTTGCATGGATAGATGTAGGGACCATCTTGGGAGATTCCTTCCTCACATTGTGCCAAAAGAAGAACCATTTAACGTTCTTAATCTAGAACCTGAGGAACTCCAAGCCGAGAACATACAAGAAGAATAACCATTTGAGAATGTATTTGCGGATATGTATGAACAATTTCCTTCACCTTCAACCTCTAAAGAATCATACCATTTGAATTACCTATTTGCTAACCCGGAATATCAAGACAATCCACTTGCTCTTATCATCTACCAACTGCCACCACAAGGTCCTCCTCCAAGAATGGCTATTCAAGCCCCTTTTCCTATCCCTCCTCGTCAAGGTAATCAAAATTTGAAGAACATACCTATTGTTACACTTCCCAAATTCTAGGGCATCATTACAGAAGACCCTGAGACCTTCCTCTTTGAATTTGACATCCTTTAACAAAGCTATGACTATACAACTGATGCCCACAAGCTGAAGTTGTTTCCATCAACTCTAAAAGAGGCTTCCTTGAGATGGTTCATGGGGCTGGGGGCTAATGTTGTAGCAGACTAGAATGCTATGTGCAATCTGTTTCTTTCAAATTATAAAGAGTACTGTAGGGGTCAAGATTTGAAAGGTGATGACATTTTAAAAATGTCTCAGAAGGAGGATGAAACCTTGGAGGATTATGTATCATGATTCATGTTCAACTAGCAGCATTACATATAGCACCAGCTAAATGAGGCATCTCAAAAACACCTTTTCTTGAAGGGTGTGAATGATGGAAGCATTGAGGCTCTGGACCTAATGGCAGGAGGAGATATCACACAAAAAAGTTGGGCTCATATAAAGAATATATGTCTAAATTATTCAAGGGCCACTGTGAAGAAGGGTAGGGGACTTAGAGACCTACCACATAAGTCCAATGGTGGTTCAAGAGTATCCAAAATGGAGCTGTCTAATTTGTTGTCTAACCTCAAGAAGGACATCATCAATGATGTTGCAATGCAATTGGACACCATGCAAGTGAGAAGAAAGAAAGATGAATCTGATGCCATGCTAGCAGAATACTGCCCGCATTGTAGGGAGAAGAAAAAGAATTATCGGTGCAAGTCTGTTGCAAGCTTAGAGTCTCAACCTATGCCTACTGAGTTTAAAGCCATCGATGAAAATGGAGAGGTACTCTACATTGTCCAATGAAGGCCATGGGCTCAGATATCAGGTATGCCTCAAGATCCTCTCCAAAATTTTAATAGTAATAATCAATAGAAAAATCAACAATATAGTAGTTTTAGTGGGTACAATAATTGGCAGCAACCTCAGCAAGGTTGGCAAAAACCTCAGGAAGGTTGGTAATAACCTCAGAAGGGTTGGCAACAACCTCAGCAAGGCTGGTAGCAACCTCAACAAGGGTGGAAATAGCCTCACCAGGGTTGGCAACAACCTCAATAGGGCTGACAACAACCCTATCAATGGTGGCAACAGCTGCATAATTGGATGAACCAATCAAACCAACAAGCTTTGATGCCACCACCTCAACAACAAGCTCTTATGCCTCCTCTTTCAACCAACACTACTCCCCCTAAACAGACTCAACTACCTGCTTAGCCTACCCCTAATCCCAACAATACTAGGCCAGCATCACAATAGTAGAGCTATGTTATTTCCTAGAATGATGTTCATTTAAGGTCCAAAAAAACCCTTTCCTCTCCTCAGCAGCCTATCATAATAAAATTTGAGGATGCTTCAATTGAGAAAACTGATGAGCCAAGTAAACCTGCCTCCCGTGCAACTAAAGAACCTCCATTTCCTCATAGGTTGGAAGAGAAAGCTAAGCCAATGGAAAACCAAGCGGTGATAGACCTGGTTAACCAACTAATTTAGATGACAATCAAAATACCATTGTTAGATGCCATAAAGGAAGTTCCTAATTATACCAAAGCTATCAAAGAGGCATGTATAAAATAGCTAGGGAGGAAGAAGAAGGATCCTAAAACCATCCATGTCTTAGGACAGTTATCTGACCTAATGTTGGAAAAGATGACTGTACCCAAGTATTCTAATCCTAGGAGCCATGAGATTATAGTAAAAATTCAAGGAATACAAGTCCAAAATGCTCTAGTAGATTTAGGAGCATCAATCAATGTCATGACAAAAGAGGCAATGTCTTAGTTGCATATCATCAGCCTCAAAGAGACCCCAACTATACTTCAGCTTGCTGATAGCTCTACCATCACACCTGATGGGATGGTAGAGGATGTCATTATCACTTTGAACTCTTGGGAATATCAAGTTGACTTTGTAGTCCTCTCCCCAAAGGCTAATATGGGTGGTTATCCAATCATTCTAGGAAGGCCATGGATGGCTACTACAGATGCCTATATAGCTTTCCAGTCAGGGAAGATGACAATATCCAATGGTGTCAACACTAAGTACCTAATATTGTATTCCCCTGCTCAACCCTTGTTGCAAGATCAAATCATCTAGCCAAATTTGGGTGATGATAGTCCTGAGGTCAATTCCATCAGCCAGCTCATGATGATATCTCGAGAACCCTTTGTAGCTTCAAAGGGAAAAGATGAGCTCATTTCCTCCATTATCCTGAGTGAATATGGGGTATAGTCTCAACTTTGTTCCCAGATAGATTGTATTCTAGAAACTCTGTTACCACCTCCAAATGCACTTTAGTATTCAAAAACTTCACAATTCCTCCACTCATTATTGCCTCATGAGATGGACTCTCTTTCCGTGGCTCAGTTATCAATGGCAGAAAAGGTTGTCAAGCTAGAAGTTGGTCCATGATGTGAATCCTAAGTTTATCAATAATTATAACCCTAATACTAATTTTACTTCAAACCTTATAATGATAATTTGATGGAGGAGCATCCTGGGTGTAAGAGCAATCTTGCATCACCCAAAAATATTTATGTTTTTGTATTCAATAAGGGCTATCTTGTGTAGAGCTACTATTTATGGAAACTTGCTATTTTTAGCAAGTTGGTCATAAATCTTAGAATGTTTTGATTTCGCATGTGGAGGTTCATCTCAGTCATATCAGCCTGTCAGTAAAGTTTCATTGACAGATCAGGTCTAGTTTTGAAGATATTGAAGATTTTTGGTATTGGCAGCAGGGTACAGAAACTTTGAACTCAGTTTTGAAGGCTTTAGAGGCCCCGGATGAGGTCAAAAATTTGAGTGATAGGTGCTTGCACTAGTCAACATGTAGAGCACTTCATGGCGTTTCTGAATTGGGGTTGTAATAGTCAATTGGAGCAATTGGCGATGACTTATGGTCTTCAGAAGTTGGGTCACCTGAAATGGAAGAAAATGATTTTCCTTCAAAAATTTTGTTTGGGTTTCAAAAGTCATTTTGAGCCGACTTTGATGTAATAAATTGTAAAATAAAATAATTCTAAGTTTGGTTGGCCCTAAGGGCTAAATTTCTAGAACCTTCTCAAGCGGTGGAAATTGCCTATATAAAGAAGGCCCGCGGTGTTGTCTAGGGCAATTCTGGGTAGATCTGGGTAATAATTTGAGGCTTTGTCCTACAAAATATTGTAAGGGAATGCCCATGTGGCTTTGCATATTATAATTCTGAAATTTTTTAATTCCACATTTGTGGAGATAATAAGAAGCCAATTTTTTATTCTTGCATATTGTTGTTGTTTCTCTATTTCTGTTATGTGTTTGTGGTATTAAGGGGAGCACCCTTCATCAAGTAGTATCAGAGCAGGAGTTCCTAAGTGTGTAAACAGATCACTGACTATGAGGCAATTTGCACCAGGATCATGGGTTAGGGTTTCTGTGTAAATAGATCACCGATTGTGAGGCAGTTTGCACCAGGACCTTGGGTTAGGGTTTTTGTGTAAACAGATCACGGATTGTGAGGTAGTTTGCATCAAGACCGTGGGTTAGGGTTTTTGTGTAAATAGATCACTGATTGTGAGGTAGTTTGCACCAGGACCATGGTTAGGTTTTTAGTGCGCATTGCGAAAATGCCTCCACGAAGAGAATGTGGCAGAAGAACTAGTGCTATGACACCTGAGGTTAGAGAGCTGCAGAGACAAGTGCGAGCATTGCAAGAAGAGATTCGTAGAGGAATGAATCTTAATGTCAAAGATGAAAGCGAGGATGAAGCCGAAGAAGAATATCAAGAAGGAGAAGTCAAAATTGTGAACCAAGAGGAAGAAAGACTTTTTCGAGCCATTTCCAAGATTGGGAAAAGACCTAAGATTGAGGTTCCTACATTTTTTGGAAATCTTAACCCAGAAGAATTGATCGACTGGATCAATGAATGTGAGGAATATTTTGAGTATGAAGATGTTGAGGATCCTGATAGGGTCAAATTTGTGAAGGCTAGATTGAAAGGTCATGCGAAGATCTGGTGACAAGAGGTTCAATTGGAGCGAAATAGAAGAGGGAAAGATAAAATCACAAGATGGGAATGAATGGTGGATAAATTGAAGTGACAGTTCATTCTTGTTGATTATGAGCTTGACCTACTAAAGAAAATGCAAAGTTTGAAGCAAGCAGGAAGATCTGTTCAGGAGTATACAGAGGAGTTCTATCGACTCCTCATCAGAACAGGCCATGCAGAAGCTGAGAAGAAGAAAGTTGCCCAATACCTTAATGGGTTAAGGCCAAGCATTCAGGAGGAGTTGAATCTGGTTCGAATGAATAGTATTGAAGAGGCATACTAGTTTGCCCTAAAATTAGAGGAAAAGTTGAACAAGAAGTTTGAGAGCAGACAAAGCGGAAGAGGTCGTGATAGAAGATCTAATGGACAGTCATATGGAGATCGAAATGAAGATCCAAAATAGTAGGATGAGGCCAGTAATAGTCAGAATCAGAGAGGAGATAATTTCAATCATTTTCATGATCAGAATAGTAGAGATCAGAGGGGAAGAGGAAGAGGACAAGGATCTAGAAGAGGAGGCTTCCGTGGAACATGTTTTCACTATGGAGAAGAAGGTCATAGGGCATTCGAATGTCCTTAGCGCCAAGGAAGGACAGATAGGAGAAACGAAGGCTAGAGTTGCATATGTAGATGAAGATGTCAGATCATCACATTCTGAAGATGCTAAAAGAGGAGAGACGTTGATTAATAGAAGAGTCCTGTTGAGTAATGAGAATGAACCTGAGCAAAGGAGGAGCCTATTTCGCACCAGGTACAAGTGTGAAGGTAAATGTTGTGATGTGATTATTGATAGCAGTAGTACTGATAATTTGGTGTCAGAAAAGATGGTGACAAAGTTGAAGCTCAAGAGGCAGAAACATCCACATCCATATCGGGTTGCCTGGGTGCAAGATGACCACAAGGTCATGGTCAGTGAACAGTGCCTAGTGAAGTTCAAGATTGGCGGGTACCATGATGAGGTATTATGTGATATCATATCTACGGATGCATGTCATATGTTGTTGGGTAGGCCTTGGCAATTTGACAAATGTGCAGTACATGATGGTCATGCAAATACCTATTCCCTGACAAAGGATGGAGTGCGACATAAGCTAAAGCCATTGAAGGAGACTGAAGAAAAGGTATGTGGTTTTTTAGATGGTATGTGGCATGAGCATATGTGTTTTACCTTAATTCCAAAGGCTAGGAAAGAGGAAGTAAAAGATGTACTTGTAGAAGTTGCAGAACAATTAAATGAGTTTCAAGATATTGTATCCGATAATGTACCTGATGGAGTACCATCGGTAAGAAAGATTAGTCATCAGATGGACTTGATTCTAGGAGCCAGTTTGCCAAATAGGGCAACACAGAATGACACTAGTAGAAAGTGAAGAGTTGAAGATAGATTTGAAGTTCAGTTCATCACATCATCCATAGATTGTATATGGAAGCAGTTCTAGAAATGCATCTGAGTTGAGAAAGATAGATAGAGGAGAAATAAGTAGTGATGAAGCTGAGGATTTTGCAGAACACTTGAAGAACATCCATGAGGAAGTGAGGAAGCACATTACCAAAATGAATGCACCGTATAAGGCTAAGGCATATCAAAAAAGGAGGCATAAGGAATTTCAAGTCGAAGATGAGATCCCAGCAGCACAGTGGAGTATTCCAGCAACTAGTTCAGATACTAAGGAGATTGAGGATATACTGGACAGTCGTGTTGGCAGAAGCACAAGGAATGGGACATATGAAGAATATTTGGTCAAGTGGAAAGGACAACCTATTGAAGATTCATCATGGCTAACAAGGGAGGAGGTTAACCATCTTGGTTTTCCTCTTCACACCTAAGTCGTGACAGGGTCACTTCTCAAATTACCCTGGGTGTCTGATGCAGGAGCATCCTGGATGTAAAAGCAATCTTGCATCACCCAAAAATATTTATGTTTTTGTATTCAATAAGGGCTATCTTATGTAGAGCTACTATTTATGGAAACTTTATATTTTTAGCAAGTTGGTCATAAATCTTAGAATGTTTTGATTTCACATGTGGAGGTTCATCTCAGTCATATCAACCTGTCAGTAAAGTTTCATTGACAGATCAGGTCTAGTTTTGAAGATATTGAATATTTTCGGTATTGGTAGTAGGGTACAGAAACTTTGAACTCAGTTTTGAAGGCCTTAGAGGCCCCGGATGAGGTCAAAAATTTGAGTGACAAGCGCTTGCGCCAGTCAAGCCTGTAGAGTACTTCGTGGCATTTCTAAATTGGGGTTGTAATAGTCAATCGGAGCAACTGGCGATGACTTATGGTCTTCGGAAGTTGGGTCACCTAAAATGGAAGAAAATGATTTTCCTTCAAAATTTCTCTTTGGGTTTCAAAAGTCATTTTGAGCCAACTTTGATGTAATAAATTGTAAATAAAATAATTCTAAGTTTGGTCAGCCCTAAGGGCTAAATTTTTGGAACCTTCTCGGGCGGTGGAAATTGCCTATATAAAGAAGGCCCATGGTGTTATCTAGGGCAGTTCTGGGTAGATCTGGGTAATAATTTGAGGCTTTGTCCTACAGAATATTGTAAGGGAATGCCCATGTGGCTTTGCATATTGTAATTTTGAAAGTTTGTAATTCCACATTTGTGGAGATAATAAGAAGCCAATTTTTTATTCTTGCATATTGTTGTTGTTTCTCTATTTATGTTATGTGTTTGTGGTATTAAGGGGAGGACCCTTCATCATAATTCTAAGCCCTGCCCTAACCATACTTTAAATCCTAACCCTAACCATGTCATATACCTATTAACCCTAACAGTAAGCCTAAATGTAATTCTATACCCTATTTCTAAGCATAACCTAAACACTCAATATAGCCCTAACCATGACTACTACTAGAAAATATATACTCTATATATAATACATCGAGATGTATCGAGGCGTTTAATTTTTTCATCATTCACCTTTAATGAAAATTAAAGTTGAAAAAATTCAATGCCTCGATACATCTCGGTGTATTATATATAGAGTATATATTTGGTAGTTTATTAAATAAATGCAAATGATAAATGGTACAAATATAAGGGGGCAGAAAATCACTGCCAATAACTAAAACTTAAGGTTGTCAAAACAATAGAAAAATTATCACACCCACATATATGCAATAGATAATTAATATATTTTTTCTTTTAAATATGTTAGTAGTTTTAAATTTCTCTAATGTGTGTTGATTTTTTTAAATAGGAAACAACATACACTAGAATTGAGAAATGAAATTAGAGATGTCAACAAAAATTCTCAACAAACTTTTTTTATTGCCTTTTTAGAAGAAAAATAAAGAAACTTTGATTTCTTAAAGATTTAAAATTGTAACATCTATGTTAAACTAGAAAGTGTAATTATTTTAAATTAATTTTATGATGAAATATTCAAACAAAGTCAATTAAAATTTCTTTAGAAAAAAGCGTTCTTAACAAAAAGTTTTTTTTTAATCAAATTCATAGTAGAAAGATATCTTTACAATAAAAAGCAAAAAGTTTAGAAAAAAACATAATAAGGAAAGAAACTTGCATAAAAACATGTCTCTTTTCATAATCAATTGAAAATATGATAAGATTTCAATTTTCAAGTTTTAAGCTTTATATCTATAAATAAATTTTTTTTCTATGGTTTACAATATTTTTAAATAATTTATTTTCGCAATTAGAAGAAATTATTGGTGGATAGTTAGTTAAATAGGAAATATATACATACAATTAGTAATACGTTAAAATCATCAACAATAATAATTTCATATAAAATTTGTTAGTTCTTTTGTTATCTTCAACTAGGTTTAATTATGAGTTGCCATGCCCATTCAAAAAAATTAATTCAAATATTTTCAATTTGCCCATTTCATTTTCACCATGAGTTTTCTTGGTACCATTATGTGTGTTGGGAAAATGTGACTAAGATAACTACACACTTCAATCAATCATTGCTTGATCTAATTAAGTAAATGAAAGCAAATAAAACTACTTTTAGAGAAGATCAAATTGACTCATTGCCTCCTAATAGACCCGTGTTTGGGTTGCTCTTAGATCATTGCAAACCAGTGACATAGACCAAATCTAAATGAAGGATCTTAACATGCATGTTTGCAAGAAATGCAGATTCATCCAATCATTAATTAGAGTTCATCCAACTTATACCAAAACCAAATGTTCCTATGTGATTGTGATGCAATGACAGTAAAGTAAAGAAATTAAACTATGATGTTACTAACAAAGATCAAGATACCATTAATCCATATTAAGCATGAAAATGAAGTGTTCCTATTAGATGAATGCAATGCTAAATCAAATTAACTCTTAAATGCAAAATAACTTGAAATCTTGAAAACAAAATTGTAGCATTACTTTAGCCAAAATTGCAGATCCTTTGTGAAGGAAATAAGGCCTTCTTATATAGAAATCATTTAGAAATGAATGACTAAGATTGATTGAAGATGAATGGTGCAGATTGTTTCGATGATTCAATCTCAATAGAATGTTTCCAAATTATTGGTGAGTCCACTAAACTTTTTGTGGAAACTCCCAAGAAGACTAAAGAGTCAACTGAATTGATCTTCCCAGTTAATTGATTTGTTTCCAAAGTGAAATTAAGTTAACTAAAAGATTTCCAAAAGTGATATTTAATTGAAGACATTAATGTATTTTTAGAATTTAATAATAGATTTAATGTATTTTTATCAAAAGTGATGAAATAGTTAATTTAAATCCCTTTTATGATTAATTGACAATTATCTTATTTATTTAATCAACATTTAAAATATTAATTAAATAAATGAGAAAGGTTAGATTTAATTGCCAATAATGTTTATTGTTTAGGAATTAATTAATTATTGTTGATCAAGAGTAGATATCAAAAATAGGATATTAATCAGATCAATTTTATGAATTAGATTGCCTTAGGTTAAGACTTAGGAAAATGATCAAAATTAGGATTTTATGAAGAATCAATTGAGATTAGGGATTTATGGTTTAGGTGACCATTTTTAGGTGATTAAATTATGAAAAATATTATGTTTATATCCATATTTACACTCTTAAACATGAAAAATATACCATATAGAACTCCAAATTTAACCTTGGGTTGCAGCTTACTTTTTCATAAATGTTTGGAAACATCTTAAATTATGAAGTAGCATTTAATCATAAATTTAATTTATCTTATGATTTTATTATAATCATACCATATTGGTTGTATTAATCATGCATACACTAAATAATAATACTAGCTATGATGCAAACCCTAACCCTAACCATAAACTATTATCCTTATCAAAATCTTAACTGTAACCATAATACTAACCATGATCTAAACCATAACCATAATAATAATCTTAATCCTAAATCCTAAACCTAATCTCAGATGTAATCTTAAATCCTAACACTAATCCTAACCCTAATACTAACCATGATGTAAATACTTAAGCTAATCATAATGCTAATCATTATCCTAACCCTAATACAAATCTTGCCTCTCAAATGTGTAGAAAATGCATCATATAGGACTACACAATTTATTTGGGTTGTGGCTTGGTTAAGTTGTAACCATAATCCTAATGTTAAACATTAAACCCTAACCTTGAACCCTAAAATTAATCAAAATATTAATCCTAACAATAAACCTAAATCTTAAACCAAACATTAAACCCTAGAATTATAATCATAATCTTAATCCTAAACAAGACCATAGCCCAAATCCTAAACCCAACCATAACCTGAACAATGGTATGACTCAATTTTATCAAATTTCCACAATCCATTAAATGCAATAAAGAAGCTTTTAACCCTAATCATAAAACATAAACTCTAACCATAATAATTTTATTAATTATATTATAAACCAGAACACTAATCATAATCTTAAGTATAATCTTAATTTTGAATCTTAAACCCTAATCCTAAACCCTAACTTTAATCAAAATCCTAACTCTAACCATGACATAGATCCTAACCCTATCCATGTATGTGCACATGTGAGACAAATTTATCCTTAAGTATGAATAATAATATCTCCTCGAATAATAATATCTTCTCCAAACATTCAACACGATGAGTATATTCAACAAAAATTAACACCTATTTTAATAATTCACAATAATGTAATCACATAAGTATATTCAACAACAATTAACACTAATTTTAATAATTCACAGTAACAACCACAAAGAAACACAATTGGCTCTTGAACTCTGAAAATAAATTCTCAAAACTCCCATACATGGTGACTAAATACACCATGAATACAACACAAATTATATATCTATTTCTATTGCAAAAGATCCACCCTAATTATAATACCCAATTGTACTTTTATATATTTTACTTGATACATAATCATGAAACTCGTAACTCGAGTTTTTGGGCATTCAAAATGGGCATCATAAATTTAAAACTAAAGCTTAACTAGAGAAAACTACTTCTAATATATACTATAACATGCTGACTTTGATTTGGATTGTTTCTATCACATAAATCATACAAAATCGGATCCAAAATGTTCGCTACAAAAATGAAATGGAGTGAAGTTAACCGCTGCTTAAAGAAAAATGCCTCGAGTCAAATTGCCACTTTGTGTTTAATGCACAAAATTAAAGGGATGAACTATTTTTGGGCTATTTAACTGATTGTAGACCTCAAGAAAACCACAAAATAACCCACCATATGCGATCTATAATGTCAAAAATCTTATTTTTTATGGAAAAACAAGATTTCTCATAATTTCAGTCTTGCATGACTCTTTCGGAAGGATGTGAACTTGGTTCCAAAAAGGGTGTTAGCCTCCAAAAATACTGCCTCAACACTCCAACTTCTCCACTTTTTTCTCTTTCTCTCTTCTTTCCTTTGGCTTATCTTGGTTCTTTTTATCCTTCAAAACCCGGCGACTATTTTGGAATTGCCTTCAAAACTTGATGGCTATTCTAGAAATTGAGTTCCTTTTCGATGCCTCGACTTCTTCAGGTTCTCTCAATCTTTCTTTATTTCCACCCATACCTTTGAACGCTGATGGTGGTTCTAGAAGTGTCTTCACAACCCAACGACTGTTTTGGAAATTGATTTCTTTCTAATGCCTCGACTTCTTCCTTCTCTAGTTCTTTGTTTACTTCCATAGCTATTTCTGATCATATCTCTAGCCAAGAAGGAGACTGAGAAAGAAAAAGGTGTTTTTACTGAGGAGGGGTAGTCCCTTCTATATGATATTCTTAATCCTACTAATGTATGAGGTTGTAAAGATGAAAAAGATACTTTTTCACCACTTAGCTGTTAGTTCTATTTATTTTGCTTCCAATCTCTGCCCGTGTTTCTATTTAATCTTCTTTTTTTGGGCACTACTTGAGTGACTCTTGAGGAGTGATCTTGGATCCTCCTACCCTTTTTGAGTAAGTGTAACTTTAAATCTTAATTAATGAAAATACCTATTTGTCAAAAGAAAAAATCAAAGAATGGTGAGGAAGAAGATAACAATAACAATGGTAATAGTAACCCTAGAATCCATCAGCCTTAGGAAATAGAAAGAGAGAAGAAAAATCATGATATAGAATGCATTTGCAATGCAAATATAATCATATAGAGGGATATGTATATTTTTGAAAGAACACAACAATATAAATAGTCCCTCCTAATGAGTAGCATTAGAACCATTTATTACTACTCTGTGTCTATGGGTGTGGCTTACTAAAGTCATTTTCATCTAATTAAAATAAATTATTATATTTTGAAAATTATGAAATAGATTTTCAAATTAGGAAAAACTTATTTGAAAATAGAAAAAATAAACATTTATTAAATTTTATTAGAGTTAGTTATGGTAGTCATAATTCCTAGATCATTATTTATCATTAAAACTTTATAGGTATATCAAATTCTAGCATATGAATTATTTAATATGAGTTGTACCATAACATAACATAATTATAATGGTCACATCATCAAATATTGGTTTTAACTTGGTTCCAAATGTAAAATAATAATATGTTAGAAAACTAAATAATGGATTTTCATAAAGAATGCTAGCTAAAAATTCCTTAGAGATAATTAAATAATGTTTTATAGATCATTTATCTCACCTTAAAGAATACAAAATAAAAAACAAACTAATCTAGAGCTATGCAAAAATTTCATAGTCAATATCCATCTTCCCCACTTCTTTTCTCATTAGTTTTGTCAATAAATTTGTAACATTCACTAAAGTATCTACCTTTTGAATCTTCTCCCTCTTATCCTCCACCACATCATGAATAAAATGGTATTAAACATAAAAATGCTTTGCACACTTGAAAAATAAGATTCTTGGCATAAATTCTATCGCTCTACATATAATGATCAACCCACATATATCTAGTGAAATAATGAATGTCCAAAGATTGTGTGAAAACATAGTTGAAGAATGGTTGCTCATTATATCAACTGAAACAATGAAAGTTCAAAGATTGTGAGTAAACTTAGCCGGACAATTGAACCCCATTATATCTAGTGAAACAATGAAAGTCTAAAGATTTTTTCAAACTTATTTAAAGAATCATGTTTCTAAATAGGAATCGATATAGTGATATAGATTTAGTAAATAGAGAATAAAAAATCCATGTATTATAGTGATCATCACATGGAAAATATTGGCATTATGATGAAGTTGTTCAAGATTCAAAGAACATGAAGTGTTGAAGTGGTGTTCTCATTGCTGGAAACAAAGCCTAATCAAAGTGTTAGATCAATCATACTGACAATTCATTAGATTGACTAAGTAAAGTTGCTAAGTGTTCAAGTGGACTAGTTGCAGGATAGTCAGTAATGGAACATATGATCAACGATGGAGGTTTTGGTGTTTTTAGGTTATGTGGTTCATGTGGAAGCATTAATAGTATCATATAGATCTATGTTTGGAATCACATTATCCAAGTTGTAGTACATGAAGAGATTTGAGGAAGAGAATAGGTGATATTGGTTAGAACAGAGTACTGATAGAGTAAGGCTGATTAAATTAGTCAATGAGTGGAGTAAATTCAAAGGTTTTTCTAGATTCCTATGAGGTTAGTTGGGGATGACATCGAAGAATGTGAAAAGGTGTTTTGGCACGCTCACATAATTGATTTGAAATATTTTGAAAGCCTACTTTGGTAATTTAATGCTTTAGGTTTTCTACTGAAATAGAAAAAGGTATATAACAAAAGATGTAACTTATAATATGAATAGTTTTGGTGCATGAAGGGGATTTGAAAAGTGGTGGTTAGATTATTCTCAAAGAAGCGCATTAAGCTAAATAAAAATTGATATGTTAAATAGTGAATGCTACTTTCATATCATCATTTGATTTTCTACTCAAGGAAAATCCTAATAGGTTTGCAATCTAGATCCCTTAACTAGGTCACTCCTAACAAGGTGAGCAAGACCATAGTAAGTCTAAAGGTTAAATCCTTTAATGAGGTGACTCTCAGAATAATTTTCTAAATCCCTTAATTGGGTAGCTCCTAACAGGACTTTTGTAATAGCTTTTAACAAGGCTAAAAATACTCTTAATTGAGTATACCCTTAATAAGGTGATGTAATACCATTAACAAGGAAAACCTTATTGTTGTAGTAGTGAGAAATCATAAGTAATAATTCCTAATATGGTTTTTCCCTCTAAGAAAGGGTTTGCACTAGAAAAATATTAGTGTTCTTGTGTTGCATGTTGTGAATGTTTTATTTTCTTTTCTTTTATGTTCTTATATCACTTACATGTTGGTTGATTTGGAAATTGTTGAATAGGGTTTTAAGATATGTGGTTGCACTTATTCACCCCCTCCCCCTCTTAGTGCCTTTTAACAATAACAATTGGTATTAAAGCCAAGTTCCCTTGAAGAAGCCTAATATCTTGGGAAGGATCCGTAAGGAGGATATGGAGGGATCAATGAGATATGTAAGATATATTGAGAAGAAACTTCTAGATGTTGAAGAATTTATTGAGCAGTTGAAAGATCAACTCAAGAAATCAAGAGACAAGATACAAGAACTTGTTGAATAACTATCAGAGAGCAGTGGATCTAAGGAATTTGAAGCCTTGGAGGCTATGTCCTTGGAGAATGAGAATTTGATTCAAGACAAGAAGAATATAAAGTTAAATTTGGAAGATTTATCTTTAAGAATAGGTAAAGAGATGGAAGTAAGAAATATTGTAGAAGAATCCCTAAAAGCTAAGTTGTATTATCTTTTCAATTTTGAACAATAAGTTAGTAGATTGCATGTATATCTACATGAAACAAATGAAGAAAATAAATAAGCCCTAATGGAAAATGACAATTTGAAAACAAAAAAAAGAATGAGAAATTGAAAGGTGAGTTGAAGGGTGCAAATGAATTACTAAACAAATTCGATAAAATTTCTACAAATCTTGATGAAAAATTAAAGAATAAGAGAATGCATGGAGAGAGCCATGGCTTAGGCTATACCAATTATGAATTTTGTGAGTCTTCTAGGACCAAAAGTACAAAGAAAGATGTTAACTATAGACCAAAGACACCAAAATAAGTCTCGGTAAGAAATCTTATAAACTTGTGTGCTTAAATCATCATAAGGTGGGACACACTGCTAATGTATACAAAAGTAGACCTAGTACTCTTGTATGTTCTATTTTTCCCAAGGTGGGAGACACCACTAATGAATACAATAATAAATCTAGTACTTTTGATGGCCATTGTTTCAATTGCAACTATTGGAGATTTGCCAACAAGCCAGATTGTTGACTCTATGTTTGTCATTGATGACAATGTATGGAACGGAGCATACGTGGAAGCCTGATGGAGAGAGCTTTGAGTATATGATGCATGGATATTTTATTAGCATGATATCATAGATGTAGAGGTTGATTCTGATTAAATACAGTAGTATAGTTGTGTATATCAGTGAGTGTTTCTATTAGGTCCCAGGAAGAGTTCTCTATATGATTTGCAGTACGGTTGAAATAGAGCCTTGCACATTTATAGTTATGTTGTAAACATGTGTATGATGTTATGTTCATGGATGTAGAGTCATATATGTAGTACAGGTTGAGTTATGAAGTCTCCAATTGACAATCATAGTTTCCTGAATCTACCTAGAAGAGTCGACAGTGTTTATATGATTACGGTAGTTGCACCTATTGTCTCAGTATGTGTGCTTGGATTTATGTTAAGAAGTGATTTAAGAATGTTTGATTAAGATTGCATGATGTAATTCAGCATAAGAAGAAAGTTGGTGTTAATTTAGTAGAGCCGATTGTGTGTAGCATTGCATCTACTCGCATGGAATTGTGTAGTCCTAATCTATGTTGTGTGCTTAGTAGAGCTGACTGAGATTTTATTGGAGAGTTGTATTGTTTCTCTAATATGATTTCAAGATGGTTCTAACAGGTCAACTTGATTATATCATTTAGAGAAAGATATTTATAGGCATTCATTTGTGATTGCTAAGTATGGCAGATAGTTGAAAGACAAGAGTAGAGCAAAGAGTGCAAAGTATTGTGCCATCAATAAAAGGTCTATGTGACTTAGAAGAAAGTGTATGCTACTCATTGGAACTGATCAAGACAACAAATCTACGTTTACTTCACCAAGATCCAGATATAGTGTGTATATGTTAAACAAAAGGTTGCAACCTTCACCCCTTTGAGCAGTGTGCTCTCAGACAGTGCATCCTCACCCCTAGTAGGGTTAATTGTAAAAAAATCCTAATAGGGGCTGACCCTTGACCAGGCCACTGTACTTATTGCATTGTAAAGATCAACTCCTAACAGGGTTGTAATATCTTCTAATAGGGATCATAATACACTAGTGGAGTTCTTAGTGGGTGTCAATTCCCATAGGGGTTTTTACCTATTTGGTTTTCCCCATAACCAAAATTGTGGTGTTGTGTTAAGTGCTCTTTCATTGTGTTTATGCTTAATGTTCTTATATACTTAATTGGATAAAGAATTGAATCTTGTAGATAACTAATTCACCCCCCCTCTTAGTTATCTCTTAGGACTATTCCTAATAATTGGTATCAAAGCCAAGTGCCTCAGAGAGAAAGTTTAACAGCTTGAGGTTGATCAGATGCCATTATTTAGAAAAGAAAGTCCTAAGTTTGATGGAGAGAACTATCTAGACTGGAAGGACAAAATAATGACACCTTTGCAGTTGTAATGGATAAAATGTGGATGAGGTCCTAGAACAATGTTTTGCACATAAAAGAGACCCCAATGCAATTATTTTACACTTACATGAAATTTTATTGATATGTAAATGACTAATGTTGAAATTAAGAAATAAAGGTACTTATCTCCAAAAAAGAATTAGTTGAAAACCCTATCAAATGATCTCACAAACTTTTGATATTTGTATTTTGAAACCGAAACTGCAAGATCTACAAAACCCAGAAATATTTTTCTAAGATTAGATCAGGTTGAATTTGACCCTCATAAAAGGTCAAGGCCTACATTCTTATTCTGAAGGTCAATTTTCACTTTGTTCACAAATCTCAGAAGTTCCCCGAAAAGGGTATCCAAATCCGATCTCAGATCTGAAATTCTGCACCTATACATGCAATAAAAATAGTTTTGTTTGTTGGGGGGAAGGGGTTTGCCTTAGTCAAACCCCAATTTAAGAATTAACCTTGAAATTGCTGGAATAAACAAATTAAATGGAACAATTCACCTTGCTTGAGTTGAAACCCTTGTGGAGGATTCGAATCCTTGAATCCACAAGAATGGATAAATGTAGAATCAAATGTAGGATGTTTCCAATCAATTGTCTTTAGATCTTTAACACCAATCTTGAATGGATCTTGAATTTGGAAGAGGCTTGAATGGAAATGGAGGAATCTTCAACAAGAGAGCTCCATAGAGCTTGAATCCTTCAATGGTTTCTAATGGATCTCCTTGATGAATTGAATGTTTGAATGCTTGAAGGTTTGAATTCTTGATCTTCTTGCTTGCATGCACTTGAGAGCTTTAGAGATTGTGAGATGAGATGGAGAAAATGAGAGAGGAAGACTCCCTTTTATAGTGATCTAGGGCACAAGAGGGGCCTCATAGAAAATAATAATTAAGAGCCCATGGCACAAAAATCTAGAGAGGTGCACATGGAGAGGAAATTAAATTAAAGTATTGACACAAAAATCTAGGAGGGCACCACCCTTAATATAGAAATAAAATAATTATTTAAGAGCCTTGTCACAAATTTGAGGTAAGGCCAACCCCAAAGTTAATTTGAGTATTAGGCACAAAACTCGAGAAAGGCTAATCTCTAATAATAAATTAGGATTCCTATACAAATATCGAGAAAGGTCCACCTCAAATATTAATTTGATAATTCGACACTTAATCTGAGAAATAGTGGCCCCAAAGAGGGAAAAGACAAGATTTTGATGAAACCTCAAAACTAGAAGCTAACCCCGAGGATCCCGGACCCTAGGGTCAAGGATGAGGTTGATCCTGACTAGGTCAGGATTGAGGTTTCTCCTGACTAGGTCAAAATCAAGGTTGTTCCTAACCAGGTCAAAATCGAGGTTGATCCTGACCAGGTCAAGGTTGAGGTTGACTTTGACCTAAAAGGTGAACCTTGACCTTGAAGTCAAGAATCTCAGGTTCATAGTCCAAGATGCCAGGAAAATGCCAGGAAGAAGTGGAAAATGGGGTAGAATAGAGGAAAAATCCAAATCCAAGTCGAGTATCCATTCAAGGCATTTGACATGACCCCAAACCACTTACTCAGAGGGCTGAATGCTCTTAACATGGAAGTGCTTTCATTTTAAGACGATACATTAAGCCCCCACTTTAGCAAGAGTATGGACTTGATGCAAAATCTTGGTAAAGGAGATCATAAAGAAAAAGATAATCTTATTGAAATCAAAAGGACAAAGGAATCCTCAAGCCCCCAGAGACTCGAGTCTTCGTCAACTCCAAGATTGCAATAAGAGAGACATCACTAGAAAAAGATAGAAGGGGAAGAGAGGAGTGGCTAGATTGCCCAGTAAGAGGTGTGTATCTCACTATGAACCACAAAAAGGATAGGATGGCCCACCAAGAAAACACTTGATAGTCACCCCATAATGTTGTGCACCTTCTGGCAACTTTGTGCATGTATGTAGTGCATCTTTTGATGGCCTTTATAAAGTACCCATGGATCCACCTTCTTGTATCACCATGGAATACAAAATGTGTGTCTCCTCAGGATTTAGCAACTTATGTGCATTACCTTTGGAAGATTTAGCATATTTGAAATGCGTGTCTTTTTACGATTTATCAACTTATGTGCGTTACCTTCCAAGATTTAGCATATTGAAAATTTTGAAAAATGCATGTCTCCTCAAGATTTAGAAACTTATGTGCATTACCTTCAGAATATTTAACATATTTGAAATTGGAGATGCATGTCCCTTCAGGATTTAGCAACTTATGTGTGTTACCTTCCGAGATTTAGCATATTGAAAAATTTAAAAATGCATCTCTTCAAGATTTAGCAACTTATGTGCATTACCTTCTAAGATTTAGCATGCTACAAAACAAAAGGTTAGAACAAAAATACATAATATAGAATGAGGGAGGCCATATATATGCCCCCCTCCTTAATATGGCAAAAACATACTATTTTGACATGTTAAGGAAAGAAAAGAACAAGGATAAAGCCTTCTTCAACATCAAGACAATATCTACAGACAACACCCAATCCAAGCAAGAAGGTCACAACTCCTATGAGGCCATGTAAGGGATGAATGCAAAGAGATATCATGCAAAAAGTGAAAAATTAACCCTTGTGAGGGATAGCACACTATTCAATTTCCAAGGTGAGATATATATCAACCATGGAAACCCAATGTCAAAGAATGAAATTAGTTGTGACCAAGGAAAAGATCCTCAATGCAAACCAAAATGTTCATGTATAATTGGATATCACATAATAGATATAGATACTACCTAACCAAAGAAAAAGGTGAATCCTAGAAACAAAAAAAGAAGGAGATGACATCCTTGCCCCCCAAGTGTAGGAACAAAGATGGAAGGGAACCTATTATATTGCTCACAACACTATGCAAGAAAATGAGCCCCCAAGGATTAGGCTAACATTGTTGACAAAATGTGGAGCTCTATAATAGGAACATAGATATTATTTAGGGAAAATAGAATTGAAATACAACTCATTGCCACATGATATATAAATAACCTTACCATCAATGAGCTGCCTAATCTTATAATGTAAAGCTTGACATTCATTAGTAGAGTGATCATGAAATCTATGATATAAACAAAAAGGAAGAGTCTTCAAGTGTGGACTATGTTTATTTTTATGTTTAGGTCTAGTAATCATCTTAGCATGAAGGAGTTTAGGAAAAATAACTTCTTGGTCAAATTCCTTCATAGGTTCATCATATTTTGAAGTGTTATTTGATATGTTGTTAACATTGATTTGTTTTTTAGGATTAAATCCTAATCCATAAGAATGCTCATGCCCCCTAGTGTGTAAGGGCATTTGAATTCCCTATTTTTGTTTACCACATCATTGAGCATTAAATCCATGTTTAACAAGGAAATGATTGTTGGAAATATTCAAGACTATCTAGGTTACTGAGAGGGGAGGGGTGAATCAGTAACTTCAAAACTTTTAACAGATTCAGATCTTAATAATATTAGATTGATAAGCTGACTGCATGCATGAGTAACAGAAAGAATAAAACATTCATAACACTTAGAACATAGAGATTTGGTGACCCAGAAACCTTCCAAGTAGAAAGTAAAACTGGGGTGGGGATGATACCCACAAAAATTCAATACTGCAATATAAAGTTTGCCGGTTAAGGCTTACAATGATCACTTCTAATGATCTGCCCTGTTAGGAGCAATAAGGACTGCTAGGTCCACCTTGTTAGAGGTTTTACAAACATACAATGAAGTATGCCCTTGGTTAAGAGATTTTTACAAAGACTGTTAAGTCTACCTGGTTAAAGGATTTCAAGCTGATTCACCTGTTAGGATGAAACAGTAGATCTCTTACTTGTAACTATACTTGCTAATTGAGATTCTCTGATGTACTAATCACCTTCTATGATGGATAGATCTTTTCTACTTCTTATACTGTTGTAGCCCTTTGTAATTCGCTTATCTCTACCTTCTCTCTTTTTCATACTTCTCTATATCTTCCTTTTTGGATATGACATAAAACATTGTTTATATATCAATCTAAGTCAATTCCAAAACAATTACAAAGTTAGCTCTTAAACAAGTAAACACAAATATTACTGAGTCGGCCCAAATATAGTTACACGGTTACTGTAAACTAACTTGGTGACCTTCTGATACTCGGCATCCACTGCGTTACTCGGCATCGTCATGCACTCAGTAGAAGTGGAAGCTCGGTCCATACTAACCACTCGGTCATAGTTTTGAACTCGGTAAATACTGGAGACTTCATAGATAAAGTGTTACTCGGTAGAAACTAAATTTCCTGTTTAACCGTGAGCACTCGGTAAACACTGTGAAACTTTGCGAGCTCGGTATGCACTGTTCTGCTCGGTAAGCTCTGTTCTGCTCGATAAGCTCTGCTCTACTCGGTAAGCTCTGTTCTGCTCGGTATGTACTATTTTGCTTGGTATGCACTATTCAGAATAAGTGTTGTCACTAATGACAATCATGCTTAATGCCAACAATCTCCCCCTTTGGCATTAGTGACAAAAACATTTATTGCCAAAACTTATATACAAGAATCATGCTGAATCTTTTTTTTGATTTTTCAAAATTTATCTTTGTCAAACTGTTGTTTATACATTTGATGACTCCCTTATATAGAGTACTTTCTCCCCCTTTCGTATTACACACCTTAATCTTATACACTTTCTCCTATACATTTTCTCCCCCTTTTTGACAATAATGCCAAAGGTGTATATACAAATATTTTACAGGAAGAATCCAAAATGTGAAAGAAAATCAGAATGTACCTTTATGATTAGTGCCAGAGTTCTATCCCAATTCTCTTGCAAAATCTTGCATGTTTGGAGTGCAATTTGGACTTCTGCAGAGAGTTCAATCATGTGATCTGCAATGGAAAATTGATTGTCATGGAGTAATGCTTTTGAGTGAACAATGTGCTTTTGCATTATGTCCATGATGGGAAGGATCATGTTCTGAATATCTAGCAGTGTTGACCGGATCTTTGTATCTTCTTTTAATAATTTCAACTACCTATTTGATAGGAATGTGATTTTCATATGATGTGTAGAGCTTGAACTAGGTTCAAGTTGCAACTTCTGTACACTGTCCTTCAGATCCTCATCAATCTTATTCAATTTATCCTTGACTTCCTTAGTGAACTCGGCAACATTACATAGCTTAGCAACAAGTGAGGTAACATTGGAATAGGAGGACTCAATATCTGTCAAAACTGAAGATAGTTCTGCCTAATTAATAGCTATATGCTGAGCAACATGCTCAAGCACTTTATTGTCAAACTTCTTCTCGGCTTTCTCAAGAATCTTTTCTGACGTAGAGGAATCCTCATGGAACTTGTTTACTACCTCAGCTAACTGTAACAAAATATGTTGAGAGGAATCAGCTTTAATACCTAATGCTTCTGACAAAATATCCTTTGCATCTTCAATAATTTTATATTCCTTTTCCCTTTCTCCTTTTAGTTTCTTTTGCTTTGCTTTCTTTTGGAGGAGTTCACCAATGTTTTGCATTTGGTCTGCTGAAAGATTTGCAAAGTCTAATTTTGGAATCTCTATCTCCTCATCTAAGTCTATATCCTCTTCTACATTCTTACTCAAAAATCTTGTACTCGGTTGAGCCTTAGGATCAACTGTTATTGCACTTAATTCCTTTGTAGAAGTTATTATAGACATTGTAGGACTAGCTGTGAAAAATGATAAACTACCAACTGGAATACTTGAAGGGCTCAAAACTGAAGTATTCACAATTGTAGAATCAAAAACTGAAATACTTACTGAAGTATCCAAAACTGAGGTACTTACTGCTGGAAAACTTGATATGGAAGTAGGTACTGAAGTAGATACAGGAGACTGCAACTCAGTAAAAGAGGCGGTAGTCATTTCTGTCGATGATACATTGAGTTGTGCTAGTGATGATTTGACATTTGATGTATCTGTGGAAGTTGTCACAATCATACTTGAAGTTATCTTTGTGCTAGGTGTAGCAACTTTTTCTGGAGAGTGAGGAAGTGAGGCAATGACTTCTGTAGCTATCCGAACAATATTATCTTCCTCATCACTTTTCTTGTCTACCTCGGTATCTTCTTCATGTTCATCACTATCATCATCAATATCCTTGATTATCATAGTTTCAGCACTCAGTTTGTGAAGATTATAGATGTTTTTCCATGTGGTAGTGGAACTCTTCACAACCGACTCAATATCTTTGATCAAAATCAAATAACTGTTGAATTTGAGTGTCAACTTATTTTCATTATCTATCAATGCCTTATTAATTTCAGCATTTTTCAAACTTGGCATTAATTGCCTCAAGGTTTGAGCATAGATGTCCTTGACAGTTTGTCTTGCATTGGACCATCTCAACTTAATTTTGTTCAATAGAATTCCTGGGATTTGAGAAGCTATCTCTTTAGGTGAGTATTTCCATTTTCCTATTTTCTCGACAACAGCATCTTCAATTTCCTACTACTCTTCCTCAGATCTGATTTCATATTTGAGAGATTTGAAGTTTGCAATTCCAAATCCTTCTCTCAAATCCTTGATCATTTCTTTTAATGAAGGAGGAGGCCTTTTGAATACTATTTCTTCACTGTCTTTGCCTGCCTTGCCTCTTGCACTCCTTGTAAATACTGCAGAGGGTTGCTTGGGTGCCTTCGTGATAATTACTTTTCCTTTCTTCTTTGCTGGTACTTGTTCTTCTTCCTCCTCATCCTTTTTCTCTTCTTCTTCTTCAAAGTCCTCTCCTTTTTCCTCGGTTGACATTAGAGGTGTGCTAACTTGTATTTTGGCCATCCTCTTTCTTCCTTTGTTAACCACCTGTGGAAGCTTTATACTAAGCTCAATTTTCTCCTTAGCTTCTTCATATGTCCCAAAATATGGTGCCTTTGGATTAATAGGTTGATTAATTAGGGCTTCAATAATATTCTTGGTTTCATCAATATTTACCTCATAGGGAAGAGGTTTCACATGTACAATCCTTGGTTTTGCTGCCTGTATATACAGATTATCACAGTCCACCATGAAACAAATATCATCTTTGTAATCTTCCACCAATTTCTGTGGAATCCGGAATCTATTGTTCATTTTCTCTTTAAATGATTCAAAATAGTTATCCATTATGCTTTCAAAATTGTCACTCATTTCTGAAATGTATTCATTCATCTGATAAAGAACCGGCACATCTTTTCTCCATACTACCGTGCCTTTTGATGGGAAAAACTTTTGAGCATAGAAAAATAAACAAACCAACAGTGAGCCAAACTTACATGGATTGTTCTTTGAGGTTTGGATGCTCTCCATGTTCTTGTTGAACTATTTCAACAAAAGATCTGCTAGATCAAATGACAGATTGTTCTTTACAATTTTATACGCTAGGTCAACTACTTCACACGGAACATTGTTCTGCTGACTTGAACTATATATCTTGTGAGCTATGATATGTATACCAAAATTCAATTCTACATCAGTAATTCTTCTTATCTTCATACCTCTACCGTCCCACTTGGCTAGGGTTTTCTCTTCCAGTTCCATCTGACCTAGGGTTTTTGTAGATTTTGCCTTGTCGAGCATGGGAAGACCAGTGATTCGGTGAATCATCTTCTTCGTAATCTCTACTGGTTGCTCAAGCCATATTTTACCTTCATGTACTCGGCTGAGGATATATCTAACCCATTTTATCTAAAAGCTCCGAGGCAAGTGTGTGATGTGAACTAAACCCTTATCTTCCAAATGTTGATGCTCCGGTTTGAGAACACCATCGACACATAGTTCCTCACGAATAGTATCTATTTCTAGGGTTCCAAGCTCATGAATTGTACACTTAAAATGACTATGAATATCGTTAATAAGGATTACCTTAGGAGGGATCTGAGATTGAGCTCCACTCGGGTCTAGGGTTCCAGCAACTACGGGCACGAGTTTGAAATCTGGTGCTTTCCATTCTCCATGAACCAACATTTCCAAACCTTTCTTCACTTTAGCGTTGGATGTTGCCATAGTAGCTTGGTGAACATAATAAATTCTTTGAGGAAAGAGAATATCTTGCTGAAATATGCTTCGAAACGCTTGATTGCACTAGGAGACTTTTGTTCATGGTGAATAGTGAACTTGATTTCACTCCTTTTGTTAAAACTTTGTCATTAATGCTCAGTACGAATTAGGGTATTGAATTAGACAGGCTGTCATCCACTATGAATTAATTGCTCGGTGAAGACTCCACAACTCGGCGATCATATGAATTCATACTTCTCTGACCTTACTCGGTAACCAAATGAAGTTAGGTTACTCCCGACCTTACTCGGTGGTAACTGATACCGACCTTCTTATGATCCTGCGGTATCTTGCATACTAATTTGGATCTATCTTCCTTTCAGTTCAGGAACTATTTTGGAATATGTCTATGAAGATACAGTTCTAGTGCTTTCTTGGAGACTAGTTAGAGCTCATAGAGCCACTCCCTTCATTAGTGACTTCAGGATTGGTTTGCTCGGTAGGTTTAGGAATCCACTTCTGTCTCATCTGCTTCCTAATGTTATTTGCTTTTGCTTTCTTTTCATCTTCAATTTTGCCTAAATTCATGCAGTTTTTAGCTATGTGACCAAGCTTAGTGCAATTATAACATCTTATGGTAGAATCCCTTTTTCTCAAGTGGTGCCTTACACAATTCATGCCAATGTGTCCATATTCTCCATAGTAATGACATCTACACCAAGTGTTGTAATCCCAACCAAACATTGCTTTAATAATTTGTTCCGCTGGATTGGGTGTTTTAGTTTTGCATTCTGATGCCTTATGACCTTGTTTGCTACATTTGTGACATATGCCTTTAAATCTTGGTTTCTCCTTACATTCATTTGCTTTATGACCAAGCTGATTGCAATTGTAGCATTTTCCATTGAATTTTTCTTTTCCATGGCTCCAACATTTGTTTGAAGTATGACCAATTTTGCCACAATGATTACAGGTAGATTTCTGATTCTTTTGAGTACCTTGTTTGGAGGATTCACCTTCCTCTTTGTATCCAAGTCCTGCTTTTCCTTTTTGCCTATGAAGGTTTCATTCATACACCTGATTCATATCTTCTTGAGATTTCAACATTCTCTCATTGATTTGTCTTTCAGCATCTAGCTCACTCATCACTCTTAAATTGATTTGCTTTTTAGATCTCAGCTCTTCTCTCATATTTTCATTTTCTGATCTTAGAGTCAAGATTTCTTCATTTGCATTGGAGATTTGATCAATAAGATTTTCTAGCTGAAGAGTTTTATTCTGGATTTCATTGTTCTTTCCATCTATTTCATCTTTCATCTTGTTTCTTTGTTCCAAGACTTCACAGAATCTTGTTGACTAAATTTCCTATTCTCTTTTCAATTTTCTCACTTCTTCTTGCAAAGATCCACTCTTTTTTAGAAGTTCTTTGATTGCATTGTTTGCTTCATCTGAGCTGCTTGAAGGGAAAAAGTATTCAATCTTTTCTTCAACATACTGGTGGTCATTGATCTGATTTGCAAGTTCCTTCCTTCTTTTTAGGGAAAGGGAAAGATGCTCTCTTGCTTCTTTGAGTTGAGTTATGGCCATTTCCAGATCTAGCTTTTCATTCTCAATTACTTTGTTTAGTCTGAATATCTCCATTGTCCTGAATCTTTTCTCAAGCTATCAAACTTTATTCTAAGATCCACTGAGCTCTGATGCCAATTGTTGGAAATATTCAAGACTATCTAGGTTACTGAGAGGGGAGGGGTGAATCAGTAACTTCAAAACTTTTAACAGATTCAGATCTTAATAATATTAGATTGATAATCTGACTGCATGCATGAGTAACAGAAAGAATAAAACATTCATAACACTTAGAACACAGAGATTTGGTGACCCAGAAACATTCCAAGTAGAAAGTAAAACTGGGGTGGGGATGATACCCACAAAAATTCAATACTGCAGTATAAAGTTTGTCGGTTAAGGCTTACAATGATCACTTCTGATGATCTGCCCTGTTAGGAGCAATAAGGACTGCTAGGTCCACCTTGTTCAAGGTTTTACAAACATACAATGAAGTATGCCCTCGGTTAAGAGATTTTTACAAAGACTGTTAAGTCTACCCGGTTAAAGGATTTCAGGCTGATTCACCTATTAGGATGAAATAGTAGATCTCTTACTTGCAACTGTACTTGCTGATTGAGATTCTTTGATGTATTGATCACCTTCTATGATGGATAGATATTTGCTACTTCTTATACTGTTGTAGCCCTTTATAATTCGCTTATCTCTGCCTTTCTCTCTTTTTCATACTTCTCTATATCTTCCTTTTTGGATATGACATAAAACATTGTTTATATATCAATCTAAGTTAATTCCAAAACAATTACAAAGTCAGCTCTTAAACAAGTAAACACAAATATTACTGAGTTGGCCCAAATATAGTTACACGGTTACTGCAAACTAACTCGGTGACTTTCTGATACTCGGCATCCACTGCGTTACTCGGCATCGTCATGCACTCGGTAGAAGTGGAAGCTCGATCCATACTAACCACTCGATCGTAGTTTCGAACTCGGTAAATACTAGAGACTCGGTAGATAAAGTGTTACTCGGTAGAAACTAAATTTCTTGTTTAACCGTGCAGCACTCGGTAAACACTGTGAAACTTTGCGAGCTCGGTATGCACTGTTCTTCTCAGTAAGCTCTGTTCTGCTTGGTAAGCTCTACTCGGTAAGCTCTGCTCTACTCGGTAAGCTCTGTTCTGCTCGGTATGTACTGTTCTGCTTGGTATGCACTATTCAGAATAAGTGTTGTCACTAATGACAATCATGCTTAATGCCAACAATGATAACCATGACCATAATGAGAAGACATATCAGAAGGAGTCAATGGAACCTTAGTAGTCACAATATCATCCTTAGTAGATTTGATAGATTCATTGTGAGTAGAAGCAATGACAAAGTTATTACTAAGGGTGTTAGAAGTAAAAAATCATTGTTCAAATTCTCTTTGTTTCTTCAAAAAATCAAGATCATTAACCTTATACTCTCCAATAAAGGTAGGACTAAAATCCAAGGTTCTACAATCATCACCAAGAAGAGCATTGGAGGAAGAAGGATTGCTATTAGGAATAGGAGTAGGATGATTTTGAATATTCAAACAAGGATTAGGCACATCATCTGCATGAAGTGTATACATCACATTGTTATATATAAACTTGACTTTACGATGAAGGGTGGAACGAATGGCATGCATCTCATGCAACCAAGGTCTACCCAAAAGAAGATTATAATTGAGAGGTCCAGGCATAACATGAATAGGTGTATTTAGGATGACCAGTCCTACTTTGATAGGTAAGGTAATGTTTCCTAAACTGTTCTTAGCAATGTTATCAAAGCCATGTATAGGAACAGTGTCAGGCTAAATAGTTGAAAGATCGATGTTAATCGCTTTGAGCATATCCATACTAAAAACATTAAGCCCAAATATATTATCAATCAAGGCCCTACAAATGATACTCTTATTGATAGAAACAACAACCATAAGAGCATCATATTGATTTTGAACTTCTTTAGAAGGTAAATCCTTTTGAGTAAATACAATATCAAGAGGACCTAGGGTAGCATGCATGCATTGTAAGAAGTTATTGATGTTCTCTTGATTAGGAGGTGGAGTAGGAAGAGTTGCTAGAGCTTTTTGCAAGGCTTCATAGTAGGTAGGTGAAGTTTGAAGAAGCTCCCATAAAGAAATCTTGGCAGGGGTATTTTGTAATTGGTTTATCAAATTATACTCCTTGCTAGGAAGACAGGGTGGAGGAGGAAGAATAGGTTGAGAAAGTGGCAACGAAGTAGAAACCATCAGATTAGGTTTAGGGTTATTCCTTGTACGATATGTGTGAGCTATCGAGCCTTGATCATTGAAAGACTCCATAGGTTTACCTTTGATAGTAAGGCAAGGAAAACCTTTGACAGTCAATAAGGGTTTAGGATAAACCATTTTAGTTATCTCAACACTAAAAATAGATTCACAAGAAGGAAGAAAAGAGGACATCCTAGGAGGAGATGAGGTAAGATCTTGATTCTCCATAGGATCATCACTAAAAGGGAGAGCATTAAGAGAACTCATATTAGTCTCCACTAATGCCTCATCACTAGAAGGAATCTCAAATGGAAGTAAAGAATCTATAATATCATCTTCTTTCACTAAAATGTCCACATAAGGGGAGTGTGTTTTAGGAAAAGAGTTATCATCGTGTATGAATATGTCATCCATTAATAAATCACCCTCTTGTATCAAATATTCTTCACGAGGAGGGGATAAATCAATGTCTTTATCCAAGGGATCATCCCAAAAAGTTGAATCATTCACAATGGTTTCATGAGGAAGAGAGTAATCAACATCCAAATCCAAAGGCTCATCCCAAATAGGAGGATTATCATCCCTATCCATAAGGCATTTGAAAAACACTTGAAACAACTTATGCATCATGATAATGAATAAGGAAATGCATATAAAATAGATCTAGATATATCTAAATGCATTCAAATGATATTTATAAGCATGGAAAGGAAATCAAACACCATAAACACAATAGGGCATCTAATTCCACAAAAGAAAGGGGTAAGTATGTCAGGTTCACCAAAATGTAATAATGAAGGTGAACACACAAGGGAATACAAAGGAAGATCTAACACAATAGAGCATCTAAATCCACAAAAGAAAGGAGGGTAAGTGTGTCAGGTTCACCGAAATGTATAATGAAGGTGAACTCACAAGGGAATACAAAGGAAGATCTAACACAATAGAGCATCTAAATCCACAAAAGAAAGGAGGGTAAGCATGATGAGTTCACCAAAATGTAATAGATAAAATGTGGATGAGGTCCTAGAACAATGTTTTGCACATAAAAGAGACCCCAAAGCCAATATTTTACACTTACATGAAATTGTATTGATATATAAATGACTAATGTTGAAATTAAGAAATAAAGGTACTTACCTCCAAAAAAGAATCGGCTGAAAACCCTATCAAACGATCTCAAAAACTATTGATTTTTGCATTTTTAAATTGAAATTACAAGATCTACAAAACCCAAAAATCTTTTTCTGAGATTAGATCAGGTCGACTTTGACCCTCATAAAAGGTCAAAGGCTACATTTTTATTCTGAAGGTCAATTTTGACTTTGTTTGCAGATCTGAGAAGTTATCCGAAAAGGGTATCCAAATCCGATCTCAGATCCAAAATTCTGCACCTATACCTGCAATAAAAATGGTTTTGTTTGTTGGGGGGAAGGGGTTTGCCTTAGTCAAACCCCAATTTAGGAATTAACCTTGAAATTGAATTGAAATTACTAGAATAAACAAAGTAAATGGAACAATTCACCATGCTTGAGTTGAAACCCTTGTGGAGTATTTGAATCCTTGAATCCACAAGAATGGATAAATGTATAATCAAATGTAGGATGTCTCCAATAAATTGCATTTAGATATTTAACACCAATCTTGAATGGATCTTGAATTTGGAAGAGGCTTGAATGGAAATGGAGGAATCTTCAACAAGAGAGCTCCATAGGGCTTGAATCCTTCAATGGCTTCTAATGGATCTCCTTGATGAATTGAATGCTTGAAGGATTGAATGATTGATCTTCTTGCTTTCTAGCACTTGAGAGCTTGAGAGATTGTGAGATGAGATGGAGAAAATGAGAGAGGAAGGCTCCCTTTTATAGTGATCTAGGGCACAAGAGGGGCCTCGTAGAAAATAATAATTAAGGGCCCATGGCACAAAACTCTAGAGAGGTAGGTGCACATGGAGAGGAAATTAAATTAAAGTCTTGACAAAAAGCTCTAGGAGGGGACCACCCTTAATATAGAAATAAAATAATTATTTAAGAACCTTGTCACAAAATTTGAGGTAAGACCAACCCCAAAGTTAATTTGAGTACTAGGCACAAAACTTGAGAAAGGTTAATCTCCAATAATAAATTAGGATTCCTATACAAATATCAAGAAAGGTCAACCTCAAATGTTAATTTGAGAATTCAACACTTAATCCGAGAAATAGTGGCCACAAAGAGGGAAAAGATAAGATTTTGATGAAACCCCAAAACTGGAAGCTAACCCCGAGGATTCTGGACCCTAGGGTCAAGGATGACATTGATCCTGACCAGGTCAGGATCGAGGTTGTTCCTAACTAGGTTAGAATTGAGGTTGTTCCTGACTAGGTCAGAATCGAGGTTAATCCTAACCAGGTCAGGGTTGAGGTCAACTTTGACCTAAAAAGTTGACCTTGACCCTTAAGTCAAGAATCTCAGGTTCATAGTCCAAGATGCCAGGAAAATGCCAGGAAAAAGTGGAAAATGGGGTAGAATAGGGGAAAAGGGCAGATCCAAGTCAAGTATCCATTCAAGGCATTTGACATGACCCCAAACCACTTACTCAGATGGCTAAACACTCTTAACATGGAAGTGCTTCCATTTTAAGATGATACAATAGTGCACTACCTTTGAAATTTTTGAAGTAGCTACCAAAGAAGTTGAGATTCCTTCACCAGCAGATCTTGCAAAAGAAGATGCAACCTTGAAGCAAAAGGATATGTTCACTTCTAACACTATTTCCAAAGAAGCCCTTAGCAGCGCCCTGTCTGATAGTAAGTTTTTAGAGATCAAGATAATGGACAAAGCCTATAAGATATGGAAGTACCTAGAAGACATGTTTGAAGGAGATATTCAAGCCAAGAATGTGCATAGAAAGACATGGAAGAAAAGATACAATACATTAGAAATACTACCTGATGAGAATGTTAGAGCTTACAATCAAAGGATTAATGAAGCAGTTGCATGAATTAGAAACAATGGTGGATAAATCTTGGAAGAAGACATAATGGATAAATTGATGACTACCTTGACACCAAAATATGATAACAAGATATGCATCCTAGATGAAACTATGCAATCCAAAAATTACTTTAAAAGAGAGACTTTGATTAGCAAGCTTTCAGCCTTTGAGATATCAATCTTGAAGATAGAGCCTAAAAGTGAAAGAGCATTCAAAGATTCAATACATGGTAAGAAATCCTTGAACACCTCTGGTAATTTTGATGAAGAGAAAATACTAGATGATTTCATTTCTATGATTTCTAAAAGAGAAAAGAAAGGAAAAGGAAAATATGAAGGTCAATTACCATTCAAATGCTTTTCATGTAATAAGATTGGTCACTTTGCATCTAAGTATCCTACAAGAGTTAAGAAGTTCAAAAATAACTATAAGCCCAAGTATACAAATGAATGTTACTATGCTGGAGATGGAGTATCAGATGAAGAATCGGAAGAGGATGAAATTAGATTCATTGCTCTTGAAGATGAAAAGAATGCACAAGAGTTAGCACCAATTTCACAAGCTGACATCAGGACTAATTGGATCATTGACAGTGGTTGCTCACACCATATGATAGGAGACAATGATAGATTTGTACATCTAGATATATACAAAGGAGGCATGGTTAGATTTGGAGACAACACTCTTAAACCTATCATTAGTAGAGGAGCCATCACCCTAGATGGAAAGAACAACACTTTTGATGTTCTATAAATTGATGGTTTGAAACATAACCTACTAAGTGTTGGACAATTGCTTGACAAAGGTTACCGATTGGAGCTCAAAGATAACAAATGCATCATTATAAACAAAGAAGGAGAAATTATTGAATCAGGTTCAAAGACTAAAGGTAATGTTTTTCAGCTTAATCTTGAAGCAAGTTGTTTTGATGCTAAAGTAGATGACAGTTGGTTATGACACAAAAGACTATGTCATATCAATTTTGATAACATAGTAAAGATAAGTAATGTAAAGGTAGTAAGAGATCTTCCTAGCATTGCAAATCCAGTTGATGCAATATGTAGGGAATGTGTGATGGGAAAGCATGTAAGGAATTCATTCAGAAGAAAGCATAATTCAACAAAGAACAAGTTGGATCTGATACATATAGACCTATGTGGACCAACTCAAACAAGATCATACTATGGTGAAAGGTATTTCATTTTGTTTGTTGATGATTATTCTAGAATGATGTGGGTTGTGTTCTTAAAAGATAAATCAGAAGCATTTGACAAGTTTAAAATATTTAAAGCTAAGGTTGAAAATGAGTTTGGATTGAAGATTAAATGTCTGAGATCAGATAGAGGAGAATAATTCACCTCTAACAGATTTTATAAGTACTGCGAAGAACATGGGATAAAGAGATGGTTAAGTGCCCCTAGAACTCCTCTATAGAATGGAATTGTAAAGACAAGGAATAGGATCATTCTTGACATAGCGTGCACCATTATGATTGAAGGAAAGGTCACACACACCTATTGGAGAGATGCAGTCAATACTGCAGTCTATACTATCAATATAATTCAATTAAGGCTAAGTGCAGATAATGTTGGAATACAAACACCACTGAGAGGGCGGGGGGGTGGGTGAATCAATGGTTACTTAAAAACTTGTCCTTTTCAATTGTTACAATTATAATATATACTTATGAAATATGAACAAGATATGTAAAAAGAGAATATTACACAATATTTATAGTGGAAAACCCCTTAGGGTAAAAAACCACTTTGAATTTGAAACTTTATTAGCCTCTTGGGAAAATCTTTTAGAGCTACAACTCTGGGAAGCACCAACACCCTGTTTTAGAAACACCGATTTCAAGGAACACCAATCCCTTACACCTGAAGCACCAACTTCAAGAATACAAGAAGCACCAACTTCCAAAATGAATAAATGAAATACAAAATCAGAGGATCATCTCTATTATAATACAAATTGTGAAACAAGATTTCAACTCCAAGTTGAAAACATTAAGCAAGATTCACTTCTTTTCTTATCTCTCATACCGATTCTTTTACATCACCAAATTATATCAAATTATACAAGCCTTCTCAAAATGACTTTATCAAATCATGAAATGTGTACTTAGACTTAAATCAATACATCTGAATGTAATAGGATGAGTTTAATCAATAGTATTCAAAATTCTATACTTCTTGAAAGATAAATAATATTTTTCCTTCAAAATATTAAAGATCCAAATGTATATTCATGTTCCATAAAAAATATGATTAAAGACTGATGTAAACCATTAATATATCAGTTAATAAACCCTTCTCAACCTTTGATATACTTTTGTAATCAAAATCAATTCACAAATGAAAAAATAGAAGCGCAAAGCATTACCCTCTTCTTTGTTGTTTTAAAATCTACGTGCAAGTTGTTTGATCTACAAAGAACTCCACACAAATCCTACAACTTATCTCCAAACACCTGTACTAACTTTTAGAGGAATGTATCCCCTACTTATAAACCAAAAAAGTTGACATTTTTGAGGTAGTTAGATAACACAAACTTCAATTAGACAAAAACTGCTCAAAACTGTCTTGAGTTTTTGTAATTGCATCTAATAAACAGATTTTTTTAATCTTTCCATACATGTGATATGCCAAAACTAACATAGACCCATTTTATCTAATTCATTTCCCTTTCCACAAAGGTATTATTGTTGGGTTCTATTGGATAACTAAGCTTGTCAACTTTCACTTATACCAAAACTATTTTTTATAACCACTTCCTTAACCAATGTGAACATTAAGTGTCAATTATATAACACTTAAGTGTATGTCTTGAATATGTTTTGAACAATATTGAAGGACATAAAATAAGATAATTTCATGATTTTAACCATACCATATTCTCATTATAATTTCATGGATGTATTATCGACATCCATGACAACATTCAAAGACCAAATACCAAAGGTTCAACATACTCTCCCTTTGGAATTGATGTCAATACCTGTAAAAATATATTAACCGTACCTATATCACCTGTATAATACATCATGTACCTGTAGATTCCATCAATACATTTTTATCAATATCATTAGCCAACCTCATATCAAAATATGTTTCCCTCACACTTTTTGTCCCCCTTTGACATCAATGACAAAGGAGATATACCAAGGTTTCAGTTGTAAATATTATAATAAATGCTCCCCCTGAAACCTATCACACATTGTTTTACTTATGGAAGAGAAGGGAGGGATAGAAACCCCAATCTTGTTCTTAATCTTTGAAACACATCTTTTGAGAGAGATTTTTTGAATATGTTAGCTAACTAATCTTCCTTTTTGCCTCTTATAATCTTCTCTTGAGGATGATATTTCTTGAATCTTGAACCTGTAGAGTTTGTACTGGTCTATTTTGGTGTTCCCGTTTGATCTTTTATCTCTTCTTCACTTTCTTTAATTTTATTAACTGATTTGTTCATGTCATTTTCTTGAAGGATAGTATTATCTTTATGCTACACAACTGCATTCACCTGTCCCATTAGACAAACATCTTCATGATTGTTATTATTTGTGATATGTTTTAAGTTGTATACATTCCCTTTAGATATTTTAGCTAATGCAACCAACTGTCCTAATTTAAATTTGATTTAACAACCATGATCATCAAACACAACTTCATATCCATTATCACAAATTTGACTAACACTTTGAATATTGTACTTCAATCGCTCAACATAATACACCTCATGAATAGACATTTTTTCACTAAGAATCAAAGAACCCAAACCTTTAATTTTCCTTAAAGAATCATCACCAAAACTCACACTGCCACCTTTGTAGGTAATCAATTTATCAAACTTTGTTTTATCACTTGTCATGTGTCTAGAACAACCACTATCAATTATCCACAAGTCCTTTTCTTCAGAATGTAAAGCCATTTGAACAAACATAGACTTATTAATCTTAGGCCTCCATATCTTTGTCACTTTAGTATCAAATTATTTATCAACTTGTAGACTAGTATAAGATTGATCATTCTGAAATGTCTTAGTTTTGCAATTTCTCATAACATGACCAAAAATATTGCATTTGTAACATCTTAAACCATTCACTTTAGGAAAGGAATAACCAGTATGAAACTTTGAAAACCTTCTTGACATATATTTTCAATTACTTATTCTATGTCCATATTGATGACACATGAAGCAATACCCATCAAAGAAAGAAGTGAACCTATTTGAATATATTTTACCCATGAATGAAGAGCTTGATGTAACCTTCCTTTTACCATTATAAATCTGATTAAAATCTGCATTTTTATCTAAATTTGAAGTGGTAATAAGTTGATCTATGTCTTTACTTTCAGATTTGAATATCTCAAATAAAGATTTATCTTTCTTGTCAGTAGAGCATTGTCCAAGTTCAAAACCAATTCCAGTTAGATCATAAATTCTTATTTTTTTTCTTAACATGTCATCCAAAGTAGTATTCTCATATTTTTATAGCTTCCTTTTACATAATGCTACTTCATTCATTAACCTTGTACATTCCTGATCTTTAGAACTTAACTCTTCCTTAGTGACAAAGACAATTCTCTTTTGTTCCTCCACTTGAAATTTTAAATCTATAACTTGTTAATTTAATTCTTTAATTTCTTTTTCAAAGTTATCTTTTTCCTTTATGAATTGATTTTCTTGAACACTTAAATTCCTTTTTAATTCCTTGATCTTTTTAAGTGCATAAAGAAATTCACATTCTAAATCAGCTTTAACAAGTTCAACATCATCATCACTATCTGATTCTTGACAAGTAGTTTCTATAGCCATGAATGAAAATTCATTTTCATCACATTCAAAACTACTAGATTCACTATCTGATACATCAATAATAAAACTCTCCTTCTTCTTAAAGAGCTTCTTTTTGTTATATAATTTATTTTTACTTGATTTCCCTTTCTCATCATCTACTTCATCATGACTATTATAAGGACATTTAGATGCAAAGTGTCCTATTTTACCATAATTAAAGCATTTGAAAGGAAGTTTACCTCTATATTTTCCTTCTCCTTTCTTTAATTTCCTTGAGAAATGCGCTTCAAGAACATCAAGGTCTTTTGATTTTAATGAGACTCTCTTTGCCTTCTTTTCTACTTTGAATGCTGCTTCTTTGCTTGTGGATTCTTGCTTGCCAAACTTTCTCATTTCATAAGCTACTAGTGCTCCATGAATATCTTCCATTGTATATTTGTTAATGTCCCTAGTTTCTTCTATAGAACATATTTTAGAATCAATCTTATCAGGAAGAGATCTTAAAACATTATTTACAACATCAATATCATCAATTGTTTCACCAAGTCCTCTTATTCCATTCACAATTTCATCTATCTTAAGGAGATAGTCTTCTACCTTTTCATCATCTCCCATTTTTACATCTTCAAATCTTGATTTTAAATATTGTATCTTGGCTTATTTAACTCTATCATTACCATGATAAGTGTTTTTCAACTTGTCCCATACTTCTTTAGAAGATCTGTAATGCATAACCTTAACAAACACATCTTTAGACAAATTGTGAAGTATTGCAAATTTAGCTTTCATTTCAATTTCATACTTCTTATTTTTATTAGTATCTATAGGTAAAGTATTAGGAACATTATAACCATTTTCAAATGAAGTGCAAACATCAACATTAATAGATAACAAGTATGTTTGCATCATTACTTCCCAAAAAGCATAATTTGATCCATAAAAAATAGGAACCTTTGAAGAACTTTCATGAGCCATTGTAGATTTAAGTATTCCACTCAACCAAAATCTACCCAAAGTTGTTAACTTGATGTAGGTAACATTTCTCTGATACCACTTGTTGGAATACAAACACCACTGAGAGGGGGGGTGAATCAGTGGTTACTTAAAAACTTGTCCTTTTCAATTTTTACAATTATAACATATACTTATGAAATATGAACAAGATATGTAAAAAGAACATAGTAAAAAATATTTATCATGGAAAACCCCTTAGGGTAAAAAACCACTTTGAATCTGAAACTTTATTAGCCTCTTGGAAAAATCTTTTAGAGTTACAACTTTGGGAAGCACCAACACCCTGTTTTAGAAACATCGATTTCAAGGAACACCAATCCCTTACACCTAAAGCACCAACTTCAAAAATACAAGAAGCACCAACTTAAAAAATGAATAAATGAAATAAAAAATCAGAGGATCATCTCTATTACAATACAAATCATGAAACAAGATTTCAACTCCAAGTTGAAAACATTAAGCAGGATTCACTTATTTTCTTATCTCTCATACCGATTCTTTTACATCACCAAATTATACCAAATTATACAAGCCTCCTCAAAATGACTTTATCAGATCATGAAATGTGTAATCAGACTTAAATCAATACATCTAAATGTAATAGGTTGAGTTTAATCAATAGTCTTCAAAATGCTATACTTCATGAAAGATAAATAATATTTTTCCTTCAAAATATTAAAGATCCAAATGTATAGTCATGTTCCATAAAAAAATATGATTAAAGACTGATGTAAACCATTAATATATTAGTGAATAAACCCTTCTCAACCTCTGATATACTTCTATAATGAAAATCAATTCACAAATGAAAAAATAGAAGCACAAAGCATTACCCTCTTCTTTGTTGTTTTAAAATCTCACTGCAAGCTATTTGGTCTACAAAGAACTCCACACAAATCTTGCAACTTCTCTCCAAACACCTATACTACCTTTTAGAGGAATGTATCCCCTACTTATAAACCAAAAAATTTGACATTTTTGAGGTAGTTAGATAACCCAAACTTCAATTAGACCAAAATTGTCTTGAATTTTTGTAACCACGTCTGATAAACAGAATTTTTATCTTTCCATGCATGTGATATGCCAAAACTAGCATAGACCCATTTTAGATAATTCATTGCCCTTTCCAGATGGGTATTATGGTTGGGTTCTATCAAATAACTAAGCCTGTAGACTTTCACAATATACCAAAACTATTTTTTATAACCGTTTTCTTAACCAATGTGAACATTAAGTGTCAATTGTATAACACTTAAGTGTATGTCTTGAATATGTTTTGAACAATATTTAAGGACATCAAATAAGATAATTTCATGATTTTAACCATACCATATTCTCATTATAATTTCATGGATGTATTATTGACATTAATGACAACATTCAAAGACCAAATACCAAAGGTTCAACAGACAAAACACCTTATGAGCTATGGTTTGGGAATGTACCTATAGTAGAATACTTCAAAACTTTGGAAGCAAGTGCTACATCAAGAGAGATGAAGTAATTGGCAAGTCTGATGCAAGAAGTGATGAAGGTATATTTCTTGGTTATTCTACTAAAAGAAAATCTTATAGATGTTTTAATCAAAGATTGAAGAAGATCATTGAAAGTGCTCATGTTAAGATTGATGAGAATTTTATGATTCAAGAGAGATACCATGATTATGCACCTATGATTGAAGAAGAACCTAGACCTACCAGAAGTGAAGCAGTTGTTGAAGAAATGATTGACAGCATTGATGTGTTATTCAATGACCCTGAAATAAGTGAAGAAGAATCTCAAAAGTTTGATGGGTAAGTCACTCCTAATGTTCCTAAATTCACATCCATATATCATTCAAAGAAAGAAATAATTGGAGATCAAAGCAGTAAAGTCATGACAAGATCAAAAGAAAAAGGTTCCATAGCAAATGAAGAGGTATGTCTACTGCCAGAGATTGAACCCTTAAGTTTTGAAGATGCATGTAATGATTCAAATTGGCATGAAGCAATGAAAGAAGAGCTAGATTAGATAATTAAGAATGATACATGGGAATTGGTCCCTAGGCCTAGTGATAACAATGTGATTGGAACCAAGTGGATATTTAGAAATAAGATGAATGAAGATGGAACAATAGTAAGAAACAAAGCTAGATTATTAGGGTATGCACAAAGAGAAGGAATTGATTATTTAGATACATTTTCCCTTGTAAGTAGATTGGAAGCCATAAAGTTGTTTCTAGCTTATGCTACATTCAAGAACTTCAAGGTATACCAGATGGATGTTAAGTCAACATTCCTAAATGGAGAGTTGAAGGAAGAAGTATACATTGAGAAGCCAAAAGGATTTACTTTATGAGACAAACTTGATATGGTATGCAGATTAAAGAAAGCCTTCTATGGACTTAAGAAAGACCCTAGAGCTTGGTATGAAAGACTTAATGGCTACTTGACCAAGATTGGATTCAAGAAATGAGTAGAAAATTGTAACTTATTCATAAGAGAGATATTTGATGGACTATTATTAGTTGCTATATTTTTTTATGACATTATATTTGGTTTTAATGATAAGCTTAGTGTAGAATTAGCTAAGGATATGCAGAGTGGATTTGAAATGAGCATGATTGGTCCTATCAAGTACTTTTTGGGATTGAATGTACATTAGATAGGCAAAGGTATACTCATAAATCAGACTAAGTATGTAAAAGAGATCTTGAATACATTCAAGATGGATGATTGCAAGCCAGTAAGTACCCCTATGATAACAAGATGCAAGCTTTTAAAAGAATATGATTCACCAGTAGTAGACATAACCTTGTATAAATATATGATTGGTAAACTTATATATCTTACTCAAATCAGACCAGACATTTCCAATGCACTTGGTATTGTTGGAAGATTTGTAGCAAAACCTAAGCAAAGTCATCTCATGGTAGTAAAAAGAATATTCAGATACTTGAATGGTTCAACCTTAGACTATGGTTTATGGTATCCTAATTCAGAGAATGTAAAGCTTCATGTATATACAGATGTAGATTGGGTAGGATGCATGGATGATAGAAAGAGTACCTCTAGAGGCATTGTATTCCTTGGAGATAGACTATTTACTTGGACAAGTAAAAAGTAGAATTGTATCTCTCAATCAATAGCAGAAGCAAAGTATGTTGCAATAGCATTAAATTTTTCTACAATTATGTGGATCAAGAAGATGATAAAATATTTTGGTATTCAAATTTACTACCCTATTGTTATTCATTATGATAACACTAGGACTATCAATATGTCAAAGAACCATGCGATGCATGCAAAGACAACATATTGAGATAAAATATCACTTCCTAAGAGAGAAAGTAGCAGAGAAAGAAGTAATGGTGGACTATGTGAGTACAAAAGATTAGCTAGTAGACATATTTACAAAGCCTTTACCTAAAGATACTTTTGAGTATCTCAGGGAAAAGCTAGGATTAATTCCCTTCCCTAAAACTGATTAGAAATAGTAGGAGTGCATCAGTCCTCAGTGACTGATGAAAGGTTGACTACTCTACCTTAGGAGTCGTACCAATGCTTAATGTTTTTGGTACCCTTTGCCATTGATGTCAAAGAGGGAGTAGCATATAGTCATGAAAAACATAAAAAACAAGGAATATATAGTAATAAAAAATAAGTAGAAAGGGGATGTAAAAATGGGTAAAAGTACAAAGTTGTGTCACGTTTTAGGACAACTTATCAGCACAGCTGAATTTGAGTATTTCTAACTAAAATAATTTTTGTCAAACATATGGTCTAGCTAGATCATTCTAGCTAAGTTAGATAAGTTCTTCAACTTTTCCAATGGAAATATCTATTAAATTCGTGTTTTATACCAATTACTAAAGAAATAAAATTATTTCAGAAAAGTGATGTTTCAATAACTCCTACTCTTTTTAATGATATTTTTTAAAAATATAAAAATACCCTTTTTTAGAGCATAGAGTCAAGATTATCATCATATAATTTTTTATAGTATTTTAATTAGATCTAATATATTATAATTTCAAAATACTGCAAGTAGGTATTTTAACATTCGAGAACAAGTTGCTTCAAAAATAGAAAAAAATAGTGAAGCTTATAAAAAAAATTGAAGTTTTATATTTAACACTAGAGGCGGAGAGTATCTTCAAGAATGTGTAATTTTTTTTCTGAATGGTGTAGATTTGATAGGGGAAATTTGGTGGGAGATGAAAACTGTCGATTTTAGGTATGTTAGACTTTGAGTAGTTATAACAAGAAAATATACATTAAAAACTAATTTTTCTTCTTTTCTGCACTAGCTATACATTTCATCTATAACATATTTTGAAATCAAAGGAAAAAATATTATTTGCATATACTTTTTTGGTGGGAACAAGACCCTTATTTTTCAACATTTTTCAGCAAGTCAAAAATGGACTTCAAAAAGTTTAAAAACTATGTGAATTCTTGTTCAATTTTTTAATATAAATTATAGGCATAAACTTCATCCACTTTTACACATTTCATTAGTTTACATCATCTCCAAATTCTAAACATAAATGTCATTTTTATGTTGTTAAAGTTAAAAAGTTTGTGTGTTGTTGACCTTTTCCTTTATAAAAGTGTCACACAACTTTGTACTTTTACCCAAATACAGTCATGGGAAGCAGTGCACTTGAGGAAATGGAGAATATTGAAGAATATTGCAATAGTTGGAAGATTCTTCCTTGCGGGAGTTTTTTTGAGGAGATGGAGAATGTTATAAAAGAATTTGACGTTTGGATTGGTGGTGTTTTTCATTCCATATGTTGCCATCAATGCCAAAGGGGGAGATTGTTGGAGATTTACCAGCAAGCTAGATTGTTGATTGTATGTTTGTCATTGATGACAACATATGGAAAGCAATATGCATAGAAGCCTGATGGAGAGAGCTTTGAGCATATGATGCATGGATATGTTATCATCATGATATCATAGATGCAGAGGTTGATTCAAAGTAAATATAGTACTACAGTTGAGTATATCAATGAGTGTTTCTGGCAGATCCCAGGAATAGATCTATATATAATTTGCAGTACGGTTGTAGTAGAGGCTTGCACATTTATAGTTATGTTGTAAACATATGTATTATGTTATGTTCATGGATGCAGAGTCAAATATGTAGTACAGGTTGAGTTATGAAGTCTCTAGTTGACAGTCACATTTTCTTGAGTCTACTTAGAAGAGTCGATAGTGTTTATATGATTACAGTAGTTGCACCAATCATCTTGGTATACGCATTTGGATTTATGTTAAGAAGCGAGTTAAGAATGTTTGGTTAAGAGCACATAACGCAATTTAATATAAGAAGAAAGTTGGAGTTAATTTAGTAGAGTCAACTATGTGTAGTGTTGCATCTCCTCACATGGAATTGTGTAGTCCTAATTTATGTTGCATGCTTAGTAGAGCCGAATGAGATGTTATTGGAGAGTTGTATTGTTTCTCTAATATGATTTCAAGATGGTTCTTGATTATATCATTTAGAGAAAGATATTTATAGGAAGTCATTTATGATTGCTAAGTATGGTAGATAGTTGAAAGACAAGAGCAAAGCAAAGAGTGTGAAGTATTTTGCCATCAGAAAAAGGTCTATGTGACTTAGAAGAAATTATATGCTACTCATTGGAACTGATCAAGATAGTAGGTCTATGTGTACTTCACCAAGATCTAGATATAGTGTGTATCTATTAAATAGAAGGTTGCAACCTTCACCCCTTTGAGTAGTGTACTCTTAGACAGTGCATCCTCACCCCTAACAGGGTTAATTGTAAAAGAATCCTAACAGGGTCCGACCCTTGACTAGGTCACTATACTTATTGCATTGTAAAGATCAACTCCTAACAGGGTTGTAAGATCTTCTAACAGAGATCATAATACACTAGTGGAATTCTTAGTGGGTATCAATTCCCACCGGGGTTTTTACCTATTTGGGTTTCCCTGTAACCAAAATTGTGGTGTTGTGTTAAGTGATCTTTCATTGTGTTTATACTTAATGTTCTTATATACTTAATTGGATAAAGAATTGAATCTTGTAGATAACTGATTCACACACCCCCCCCCCCCCCCCCCCCCCCTCTCTGTTATCTCTTGGGACTATTCCTAACATCAACATTTATGGTCATAGAGATAATGAGTGTAGGAAAAGAAAGAATAATCAAAGGTCATATGTGAACTAGAAAATTTATTCGTAGAATGAGAACTGGTTGAATTTTACATGCTCACATTATTATAATTATGGTTAAATATCAATTAACTACATAATGATGACTGCTAGAGGTAATGCTGGACCTTAGAGAGAAACTAAATGACATGTTTTCACTGTCACAAGATTGTACACATTGCAAGGTTTTATAGGTCAAGCAACAATAGAGAAAACTAACTAGTTAACTAGTCAAGTGATGAAAAGGGAAAATAGGTCAAGCAACAATAGACAAGAGAAAAAGGAAGATGAATCAAATTTGGATGAAAAATAGTAATAGTAAACCATCAGAAGGATCCACATCTTCACCAGGTGTGTTGAAATCATAAGCTAAGTAAGCCTATTTATGGATTAGGCAGACCAAAGATTGTTAGATCTATTTTTGGCCCTCCTAGAAATGTGTGCGATAAGTTTTATTTGTGTATTCAAATGCATAATATTTTTTATGTGAAGTTTTTCTGATTAACATAAAGTTTCGTAGTATCACAAGTGAGATTTTTTAAGTGAATAGTGTATGGTTATGTTCAACTAGTGAGCATTTAATTTTGGTAAGCGATGAAAGATAAAAGGTTTTTTATGTCTCATTTTTGCAAATTATGTGTTCAAAGAGCAGTAATAAAGAGACATAAGTAATAGTTGAGTATTTGTCAACAATTAAGGTAATCAGAAGGTGTGTTTGCTAAGATCTTGTGAAGGAAATAAAATGGTGTTCAAGTATGTTTGACAAAAAACTTAGTTATGGGAATCTAAAATGTATTTATCCAAATTTATAATCTGAATCTATTATTTTTGAGATGGATACATCTTTAGTAATTGATATTATTGAGAGGCCTAGACTAGAATTCAAGAGACATCCATTTAAGTCAACTAAGAATGATATAGTGGGTGCCCTATCTAGCATGACCTACGATGTGCTTCATATCAAATACTTTAGAGTATACATCCATTGAAAACTGGAGTATTTGGGTTCTTTAGTCATTTTTTAGTAATATGAGAATCTTTGTAATAATCTTCTGTTAAAATATGACCATAAGAGGGTTTCAAACAAGGGTTTTGAGTATGTAATCAATTTTCCCACAAATTTTGTTGATGAGAAAGTCATATATGTTCTTAGCTTAGAGCATGACAAGTTCATGTGGTTTGACCAACCACATATGATTACAAAGGAAGCTATTCATGCAAATAGAGATTTTTCTGCAACTAGACATGTACTAGTGTTGAGGTCTATACCTCAGGATGAAGTCACTTGGCTGACTAGATCAAAATAGGATAAATGAGCAATGACAGTCAATAACATTTTTGATCCAGAGGTGAAGTTTGATGCAATGGTAATAGGATAAAAATTTTACCATTCTAGCAGAATGAATAGTATTCCTCATCCTACTATTCATGTTGCATACAGGATGTTTAAGGAGAATAATGATTATTGTATTTTATAATTATTGTAAATGTATTTATATCATTTTATAATATATTCTTGAGTGTGAGAAACAAAAATATCACCAAGGAAGGTGTACAATTAAAATATTTTTATGTTGTGCATGAGAAGCAAAGATTGATCTTAAACTAGATCTGTATAAGCAGAAGAGAAGTGCTACAAGTTCTTAGATCAATTTTTAGTTGTTGTTCCCTAACAGTTGCGGCAGGTCAAAATCCCTTAACTAGGTAGATCCTAACAGATATTTTTGTAAAATCCTTTCACAAGGTGGCACTTTACCTGGTTTCTAAAGTGGACTCTTACAAGGCTACTCGTAACTTTAGGTGGATCCTAATAGCGTCTACTTTTAACAAGACTTTATTGTAAGATTTTAACATGGGTAAGATCTTAACTGGTGTGCTCCAGAAGACTACATTTTTCTTAGTGGGTGTCATGCCTACCATGGTTTCAACTAAGTTGGGTTTCCACAATAAAAATACTGGTGTTATGTGTTGAATTTATGTGAATTCTTATTTCTTGATGTATATTTTATCATAAGTAAAGGTTACTTATTCCATGCATGTGGTGAGGATTTGAAGGATAAGTATTATTAGATCATATTTGTGTAAATATTAGTAGATTACTGATTCACCCCTCCTCTCAATAATATTAGGGGCTGAAATTATTGTAACATGTAAATCATAAGATGAGGGGTTGTGGTGCATGAAGTTGATTTGAAAAGTTAATGTATAGTGTTAGATTATTCTTAGAGAAGCGCATTGAGTAGAACATCAACGAATCTATCAAGTAGTTAGCGCTAAGTTTTCAAATAATCATTTGAGTTTCTACTCAAGGAAAATCCTAATAGGTTTGTGGTCTAAATCCCTTAATAGTGTTACTCCTAATAGGGTGAGAAGGGTCCTAACAGGTCTAAAGATTAAATCCTTTAACTAGGTGAATCTTAGAAGGAGTTTCTAATTCCCTTAACCGAGTAGCTCCTAATAGGGCTTTTGTAATAACTTTTAACAGGGATGTAGATACTCTAAACTGGGTATGCCCTTAACAAGGTGACGTAGTTCCTTTAACAGGAAAAATCTTATTGCTGCATTAGTGATAATTCATGTGTACTAATTCCCACTATAGTTTTTCCCTCTAATCAAGGGTTTCCATGAGAAAAATATTGGTGATTTTTTGTTGCATGTTGTGAATATTTTATTTTATTTTCTTTTATGTTCTTATATCACGTGCATGTTGGTTAATTTAGAAATGGGTGAAGAAGGTTTTAAGATCTTTGGTTGCATTGATTCACCCCCCCTCCCCCCCTCTTAGTTCCCTTTAATATTAACATAAAATAACTTCTCATTACATTGTATTTCAATAAATTACTAGGATGAATATGGAGATATCTAAAAAAAAAATTCAATTACTTGATCATAAGATCAAGAGATAAAAGATTAGATATAATAAATTTATTATAATAGTCTCCAGAAATGGAGGCCTTGGAAAAATCCAAAGACATTTATAAATATCATACATGTTCATACACAATTGTAGTTATCTACTTAATATTCTTGGGATTAAGGTGTCTCAACCTTTTCAAATTCTAACATTGTTTTTGTTGCATTTATTTATTATTTTAATCAATCAATTATCTATGAATGTCTAGTCATCTAGTGGGACCCATAAGCTTGGTGCCATACTACTTGGCAATAAATATATGACACATATTTTACACATGTGAAGGTAGGCATCCCAGTTTGAGAATCTTAAAAACTATCAACCTATGAAAATTTTGGCAAAAGATATCTTTTGCATGGAGAAGGTGGGTGCCCAATTTGAGTTATGATGAGCTTTAAGAGAATATGTTATTCATATTTAGCTTATGATAGATTCTCTTAAAGATGTCAGTTATAAGTTATGACAATATTTATGATAGATTCTCTTGACAACTATAAGTTGTGTAAGAGTAATTTTCATAGCCTAAAACACTAAATTTTAGATATCCAACATGGGAGGTTTGAATGGGGATTAATTTGAAGAGGTACATATGTCATTTGCATGTGTTTTAATAGTTAAAAAAATAGACCAAATGTTATACATGACCCCATTTTGTATCTTCATTGAAAAGCTACCTCTTGTGTTGTATTTCTATATAAAAAGGTAGCCTTGGAGAGTATGAATAAAAAATATAATGTAATGTGGGTGAAGTGTTATGTTGTTAGAATTGATTTTTGGCTAAAGACTCATGTTGAAGTTGTGTACTGCTATTGTATTATAATTTTTATTTCTATAATAAAAAGTACAATTCTTTTGAGTGTGGGGTTTTCCTCCTAGAAGGGTTTTCCTGATGATATATCGTGTGTTCTCTAGTATAGTCTTTATGTATGTTATTATGTCCTTGTGGATGTGTTTTTAATTCTATAATAGTTAAGATATATAAGGAAAATTTTTACTAGATCCCCCTCACTAGATTAATGTTAGGAAGCATTTTCAACACCTTAGATTCCTTTTAGTTGGTATCAATGCCTAGCTAGTTTTGTCTCCATTGTTGAGTAACAGGGTTTTTAATACATGTCTAAGTTTGAGTGAGAGATTTTGTAAAATATTTTAAAAATATTGTTGCAAGAAGATGGAAAGGACATCCACACGAGATGAGATGGATAAGTTTAATGGAAGAAATTCTAAGTTGTGGAAACTCAAACTAGAGGACAAGTTCATGAATAAGATCAATGGGTTCCAGTCTCTTTGTAAAGAATCCAAAGTATATCTTAGGATAATTGGGATAAGATAGATCAGAAAGCCAAGGGTTTGATTAGAATTTATCTAGCCGATTCAATTGTCCTGAATATCCATGAATAGAAGACTATGAAATATCTTTGGAAGAATCTTGAAGATGTTTATCATGCTAAATCCTTAGCGTATAAAGGAAAATGGAATTATAGAAAATATGTGTTATTAGATCGCTTCTATTTTCATGAATTATGCATCTAGGAAAGAAGATGCCCCACTAGGTCCAAGAGGAGACTCAAATACTACATGGGACAAAAATCATTTCTCAAAAATATGTGATTGATAAAATAAGAATGATAAGATATAGTAATGTAAATGATTAACTAGGAAAGTTAATACAAAATTGGTAAAAATAGACTGTAACAAACAAATAATGAGGGAAATTTTATAGAAATAGAAACCGGGAGTCAAATATAACCTGTGTTTGAAATCTATGCTCAAAATGGTAGGAACATGATGACAATGACAATTTTTTCCTGAGCATGATGATAGTGGTGATGTGTTCTTAGTGTTTTTTTTAAAAAAAATTCATAGATCATCTAACTATAATTGATCTCCACAAATCTTATTTGATGAATTTGTAACTTTCTCCTGAACACTATAAAAATAGGGAAAAGGTTGACTAAAGGGGTTTTCCTTGGTCAAACCCTTGTTTAGGAATCAAACATTGAAATGAAACAAAATTTCATAAAGGAAAGTAAATAGGAAGATAAATTTAATAGATTTTCCTTGTATAAACCCTCATGAGAAGATGTATAAATTGCTCATATCCATGAAGATATATTAATGTTCTTGAGATTCAAATAGTTGACTTGGAATGAGATGTAGAATCAAGTATTCCCTCAAAAATCCATAGATCAATGAATGTGACACCTAGATCTTGAATGTAGATATGGTTGATAACAGATCTCCTTTGTTTGAATGAGAGTTCATCTTCTTGGCTATCATGGGAGAGAAACTCGGATCAATTAGAGAAGATTTAATTTAACTTAAATGATCTTGAAGAATTGGAGACTTGGAGATCTTGATCATGGGTGCTTGTCTTCAAATCTTGAATCCAATTACTCCTTCTTGCTTGAAAACATAATAGCTTAATCACCAAAATGCTTGATTTTGGCTATGATATGAAAAATGAGGAGTGATAGGGGATTTTTATACTAAATCCCATCATTTTTTGATTTAAATTTGATCTAGGATGACCAAAAAGAAAACCCTAGTATGAGGACCTAACGGTGCAAGGGCACCTATTGAGATCATTCCTTAATGAGGAAAATTGGAATTATTTAACATCTTTTAGGTCATGTTAGATTCCAAAAAAGGTCATGTTGACCATTTGTATTATTTTGAATTCAATCATAGAGATATAATGTACAATAGACCTACATGGGAAAATATTGTCAAAATATGTCATATGGAAATTTTATCATATGTAACCCTTCCCAAGGCTTATTTGTCCTTATTTAGGAATGTTTTAGTGATTATAGGTCATTTGGGATGTTTCTACAATGTCTTGGAGTCAATATGCAAAGAAGAAGAAAAATTTCATGTTGTCATTAGAAAACAATTTTGTCAAGGTGTAAAAGAGAAAAAATGAATAGTTTCAATCATTTGTGGTCATTTGCAAGGAATGGATGAGTTAAATATGTCTTGCATGATTCGTTTGTGTATGTGTGGAAGAAGTATGAATAATTTTATACAGATATCTAATGAAGAAAACAATAAAATAAATTATTTTACTATATTTTCCATGCATTTGTGACAATAATATTGGAGTTGGTGAGTAAACAATCCATAGCTCTGAAGAACACCTGCATGCACACACCTGTCACAGAAAGAGAGAGAAGAAGCAAGAAGCTATGGAGGCTTGAATGCATTGATCCACGAGAGGAGAAATCATTCTTGATGTGCAAAAGCAAAAGTTGCAATTCAATAATAAATAATCTGTTACACAATCCATTACAAAAGTTATCACAAAGTTATAAAAACAAGAGGAGATCAATCCTTATTAAAGAAGATCTGAAAAACCTAAAAAGGTAAAACACAGGTTGCACAATAATAATTAATAAATCAATTAATTATTATATGCCTAAATTTTAGATTAAGCATAAAGAGATAATAAGTGACTTAGTAATTAAATCAAACATGATTTAATTAATAAGCAAACACTTTATTACTCTAACACCCCCCCTTAAGATAAACTTTGGGAGAAGATAAAAACCTATCTTTAAAAAGGTACTGAAAGAAAATGGGTCCTAGCAAAAAAAAGCCTGATCAGGTACCCAAGTACAAAAGAGAGTCTCTATAAAAAGAGAAATAGAGAAAACCACATGGGAAAAACTCTTCTCCAAAAAGAGACAAAAATTAGTCTAAAGGACTGAAGAAGCCTCCAAAAGTAGGAACAAGGATGAATATGTACAACATCACTAAAGAAAAAAGTTGCAAACTTTGTCAAGAAGTAACTAATGATCTGAAGATCCTCCACTAAAATATGACCAGGTAGAGAAGATTGTAATTTGCATGAGTTCCCTTAAATGACACTACTTGAATCAGAAGGAAAAGAAAGACAAACAATTGAAGTCAAACATAAAGAATACTATAATTTGCACGAGTGCCCTCAAATGACATTACTCAAATCAGGAGGCAAACAAAGGAAAACACCTGAACTCAAAAACACATATGGCATAAAAACACCAAAAGCCTGAAGAACCGATCAATCAAAGCTAGAAGATTGTGTCCAAAAATAGGAAAGAAAGAGTGTCCATATGGTAAATGATCCATCTCACCAGAATGCATAGGTACCTAGCCACTGCATCTTCCTAGTACACAGAATCAAATACTAAATACATACTCACACTATCAAACGAAGGAAGCAATAGAACCAACATTAGAAACTCCCCCATAATGCAGACAAGGGAGTAATGATAGATACACTGAAAAGATCATCCAATATGAATTGTAGAGAGAGTACAAACACATATAGAGATATCTGAAGCTAATGTTATTGGAGGAACGTTCACATGACAAAAGTTGATGGAAAATAAAGGCAAATATCAGACCCTCCTAGAACTTTATAATAGAGTGCAAGTACATAGAGCATGAACATGTACAAAATCTCATACATGTAATAGAATGACACTTTATCTTAGTGTGTGTGCATAAAAGAAATGCTACAAAAGTGAAGTATACACTGCTCAAAAAAGAGTGAAGGCCACTGAAATAAAATAACAGCCTAAGGTGAGCCATCCCTCAAAGGGAAGAGATCCCAAGACCTGAAACATCTAAGATATCCACCAAATTGCAAAACTACAAAAATTTGAATAAAATGTGTCTGGAGCCGAATTTGAAAAAAAGTCTCACAACATTCCAAAGCTTACAAAACAATATTTCCAATGATATATTATTTCCCAAAATGGAGTCTAGATGCGCAAGATACAGCTCTCAGAGTGCAAAATTAAACATCTAGCTTTGATAGTAAAACAAATAATAAAAATTGAAAAATAAAAAATTCAAACCTCCAAATCTAGATAGAGATCAAAACTAGCTTTCCAATGATATCTCGTTTCCCAATTTTGACACAGTATGCTCAAGTTATGAGCAAAAGACCATAGGTATGCTAATGGACCCAAAAAATGGTGTATGGGATGCTAACATGTGCTGATGTCAGCACTTCAAAGGCTTAAAATTGACGATCGTATGGCTGTCATGGCAAAAAGGCCCCTGGGGCTAAAAATTTGAGCCCCTAGCCGCCATATGACCAGTGGCTAAGGCTGCATCTGATCTGTGGACTTAAATTTGATGACCAACTATTCGTCGCTGACCAAAAAATAAAATAATAAAATTCAAAATCGCATGCGCACCTCGGGATTTGTGTCAGGTCGTATGAATATTTGCCTTATTTTGTGTGCCAATTTTTTTCTTTGATTTATGTGCCAGACAGTAAAAAAATTCTTCAGTTTGCGTGCCAAATCGATACAATTTTACCTTGATTTATGTGCTGGGGTCATATGAATTCTACCTTAATTTGCATGCCAAGGTCGTATGGCCTGACATGCAAAAAACATTTACCTCAAAACATAACGACATTTGAATTTGATGTGCCTTATATAGATCTAGGGGTTTTTGGGCACTACGAGCTTAATGATGAGGTCCATTTGAGCCCAAAGTGCCTTGGGATTTGTATCGAGGCTAGTTGCAAAAATATTTTTACCACAGATTGCAACTTTGTCAAAACTAGACAAATTTTATATGGATCTAGGGGTTCTTGGATGTTGTAAATGTAACCATGAGGTCCGTTTGAAGCCAAGATGACTAGAAAAAGTTGTCCCCCTAGATTTGAAAGAAAACCGTCTGAAAAGGCATATTTAACGAACACGGCTGAATCTCTCAAGAAGATGACAGGGGCAAATAGATTTGAAGTTCTGATACCATATTGGAGTTGATGAGTAAACAACCCATAGCTCCCAAGAACACCTTCATGCAAACAATTGTCACATAAAGAGAGAGAAGAAGCAAGAAGCTATGGAGACTTGAACACATTAATCTGTGAGAGAGGAGAAATCATTCTTGATGTTCCAAAACAAAAGTTACAATTCAATAATGAATAATTTGTTACACAATCTGTCACAAAAATTATCACAAGGTTGTAAAAATAAGAGGAGATCAATCCTTATAAAAGGAGATCTGAAAACCTAAAAAGGTAAAACTTAGGTTGCACAATAATAATTAATAAAATAATTAATTATTATACATCTAAAGTTTGGCTTAAGTATAAAGAGATAATAAGTGACTTAGTATTTAAATCAAACATAATTTAATTAATAAGAAAATACTTTATTAATCTAACACCCCTCTTAACATAAACTTTGGGAGAAGCTAAAAACCTAGAAAGAACAATTGAAAGCAAATGGGTCCTTGCAACAAAAGGCCTGATCAGGTACCCAAGTACAAAAGAGAGCCTCTATAAAGCGGAGAAATAGAGAAAATCATATGGGAAAAACTCTACTCCAAAAAGAGACAAAGACTAGTCTAAAGGATTGAAGAAGCCTCCAGAACTAGGAATGTTCTATAAAATAGGAACAAGTATGAACATGTACAACATCATTGAAGTAAGAAGGTTCAAACTCTTTCAAGAAGTAACTGATGATCTGAAGATCATCCACTGAAATATGACTAGGTACATACGACTGAATCTGCATGAGTGCCCTCAAATGACACTAGTTGAATTAAGAGTTAAATAAAGGTAAACAACTGAAGTCAAAGATACAAAATACTGTAATCTACACGAGTACCCTTAGATGACACTACTCAAATCAGGAGGCAAACAAAGGCAAACACCTGAACTAGTAAATAAAAATGGCATAAAAATATCAAAAGTCTGAAGAGTTGATCAATCAAAGATGGAAGAGTGTGTCCAAAAATAGGAAAGAAAGAGTGTCCATATGGTAAATGATCCATCTCATCAGAATGCATAGGTACCCAACCACTGCATCCACCTAGTACATAGAATTAAGTACTGAATACATGGCTCACACTATTGAACCAAGAAAGTAGTAGAACCTACAGTAGAAACCCCCCCATAATGCACACAAGGGAGTAATCATAGGTACACTAAAAAGATCATCCAATATGAACTGTAGACAGAATAAAAATATATATAGAGATATCTGAGGCTAATGTCATTGGAGGAACGCTCACATGAAAGAATTAGATGGTAAATAAAGGAAAAGATCAAACCCCCTTGGCACTTTATAATGGAGTGCAAGTTCATAGAGCACAAACATGTGCAAAATCCCATACATGCCATAGAATGACACTTTAGCTCAGTGTGTGTGCATATAAGAAATGCTACAAAAGTGAAGTATACACTGCTCAAAGAAGAGTGAAAGCTACTGAAATAAAATAACAGTCTAAGGTGAGCCATCCCTCAAAGGAAAGAGATCCTAGGACCTGAAACATCCAAGATATCCACCAAATTGCAAAAATACAAAAATTTGAATAAAATGTACCTATAGAAAAATATGGAAAAAAGACTCATAGCACTTGAAAGCATAGAGAACAAGATTTCCAATGATATATTGTTTCCCAAAACAAAGTTTGAATGCGCAAGATACAACTCCCGAAGTGCAAAACTGAACATCTGGCTTTGACAGTAAAATATATCATAAAAAATAAAAAATGAAATATTCAAACCTCCAAATCTGGATAGAGCTCAAAACTTGCTTTTTGACAATATCTCGTTTGCCTAATTTTGACACCGTATGCTCAAGTTATGAGAAAAAAACTACAGGTATGTTGATGGACCCAAAAAATAATGTCTAGGGTGCTGACATGTGCTGACATCAGTACTTCACAAGCTTAAAATTAACGGTCGTATGACTGTCATGACAAAAAGGCCCTTGGAGCTAAAAAAATTGAGCCCCTAGTCACCATATGACTAGGGGCTAAAGTTGCATCTAATTTGTGGGCTTAAATTTGATGGCCAAATGGCTATCGCCACCTAAAAAAAAGAAAACAAATTCAAAATCGCATGCACACCTTAGGATCTGTGCTAGGCTGTATTAATTTTTGCCTCGATTTACATGCCATTTTTTGCTTTAATTTATGTGATAGTAAAAAATTTGCCTCAGTTTGCATGCTAGATCGGTACAATTTTGCTTCAATTTACGTGTCAGGTTCATATGAATTATACCTCATTTTATGTACGAAGGTCATACGACTTGGCATGCAAAAAAAATTGCCTCAGAAAACAACGACATCTGAATTTGACGTGCCTTATATGGATCTAGAGGTCCCTCCAGATTTGATAGAAAGCCCTTTGAAAATGCAGATCTGATGAACACAACTGAATCTCTCAAGAAGAGGATAGAGGCAAATAGATCTGAAGCTCTAATACCAACTTAAATAACCCACAGCTCCCAAGAACACTAGCATGCAAACACCTGCCATAGAAAGAGAGAGAAGAAGAAAGAAACTATGGAGACATGAACACATTGATCCATGAGAGAGGATAAATCATTCTTGATCTGCAAAAACAAAAGTTATAATTCAATAATGAATAATTTATTACACAATTTGTTACAAAAGTTATCACAAAGTAATAAAAACAAGAGGAGAGATATTGTTATAAAAGGAGATCTAAAAACCTAAAAAGGTAAAACCTAGGTTGCACAATAAAAATTAATAAAACAATTAATTATTATATGCCTAAAGTTTAGCTTAAGCATAAAGAGATAATAAGTGACTTAGTAATTAAATCAAACATGATTTAATTAATAAACAAACGCTTTATTACTCTAACATATAATAGGGGTTTGTATGGACATATACCTTGTCATCTTTATCTGAAAATGATAGGAAATGTTGGAAATGATTTTTAGATTTCATTGAAAATAGGTTTCATTAAATTTCATGCGGTATTTTAAAAGTTATAGTGGTTTCTTCGTAAACAAGTTAAAACCATAATCAAGGGTAGTCATTGTTTCTTTTGTATTTTTTTTATGATGCATTAGAATTCATGGATTGTTTCTAATTATGAGAAATTTTTTGTCCTTCGTATTCTAATTATCATCCTTCTTGCCATCCATTTACTCCATCTTTTAATCTCTTGGCATTTTGGTGGAGAGTTCTTCACCATCTCTCCTTATAACAAAATATTTTGTGTTTCTCCTTCATTTAACAGAAGATATTTTTCTTCCTATTTTATTTGTCTATTATAACTAGGGTTTTCCTATCTAGGGTGCTCTCCTTTGATTATTCATTTATATCTCCTTGTAAAGATGAAGCTTCTTCTAAGAGTTGGAAACATTCCCCTTTCCTATTGGTTCCCACTACCTATTTCTATCTAAAGATTTTGGATAAAGTGTATTTTTTTAGCTAGGTTGTGTCTTGGGATAGGCTATAATTCCTTTTGTTGACCATTTTTCATGCAAGAAAATTCTCCCCTTCTTTGAGTCATCCTCTGTATTATTTCCCATTAGTAAACCACTTTTCCCCAAACCCTCTACTCTTTTGATTTCAACTTTTTTATTTATGGTTTGGATAGTGTTTTGGTACTATGGTTCAAAAGTGTATGGATTTCTTGTTTCTTGTGTTGAACAACTAGTTTCGAAATCACTCTCTAAAATGCATCAACTTCCTTAAGGAATTGTAGATCAATCTCTACCTTTTGTTTCCATATAACAATTTCCATGACATCTCTAGATCATTTAGATGTTTAAATTTTAAATCTAGAGTCACATAGATTTTATCCCTTGCTCCTATTTTTTCATAGAATAAATCCTTCTCCACCCATATGAACAATCCCAACTCCTCCGCATTTTTTTCTTAGGCCTATATACTACAAAATTCAAATGGAAGATCCTTTAGGTTTACCCATCAATGAATTTCTTCATGATATTTTTAGTGGGACTCATATAAACCCTTCCAAAAATAGTTGTATTTGGTAAAGGATTTATTTGATTAGGGATTCATTCAAACATTCTATTCTAAGGAAATTCCTTGAAATATGTGTGGTACTTATCGACCATTAAAGCCTCCAATACACCATTCTACAATTCAATCGATAGGAGACTCGTTTGATACCATTTTGTGAAGAATGCACGACTCCTAAGATGGGCCCATGCCATACCAAGGATTTTTTTATGAAATTACAATTTCTTTTTTCCTTGTAGACATTCAGTCTCCCTAATTTGTTTCCAATTTCGGTTGTTCTTTTGTTCCCAGGGCATCCAAGACCAAGATTTCTTTTATTCCTATCTGTCGCTATAATATTTGTTTTCTTGTTATCTATTCCTCCATATGTTCCAAGCTATCCTATTTCCACTCCCAAGGTTGCCAAGTGTTTCTCTAGTTAGTTTTCTCTATTCTTTTGCCAGTTGGTTTCTTTCCAAGTGGTATGCTCTTTGGATTAGTTGCAACTAGATAATGTTTAGAAATTTATTGCAGTTTCTTTTATAGTATATTCTATTATTTTCTCACAATAGTTTTTTAAATTTATTTTATTAATTTTAAAATATTGTTTTCTATAATTTTAAAAATTTAGATGATATATGATAATATAAATGATACTAGAGTGTCATGTAAACTCTTTCTTAAATAAAAATTAAGATATTTAATATAAAATAATAACATAATTTTATCTATAATAAAAATAATTTATTTTATCTATTTTTATATTAATATCAAATAAATAAATTGAATATTTATTTATACTATTTTTTTTATTACAATATTCACTATGTGACATTTGATTTAATTTCTTTCTCTACTGTAATACTTTTGATCTTGCACTTCAAGAAAATAGCTATTAAATTTTAATTTCCTCACCTACTTGCTCTTACCTGCTCTTGTAAATAAATAAGACGCTGCAATAGACGTTTTAATAAATAAAGTACAAATAAATTGTGTAATATGTTTTTCAAAAAATATTGTTTACTTCAATCAATCTTTAAATGTCTTTTTCAACTTATTAGTCCTTGCAGGTAAACTATTGCATTCATTAGATGTTAAAAGGTAATTAATTTAACCAATCAGATTTTAGAATTATTTTAAGTTCTAAAGTTGTTATATAGTTTATAATTTTTATTTATTTTTGAAATTAGAAAAAGACTATTTATTTAAATTCCTATTGGCTCTAACAAAAAAGGTGGGGGAGAAAAATTAATTTTAGAAACAAAAATTAGGGAAAAATACTATTACGGACGGCTTTGCATTAAATGTTCTTAATGTTTGTAGTCTTTTCCTTGCATATTGCAGAGGGCACTTATGGCACGGCATGGGCGGTTGCTTGCATTTGAAGACATGTATACTCGGTAGATGCCTCGCAAAGCTCCTCGCGGCGAAAATTTCAGACAATGCTTTTTAGCATCACGTCTTCAAATGAAAGATGTGGATGTGAATTTACTCCAATGATACCACGTTTAAAGCATCCACATCTTTCATGGATACCAGGTATAAAGATTTTTGTTCTATATCTATATATATATAGAGTTCGTATCTGTGTTTATGAATTTTTTTGGGGCTCTCAAACATATCTTCCTTGTAGAACGTATCTGTGCTTATGGATTTTTTTGGGGTTTTCAAACGCTGTTCATTTTATAAGATCACTTTTTCTTTTCTGGGGTTTCTGAGTCTATTTCTGTTGTTCTCGGCTTCCAATTTGTTGGAGTCTTTTATTCTTCCGAGTTAGAGTGTATTAGGTAAATATTCAAACACAAGGAAATGATTACGGCAGGCATTTTCTTGTGGGTTTAGCCATTTTTATGCGGAATGAGGTTTTCTTAAAATAATTTTTAATAATAAATTCTGATAAGTATCCACTATGGCTTATTCCATGTCTTATGCCATTTTATCTTGTCGCAGTATATAGAGGTAGAAGATTTTCAATTTTAGGGTTCGTTGTTTGCCCAAGGGGATTAGGGAAAACACATTCCCGGCTTGTGCTGAAGTTTTTACAGAAGTTTATTGATAGAGGATAGAGAAACAACCGAGAAGTAGGTTCAGAGGCTTTGCATTTCACATAGATGTTGGTAAGGTCACTTGCGTTCGAATAACTTTACTGATGTCACTATTTTTAATGGGCTTGTAATGCTGTTTTACGCTGAACGGGGATTTAGGAGTTTTGGTGTTTTATTTTTTGTTATTGTTTATTAATTTCTGTTTATATGGATATTTATATTTACTATATGATTTGGGTATAAGTTTTGGGTTTTGAAGACGTGAATGTTTAAATTTCTATTTCATTCTTTCTTTTTAAAGTTTGCTTGGATTTGTTGAGAATTGCCTATTTACTGTGATGTTGCAGATATTTGAATACAATGGAAGTGCTTTGGTGGCTATGGTTGGGAAAGATTATTGGCTGATTTTCAGTGCATTTCCAAGATTCATGATACACTCTTTTGGGGTCTTACTTGGTTGGCCACAGATGCACAGACATTGTAAGGTCATTTTCAAGTTTATTAGCAACTTTTAATATTTGCTATGAAAAGATGCAGCCTTAACTCTAATGAATTGAAAGTAAATATGAGATACAATCTTTTGAAGTACATAAACTCTTAATTTTAATTCAATATTATGTCCGTTATTCTGTAAACGTCTGTCATAGACGAGCTTTTTTTGTTGATTCATCACCGCTCAAGAGCTCCTTGTTGTGCGTCTGCCATTACGGATAGTTCATTTTCGAATTATTTTTGTCGAGATCATATCAAATTAAAACTTAACCATCTCCATAGTCTCTCTGCTAGAGTAAACACAATACGCAATCATTTGAAAAATTAAGAAATGTTCTATCTTGGTCGCCTTTTCCATTATTCAACTTGCTATTTGGTCTTTTAAATCTTAGTTTTATCACTGATCGTTGAAATTTTATACAGATGTATATAAGTGCAATAATTGCTTATTATCATGACTTCAATTTATATCAATTTTTTTAATGTGTTAAAGGCAATGAAAGAATTGATTTTTTAGTTGCGATCTATTTAAGTTTTAGAAATAATAGATGCTAGGTTTTTGTTTGAGTTTAATAAAGATCTTAGTCTATGGTTCATAGTAGTTTTCAGAAATGTATTTGTTGATCTCTAGAATAAAATCATATCGGGCGTCTTGTGGTAGAGCTCTATCAAGTCAACTGCCCTCATTATAAAGTATTCAAACTGTAGTGAAGCATTTTAGACATGTAGTAATTGCATTTTTAGTTCCATACATGGTTTGTAGGAAAATAAGATAGGACACTACTCATTTTTAACTATTACAAATCTGTATACAACAAGAAGTTTCAAAAATTTCTTTCTCCTATTTACAAATTCATTAAGAGCAGGAATGGCTGAGAGCATGCCATGTTACCGCTACACAAATTAACAAGCTAGAAAAGCTTTCAAAAACATGCCCTGAAGCTACTCTTGAAGATCTTCACAAGTTTGGACTAGAAAATGACCCTCATTCACTTGCTTTAAACTACGAAGATGCATATCAAGAATATCCCTACTATTCGTATTAATTGTCATTTCCTATGTTTTACATCTTTCCTCTCCAGATGATTTTAAATCTAATGCATTTGGAAGTCATATTCACAAAATCTCTTTTTCTCTAGTTGTAGCACCAAAATGGTTTTGCACCCTTGTTGAAACTTGGGGCAGAGTATGGCAATGTACATCAATTCATCATTAACATTTCTCCATTGAAAAGTGATGCTCATGGTAATAGTTCCTAGGTTAGTGACACATCGATAGACACTATTATCCATGTATTCTCTTCACAAATCCATTAAATAATATTTTTAAGGAATTGAAAATTTCTTTTGTACATCAACTTTTCTGTTAGATGTCTCCACTAAAGGGTATCAAATTTGTAATCATACGTACCGCTCATATCTGTCCTCATTCTGCTATAGCATATAAAAGACTCATTATTTAATACTGAACTAATCTGCTTGAATGATAAAGTCGTATATATTGTCACGCATGTTTTCAAGAAATTTTCAAATCCTTTTTAATTATGTCTCCTGTCACCACTTTTTTTGTATTACTTTTCTGTTTCTGTTGTGGTGTTTCTGCTAATTCCTTATGGTAAATAAAAATTGCATACATTTATTCCAATGGGATAGTTGGAGAGATTTAGGTGCTATCAGAAGTATTGTAGGGGAAGAATTATTGGTGGCTACAGCTCCTAGATTTGCGTTCCCTTCCCAGTTACTCAACATATTTCTATCAAATATTCTTGATCTCTTGCAGTCCATATGGATCTGTTTGAAAGAGTAGCTTCTCAATTTATGAAAGATGAATTCATCTCACGTTGTAGATTGGAGGATGTTATAAAGCTTTATGATTTTTTTCAAGGTGAAGCTTCAATTGGTGGTCTATTCCCTGCTCGTTATCTAGAGAAAAAGCCCGTGTATGCAAGAATATACGGTGGCTTTAAAATTTAGCTATACACGGACAATGTTTTTTGATTTGAATAGGAGAGTTCGCATCTTGAAGATATTTTGACTCTATTAGTATCGACGTACTTTACTCAAGTCATATTTTCCATTTAGCACCTATTGGTGCTTCAATAGGAAAAACCAGCTAGGCCATTGGTGTCTTCACCAATACCCAATTTGGAGGATTGCAGTCCTATGAATTTGGAACTTGAGAAACTCTCTCCGCAGAGAATCAAGGGTAAAAGCAAGATAATGGGAGACCTTGTTGAGTCTTTTAAACTTAAAGGTTAATTTGGGAATAGTATTATATAGCCAGAACACTATTGGTTGTTTTTGGCGTAATTTTTTGTGAATCCTTCTTGTTCTGAATCATAGGGCCTGCTTTTATATGTTACCAGCTTTAGGGCTTCTTCTTTGGTTAATGTAATGTCAGGTGGTTGTGTGTATAATCCTTTTTGGAAAATTCTTGTTCCGGGGCCTCTGTTGAGTGTACTCTTTAGTTAGTGATGTGATTTTGAGGGTGATATATTTTTGCAGAGCTTGTTTTTGGCGAGTCTTTGACCTCACTTTGGAGATATTTATCTAGATAGCTCTTCTATGAACTTATTCTATATGTAAATAATTGTTTTAGGTCTTTACTTTTTATTAAAAAAAAAAAAAAAAGTCGTGAAATGTGTAATTGCTTAGGGTAGCAAGCAAATAGAAAGAGTTAGCGAAATTGTAATTCTATATTTTAAAATTTTAGATTAGTTTCACATGATACAAGACTGATGGGCCACATGCTAATATCAAGTTGAGCATTAATGTTGGATTCTAACAATGCTATACCTAAATCTAAAAACTGATTTTACTGGATAATCAGAACTACGTAGCCCCAAAATTATTTACTGAAGGCACTCCACAAAATGTTGAAGACCTAAATGTTTATATTCATAAAACAAATCAGTAACCAGATGGCAGAAACAAAAATTCATCAGACCCCAGCATAATGTAGGCAAAATATGTTTTCCAATGAATCCACCTTCATTCTTGATACATTGGATATTGATGAGTTGATTATGTCTATAAGAATCAATTGGAGGTTTCCCTTTATGTTTCTTTGCATTTATAGAATAACCAGCTGAGTGGCACTTTTGATACATTAGCTAATTTAAATCTAACAGATTTATTATTTTCTTTCCCATTGCTTTATCTGTATTTTTTGAATATGCATTATGTTTACACTTCCGTTGTTGAGGAAAGCTTTCAGAACTTACAAGGTTTAGGAATCAATTGGAGATAACCATGTGACTAGACTTTTGAATGCCTATTGTAACTCAGGCAAGAAAAAAATGGCACAAAAGAAACATCAGAGTACTCGGTCTTTTCAACTCTTAAAGCAGGTACATGAGTGCTTCTACCAGGCATGTTTGAAGACAGTAGATCCATAGTGAGCCAGTACTATGGATTGCGTTGTAAATTGAGTTTACTGGGACACCGAGGAATTTTGGTAAGATTAGTTGGCCACGCACTCCTTTCGAATTTCCATTCCAGCATGCCAAAATGAAATTCAGGTGGCATATTGTACATGTAAAATTTCAATGTTTCTTTTCTGGGGTCACACTCTTTACTACTGTCTGATTCAGAACCTTCCAAGCTCCAATCCTCATTCTCCGATTCGAATTCATCAGAAGAAACTAAAGATGATTTCATGTCATCTAGACTCCGATACAAACAGTACAGCCTATGCACTTAAACTCTGACAATCAGATGAATAAACACAAAACTTAATTTACTAAAAAAACATTCTAGTGAATGCCTAAAGCCAAATTCCAGAAACCTCTCCCGAAATGCGACAAGTTTTTGGAAATAAAATAAACATATGCCCATTTCACATAACTATTATTCTACTAAGGCAAGGTAAAGATTTTACTTTATCCTTACTGTAAAAATTAAAATATGAACTTGAAAACTTTTCCATTCACTTTAGTTTTTATAATTTAATTTTATTTAATTTTTCCTACTTCAAAAAAAATATTGCCCATTATAAATTGTATTTTCTATTGAAAAATAAATTTAACAAATATAAATATTTAAATTTTAATTACAAATGTAATTGACTTCTTTTTTTCCAATATATGCTAATTTTTAAAGTAAAAATTTAAATTTAACTTAAATTTTAAAAAATTTCATATTGTTTATTTTTATTTTAAATATTTTACTTAAGAATTTTTGTTTTTTTAAATCCAATATAATCACAAGTAGATTAATGGAAATTTTTAAAAATAAATTTAATTATAAAATAATTCAGTATTAATGATTAGAACATAGTTTATAATTATCAGTAAAATTAAGAATTCACTTTTAACTGGTTTTAACATTGAATTTACTTGATAAGCAAGAGATATTTTTCATATAAGTCAAATTGCTATCAAGATTCAAGTGTTCACTCATTCTCATGAGAGATGGGTTTGTGCGAAGCACTACTCATGAAATATAGGTCAATGAGTCTGACTCACTACATTGTTGAAACTTGATAGCAATATCACAAGTTTGTATACATGAAATCTCTAAGAAGAGTGAAGATTGTTTTCTATTACCAGTAACTTTGCAATGACAAATATTATTGACTTTTTGATATTATTCCAAAATAGACAAGTTGAGATATAAGTCAATTGCAACAAATATTTAAATAAAATTTTAGTGGTCTCTTTCACGGTTTCCAAAAATGACATTTTGGTCAATAAACTTGACTCAAGCTACATTGTTGAGTCTTGATAGCAATATCACAAGGTTGTATGCATTGAATCTCTAAGAGGATTGAAGATTGTTTGCTATTACCAATACATTTGCAATGGAAAGTATATTTATTAGTATTATTATTGCAAAACAAACAAAATACCCAAAAAGTAAAGGACAAGGTGAGATACAAGGCAATTGCAACAAATCTTTGTTTAAAGTTTTAGTGGTCTTTTTCCTACTTCCAAAAATGACATTTTCATTTGTATATAGATCTAATTATGGACTTTTTTTTAACTATACACTTCCAAATCCCTCTTGATGGCAAAGTGTCAATTTCTTTATGCAAGTTATGCCTTTCAGTTTCTCATGTGTTTTAATCTTTACACCTTTATTAATTGCATCGATTCCTTATGATTCCACGTTTTGTTTCATGTATTTTACCATACTATTTTATTCCAAATAAATTCAATTTTCTATTTTTAAAGCATTTCTCTTGCATTTTAATCTTTACACCTTAACTATTGCATGGATTCCTTATGATTCCATATTTTGTTTCATGTATTTTATCATAATATTTTAATTCAAATAAATTCATCTTTTTATTTTAAATTTTTTTATTTTAAAAATATCAATCTATTAATTTCACCTAATCATTACTCTAAATGCATTAAATTGTTATACTATTGGCAGGAACTATGATGCTTTGTGTCTCTTGTTAGAATGAGAATGGTAAAAATAAAAGACACTTAAAAAAGAATCAGTACTAAAAAAAATCAGCTTTATCCATGTGCTGGAATAGTTTGACTACAAATCAATTCTATAATATCTTTTTCAAAATATTTTCAAATCATAGAATTTACTATCTACTTGAGTAAAATATAAATTATGCAGGGATGTCTACAATCACTTTAAAAATGTCTTTTTCAATTGTCACTTTGAGCACAGTGAAAGTGAAAGGCACTTAAAAAGAATCTAGTCATCAATTTTTGCATTTTTTCCACTTACTTTTAGAAGAATAGGTCATAAAGATGATTAGATACCAGTCCATTAGTAGATGTCCCCCATTTAGGTACCAGCCCATCATTTATAATAGGTACCAGCCCATCATTTAGGTACCAACCCATCATTTATAATAGGTTTTTTTATAGCCAACTAGGTGGTCAAGAATGATCGACATATCCATGCAGAATTTTGACCGAACTTGGTCAAATGGTCGAGTAGTTTTTACGTCGTGAGCATAGCTTGGACGTCGATTTAAAAAGTTATTTTGGTAAAAAATTCAACGACTTCATGAGTTTTTTTAGAAAAATAATATATATTAATCATCTATTTTAAAATCACTCCATGAGGTGCACAATGCATATTATTGCATATTAATTATATATATTTGATGAAATATATATTATTACATCATATTATTAGTTTGGCTCCATGGGGTGCACAATGCATATTATGACATAATAATCTATGGAAACTTACATTATCGATACACTAGGAAAAGAAAAACTATAAGTAATATCTTACCAAGAGATAGAATGAATAGTAGGCAGTCTTGTATTGAACAATACGAAGATAATTGTGTTGCAATTCCAATTCCATATTGTTAGTCAATAGAACAAAAATGATTTAGTGGTTTAAGAATGGTTTGTTTCATGTTTGAATGTACCATTGAATGAAGTTTGGCTATATGAAGAATAGTCTTAAGACTCGTAACTCTTCAAACTCTCTTATTTTCCAATTCATATGATCTCATATGACAGATAAAGATGGAGTGGGCTTTGCACTCAAACTATTGCTTGAGTAAGCCATTGATGAGAAGTAGAGCAGCATGATAGATTTTTTTGTCGATGCCTTATCACTAGTTGCATCCCCCTCTTCATTAAATAGGCCCTTTAGGGATAAGACAAATTTTGATTACCTTCTCATAATTGACCAAATAATTGATTCCTTCAGACCTCTAGTATTGATGAGCTGCAGAAGTGTAACAGGTTTGGACTATTTCATGAATTAAAGACTACGGACAATTTATTTTTGTCCCTCAGACCCTAAAATGTTGAGTTTCTCTTTGTTTCGAGAACAGTGGAACATTCTCTACTTAATAAGGAAAACCATGTGAAGGTGGAAGCTCATTTGGCCCCTCCTAGGAGCCTTTTATGACCCCTTATGACACTTTAAGACCTCTAAGATGTATTCTTAGGGACCATAAAGGGTCATAAGGGGTCATAAGGGGTCTAGGGATCATAAAGGGTCATAAGGGGTCATAAGGGATCATAAGATGTATTCTTAGAGGTCTTAAAGTGTCATAAGGGGTCATAAGGGGTCTAGGGACACAACAGATGAGAAACATAACTGTAGGCATCATAGTCACAATTCTTTGGAGATACAACATAATTGAGTACTATATTCAGATGATGCAATGCAACCACTACTCTATTTCTAAGTTGAAACTGTAGGGTCTATCAACCATAGATAAGGAATAAATTGAGAGAGCGGAGGAGGAGGGCCATAAGGACCAAAATAATACAAGGTTTGCTAAAATTATATGGAAATTATAATCTCTGGAAACCCTAGAATATTTTTATCCTTATGGCCCTTCGACCTCTACTCTCTCAATTTATTCCTCTCCCTCTCTGTTGTATTCAACTTAGCCATTGTTATCTATGGTTTTTGGATCCTACAGTGTCAACTTAGAACCATAGGAGTAGTGGTTGTGTTGCTTTGTCTGAATATAACACTCAATTATGTTGTGTCTCTAAAGAATTGTGACCATGACATGCCTACATTTATGTTTCTCAACTGTTGTGAGATTAAAATTCTTCTAAGGAACATGTCGTGTCTATGTGTAACTGCATAGGATCGTCACTAAAGGGGGTTCCAGATCAGAAAACTCCCTTCCACTTAACCATTGGATTGCAGGGTGATCACTAAACCATGCAAGTTGCAGGGTTGAAGGTGAGTGAAACTTGTGGCATGGGTACTACAGTAGTCCAATTGCCTTAACAGGGACCCTATTTCTTTTGGAATCCATCTAAATATGTCAAATACATGGTGTATTGACCACTGATTGGGTCATTAAAGGAGTTTTGGAGTGAGATTGACAAAACCCTAGAATTTGAGGGTAATCCTGATGGTTTTTGGCTCCTAGAGTGTCAAATTAGAACTAGAGGACTAGTGGTTTTGTTACATTGTCTGGTTATACCACTCAATTATGTTGTGTATGATCCAAAGAATTATGACCATGATGCCTACATTTATGTTTCTCAGCTATTGTGAGATTAAAATTCTTCTAAGGAACATGTCGTGTCAATGTGGAACTGCATAGGATCGTCACCAAAGGGGGTTCCAGATCAGAAAAATCCCTTTCACTTAATAATTATGAATCCATCAATGGTATACTAAGTGTTTAGGATTGTAATTTTCCATTGATGGCTTCAAATTACCAAGATTACAGGGAAATGTAAACCAAGATTCATATAGAGAAAGTTGTTTCTCTTGAAAAATGGTTGATGGTGATTGGTGAAGAAGATTTGAAAATGATGATTGATCCAATTCAGATTGGTGCAACATTTTCAAATCTTCTTCATAATCATCATCAAATGAAAATTTTCAAATCTTCTTTATCATTCATCATCTCAGTATTCTACAATCATCTTCTATCAAATGATTATCCTCGAAAAGAGGATAATATCAAGAAAATATCATGAGAGAGATTTTAAAACAAGAATATTGGTAAAGTATAACATATTTTTAACTCCTTGGTAGGAAAATCCTTCAAATTCGCTATTGTGATTAAAAGTCTTTTAAGGAACGCACAAGATAGCACTAAGTCTCATTAGCAACTTAAGCAACCTTATCTAAGATGAATTTAGAATCTAGATTAGGGAATGGCCTCACCATTCCAATAGTCTCAGGATCACCAAAGCAATCAAGTTAATCATCCTATGACAAACACAAACTTCATTAAATAGGCCCTTTAGGGATAAGACAAACTTTGAGTAAAAGTACATTTTGAAACTCCTCTTTTTGAAGGAAAAATTAATAAAGATGTAGACAAATGGGTTTATCAATTGGAATTATATTTATTCTGTAAATAATGTTCTTGAATACATCAAGTGTAACAAATGCACCCTTGAAAGCTGAAAAATAGTATATAGAGTATTTTTTATGAGATAAACTAAGGAACCAACCTTCTCTAGAGGTTAATTTTCATAATAGGTGACTGAATGCTTGAAAGTGATCTAATGTTTCTCTAGTTTTTTCAGTTAATAACTTAGTAAAAGGTACATGCTTTAGCGCAAATGAGAATTATAAATAATTATTACAAATTAATGAGCAAATATGTTATCCTATTTAGTAATTTAAATAAAAAATATATGAAAAAAATATAATAAAATAAGAGTTCATGTACTCACTAATTTTAGTAAACCTTAATGAATACTTTATAGGTGAACAATATGTTATATAAACCAAACTTAACATGAAAAAGTACTTTCCTCCATTTGAAGTGGGGTTTTATTTTCTTCTATCTCCCGAATTTCCTTCATAGCTTCTTGCAAGTAGGCTACTGTGAAAACTGTAGCCTCTTTCAATATTGTTTCTCCTGGAAAATCTAGTTCTGAAGCTTTATATAAATTTAGCATGCTTTCTAGTTTAGTAAATTCTTTACTAGGTTTGACGTTGATGAATTCTCCTTTTTCACCTTTAAATTTTTGAATTACATCTGCTAAGAAATGGAATATCTTTTAGTGATTGTAAAAATTGAATCTATAAAGTTAAATTCAAAAGGAATTCAAAAATTTATCACTTAAGGAAACATCATAACTATTCAATCAAAGCATACGAAATCCTAATGATGTCATGTTGAGATCTCTTCAATAATATTTTGATTCCATCACCTATTAATGATGACAAGTTATTTGACTGTGAAACATGCTAAAACATAGTACTACATGGAGTTTAAAGAACCTTATAGCTTTAGTATTTATAGTAGTTGCATAAATATGTACATTAGAATTTGTTTAAAGAAAATATAAATACCTATAAGCATAGTCAAGTGCCATTTTGATTTTCTCTTGAAAATATCTAGCTATTCCCAAGCATTGTACAACATCAATGAACCAAAGCTTTTGAAGTAGACTGAATTCTTCTCCTTTTCTGGAAAATATTTTGCAAACATCATTAATTAGTGTTTCCCTATGTTCACGATATAGGGAATCCTAGTTGAAAATTGTCGAAATCACATATTCTACAAAACATAAAAAAAGGATGAGATATCAATGGACCCAAAGGAAACTGTTGGCAGAGTTTGAAAATGTTGACTTCTACCTAGTAAGAACTACAACGATCACCTCCAAATGTTGCATGAATTTTGTCATGTTCAATGGACAAGACTAGACAATATGAAATATTTTCAAATAATTTGTGCATCATTAGCAATTGCTGGTAAATGTGATAAAAAAATGACACACAATCCTTAAATATTGTGGCAGCTTGTGGGCTGACATTGGTGAACTAATTGGAAGTGAAAAATAAACACGAGGTAATTTGTTCTATCTAGACCTATCTGAAGAAACATGTTTATTTGCACAATTTGATAATTTATGGTTATGGCCTAAGTGGTTGTGTCATGTGAACTGTGACAATTTGGTAAACATTAGTAAGATGAATAAATTTAGAGGTTTACCAAGATTGAAGAAACCTGATAATGTAATGTGTAAACAATGTCAATTTGGAAAAATGAAAAAGTGTAGTTTCAAGAGCAAGACATATACTTCTAATAATATTTTAGAATTAGTTCATACTGACCTTTGTGGACCTATTGGTGTGCAAGACTACTGTGGTGATAAATACTTCATTCTGTTTGTTGATGAATATTCTAGAATGATGACTCTGATGTTTCTGAAAGAGAAATTTGATGCCTTTCAGTTGTTTAAGTGGTAATTGGCAAAAGTTGAGAAAGAAATAGGTAAAAGCTTGAAAATATGAGATCTTACAGAGGAGGAGAGTTCATCAAAAGAGTTCTGCAATGATAAAGGATTAAAGAGACAAATGTCTGCACCAAGGACACCTCCATGGAATGGCATAGCAGAGAAGAAATAGATCAATTATGGATTGTGCTAGAACACTGATGATAGAGAAGAATGTTGCACAAAAATATTGGAGATAAGATGTAAGTACAACTATTTATACCTTGAATAGAGTACAAATAAAAAAGGTACAAATGTTACACCTTTTGAATTATGGTATGGTTATGCACCTAATCTAAATATTTTAAAGTATTTGGAAGAAAATGTTATATATTGAAAGAAAATAGGAATGGAAAAATTAATTCTAAAAGTGATGAAGGTATATTTGTAGGATATTCCACTAAAAGAAAAGCTTACAAGTGTTTGAATTCTAACTCTAACAAAGTTGTGGAAAGTGCAAATGTTAGAGTTGATGAATATGCAGAAAAGAATGAAGTTTAGTGCAAGCAACATCCTAAAGATTACAGATCTTTTTTAGACATGGAAGGAGAGGCTAGTAATATATGTGAACCCAAAAACAAAGATGTCAAGCAACAACATGAACCTACCGAGCCACAACAAGAAAAATATGAGGATCAGGAGGATGTTGTCTAGAAATTAAGTGAGAAGGCAGAGAATCTACAAGATGAGCCTGAAGATCAAGAACAAGAAGAAAGGAGATCTGAGCCTACATTAGCAAAGTATGTGAGAAAACATTATAAGCCAGAACAAATCATTGGAGCTAAAGAATTAGGAGTCACGACAAGAAGTAAGTTGAAAGATTAAACATGCTTGTAAAGTGAATTTGAGCCTAAGACAATGAAAGATTCTTTAAAGAATGAATATTGGATTCAAGCCATGAATGAATAAATTGAGCAGATAGAGAAGAAAAAAATGTGGACACTAGTATTGAGACCATAGGATAGGAATGTTATTGGAACAAAGTGGGTGTTAAAAAATAAGCTGAATCAACATGGATAAGTCACTAGGAACAAAGCTATATTGGTAAGCAATGGATATGCACAGGAAGAAGGCATTGACTATGGGGAGACATTTGCCCCAGTTGAAAGATTAGGAGTAAGAACTTTACATGCATGTCCAGCTTTTAAAGGATTCAAAGTGTATCAAATGGATGTCAAATCTGTATTTCAGAATGGAATACTGGAAGAAGAAGTATACATTAAACAACTAGAAGGATTTGTTGATCCAAGAAAGAAGAACATGATTTGTAAACTACACAAGGCACTATATGGTTTGAAACAAGCCCCTAGAGCATGGTATGAGAGATTGCAAAACTACTTGATAAAGATTGGACTTGTAAGGACAAATGAAAACAAATATCTATATTTAAAGACTAAAAAAGGTGAAGGGATATTGTTATCTGAAATATTTGTTGATGATATTATACTTGGAGGACAAGATGCCCTATGTCAAATATTTTCAAATGAGATGCAAACTGAATTTGAGATGCCTATGTTTGGTGAGATAAAATTCTTTGTTGGTTTGCAAGTTTATCAGATGAAGAAAGGTATCTATATGACATAATCTAAGTATGTCAAGGAGATACTGAAAACTTTTGATATGGAGGATTCTAGACCAATAAGTACACCCATGGCTACTGGACAAAAACTATCAAAGACTGATGATACAATTGAAGTGAATTAAACCTTGTTTGTTTCTATGATTGAAAAGTTACAATATGTTTTCCATAGCAGAATGGATATTGCCTTAGAAGTTGGGATTGTTGCAAGATTCTATGCAAATCTTAAGGAGAGTCACATGATGGCAGTAAAAAGGATATTGACATATTTAAAAGGAACAAAGGACTATGGATTGTATTACAAGAAGAATGATGAGTTTGAACTAAAAGTTTACACTGATGCAGACTGGGCAGGAAATGTGGATGATAGAAAGAGTACAAGTGGTGGTGCATTCTTTCTAGGAAAGAGATTAGTCTCTTAGACAAGAAAGAAACAGAACTACATTTCTCAATTGACAATAGACGCTGAATATGTAGTAGCAGTAGTGAATTGTTCAAATTTAGTGTGGATCAAGAAATTGTTAAAAGGTATGAAGGAAAAAATTACTGAGCCAGTTGTTATTTTATGTGATAACACAAGTGCTATCAATTTTAAAAAGAGTCCTGTAATACACACTAACACTAAGCATATTTCTATCAAGTATCATTAATTGAGAGAGATAGTTCAAGACAAAGAAGTGAGATTGGAGTATGTGAATACAAATGAATAGTTAGCAGATATATTCACTAAGGCATTACCTCAAGATGCTCATGAATATCTTAGAGGTAAATTAGGGGTGATTCCCCTAACTAAGGCTACCTATTAACATATAGGAGAATTGCATCAAATGGGATAAATCTGAATATTTGACAAATTGATGGAAAGGAGGTCACACTTTAGGAGTTGCCTAAAGTTGTGAAGAGTAAAGCACAAGATGATGATCAGTCATAAGCAAGATGAAAGAGGGATTAATAAAATGCAGAGAAATGACATGAAGATATCTACATGGTGAAGATGAATGTCTTTTGCATTATTTTCAAAGAGCGAGAGATTCAGAAGGAGTTGTCAAGAGTAAACATGAGGGAGAGATACAAAAAGATATTCAGAAGAAATTACCCTTAGAAAAGAGGGAGAATATGAATAAGATAAGGGAGAGATTCGGTAAACTGTTGAATTGGATTGTATGGTGACTATGCATATGGAGTTCATGGTTGAAAATGTGGTGTTGCTATCAATTCCAAAGAGGGAGATTATTGGAAACTACAATTGAAATAATTATTATATTATCATTGATGTCAAACCTTAATTGGTAAGACAGTTGCTATCTAGTAGAGTACCATATCTTTTGATTGATGAAGAGGATTTGAAAAGAGGAGATAACAAGAGGACCTAAGGAAAGGTTGAGTTATGTGATACTGCAATGGGTACTTGATTAGCTACCACATTGACAAGGTAATGTATTCTTTATCTTTAACACTAAGTGAATAAGTCAATAGATTTGAAGCATAGGCTTAACTGAGCAAAAGTGAAGAAATTTAGTTTAAGCCGAGTGATACTAGTGTCAACTAAGCGCTAGTATTTAAGCCAAGTAAATTTTAGTGTCGACCGAGCATCTATAATTGCTGGGTATCAAAGAATTAACCAAGTGAAGACAATGTTTACTGAGTAGAATAGTTTTAGCGATGACCGAGTTATTCAATGATGACCGAGTAGATGAACACAGTATTGACCAAGTGTCAATAATTTATAGTTTGTGAAAGAATTGAGAATCCCAACTGACATAGTTGAATTCTTGGGATATGCAAAATGTGTTAACATTAATAATGAATGATCTGGAACATTTAATGTATGGTAAACCATTTTCTAATGGATTCACGGAGAAGTTTGGAGAAGTATCTAGAAGGATAAATAAAAGAACAAAATGATGGAAGGATTTGATGAATTTGACCAAAACCTAAGATCTACAGAGGAGATTAAGCAGAAAATAATTAATCTACCTGATTAAGGAGGTATACAGATGACCTAATTGTGAGGTTATGAAGAGAGTGGGAAAGAGGTTGATGTTATTGACTGACGAACCTAAGAAGAAGAGTTGAACAAAGTTGACGTGATTGCTTAAAGGGATTTTCAAGCAGATAAGAGATGGAGATGGTAATGAAGGTTAGTCAATAAATTAGCATATGAGCATATTGGATTTGTATTTTCAAAGTGAGTTGTATATTTCATATTAGAACCTACTGTTACTTTCTAACCATTGTATCAGTTAAAATCTTTTAATCAAGGTTGACCTAGCAGTCATTTTGTAAACCCTTTAATCAAGGTGACATTTTGATGGAATTTTCTCAAGTCCTCTAACCAGGCCACTCTTAACAGGGTGATTAAATCCTTTAACAAGGTCACACCCAATAGTGTGTATTGTAAACCTTTAACAAGGTTGGGTTCTCATAGAGCTCACTTTAGAAGAGTGAAAATTTAGTAGCATGTTACTGGTGGTATTTTCTCATATTGGGTTTCCACGTTAAATCCTGGTGTTATACTTGTCTGAATATTTTTTATTACATAAAACAAGTTTTACAGGGTGCCTGAAACCCAATACATTTAGAAATATAGCATTAAAATTTCAAGTCCCAAGATAGCAATAACAAAAAATAAAACAGGCCACTGATAGGGCTAAGAGAACTACCACAACTGAGACAAAACAAATAGAAAATAGAGACATGAATGAAACACTAAAAAGAAAGGTCAGGAGAGATTCCTGAGCATAGTGGCCACATTAGACTCAAGAAGCTCCATCTGCCCACTGGCCTCCTTGATTGTTTGGATGTCAGTGGAATCTTCTTCATCCCTATTCTTCTTGGATCTTGCCCTTGTTCTCTTTCCTAGTACTTCATTTAGGTTCTTCTCTTTTTCCTATTTTTTTAATCTGTACTTCTTTCCCAACTGGCTTTTCTTCCATTTTCTCTATGAGAAACTTGATGTGCTCATTTGAAGCCTCCAGGATATTAAAGTTCTGCTCCACTATGCCTTTGAGGGCTTCCTCAAGGTTGTGCATTTTTCCTCCATCTTTTTAACCCTAGAATCCAGTCATTGGTAATCTTCAGCAGCTTTGCAATCCTTGTTGCTATTAGTTCCATGCATTTTGTCCTTGAGGTCCCCCAGTTTGTGGTAGAGCCATTTAATAGACCTAAAATGGTCCAGCATACTATTCTTGGCATTATTGAGAAGGTTAAGCTACATTTCTTTCGTAATGTCACTGAGCATGACCAGAGCTGGTATTCTCATTATACTTGTGTGAATGTTATTTGATATGTTATGTTGTTGAAAGTTTTATATTTTGCAAGTTGATTACTTTTGGACAATGGACTGCAAGTTTTGTGTTATTGATATAGAGACCGAGTGAATTACTGAATAGATCTAAATTTGTTGAAGAGATTAAAATTTTAATTGGTACATCTAGACCCGTGGATAACTGATTCACCCCTCCTCTTAGTTATTCTAAAATCATTCTAACAGTCTGAACCCGCTAATATTTAAAAAAAAAAACCCCATGAAAAAATACCTTCCACAAAGTGATCCTCTTACATGACAAGGCCATTTTATTTCAATTGTTGTGCTTTCTAAAAGGAATAATTTTTAGATTGGCAGAGATGATCAATGCAAGAATATGAAAAAAATGTCGAGGAAAACTTCCAGAAAGCTTCTAGAACCTTTACCAAGTTCTCAAATAAACATTATCATGTCATTTCATTTCAATAGTTTTACTTTGGATAAGACAAAACATCTTCTGATTGCTACAGATGGTCAACCTAGTGATGTTGAAAATCCTCAGAAAAATCTTCCACAAAGAGTTCGACAAAACAACCATACAGCTGACCGATAATTTCCCAAATTATCAAGTGTTTCAGAGTAATGAGAAGTAGGATTTATAGATGAAATTATTCAGGTATTGCTATTGGAAACACTCTCTCATGAGATTCACATCAGAACATTATAAATATATTGATGTAATGAAATAATCATAGAGGAGGAGTTTTGGCATTTCAATAGGCCAGGACATTAAAATCTCAAAGCTGAAAAGTGTGTCAATAAATAGCCAGTTGATACTGCTAACCTACATCGATGAAGAGCAGAAAATAATGGTTTTACTAAGCACACAAGAAAGTGATGGCCCATAACATCCTCATGAATGGAAAAGATTCCTTGTGAGCGCACAAGCAAGTGATGGCCTTCTCGTAGTAACTACAAGGTCCATGACCTTGCAGTCCACGACATTATTGTGGTAACTCCAAGGTGTTTATAACTACATTTCTAATTAGCATAACAAGTGAAAAATTAGACTCCGTCGATGAGAGTTAGTCTTTAGTAAAAATTCCATATTAGGCTACATAATCAATCCATGGTGACTGGATTCCAAAAAAATTGCAAACTACCTTAATTTTGTATTTTAAAAAAGTATATATATATATATATATATATATATATATATATATATATGTATATATATATATGTATGTATATATATATATATATATATATATATGTATATATATATGTATGTATATATATATATGTATGTATATATATATATATATATATATATATATATATATATATATATATATATATATATATATATATATATGTATGTATGTATGTATATATATATGTATGTATGTATGTATATATATATGTATGTATATATATATATATATATATATATATATATATATATATATATATATGTATGTATATATATATATGTATGTATATATATATATGTATGTATATATATATATATATGTATGTATATATATATATATATATATATATATATATGTATGTATATATATATATATATATATATATATATATATATATATATATATATATATATATATATATATATATATATATATATATGTATGCATATATTTATATATACATATGTATATAATTATACATATGTATATACATATACATATGTATATATACATACATACATACATACATATACATACATATATAGATAGATAGATAGATAGATAGATAGATAGATAGATGTGTGTGTGTGTGTGTGTGTGTGTGTGTGTGTATTGTCAACCCATATTTGACCACCTATCTAGAGTACCTGAATATAAAAACTAGTGGGCAAATTATTTCAGCCATGTTCAGTTCTAGGTTGAGATTTGTGGCCCTATTGGTTGGCCCCTTATGTGGGCTAGTACCTACTATGGTACCAATAGGTACCCTAAGTGGATATATGCACAAAGATGGGGGACCAAAAAGGTGTGAAATTCATTTTTGGTCCCTCAAAAGATATAGTGCCCATGTTCTATAGGGCGTACACACTATACCACAGATGCACTATGGCTTCGATTACCCATGCTTTAGGCATGGACAATTCAAAACATAGTGCGTGAGTGGTATAGTGCATAATAGCACTTACGAACTATGTAAAGTTCCTAAACGAGTTCAGTGCAACATAAAAATGTAATGATTTACATACCCCATACGCGCTATAGTGCATATGCCCTATGTGGCAATAAATAAATACAAAAAAACCCTTTTTAATAGGATGCACTCATGCCAATTTTAGTACCAATACTATACATAAAATGTAACATTTTATGTTTATACTTTCAGGATGTTTGAGAGTGGTTTTAGCTTTATAGGAGTTAACATAAATATTCTGGATTTTGAGAGTTTTTAGAAATTTTGAGACAGCCAAATTTTAGAAATCAGCACATTATCTTCAACATGATTTCTTGTGCACTTGTGATTGTAACCTTAAGCCCTTGACTTGTGCACAATCATGAGAGAGAGAGAGAGAGAGAGAGAGAGCACTTAGGACATATTAGAACCATAAAGTGTGTCCTAAGGTGTCCTAAGACACCTTAGAACATATTATGACCCCTTATGACAAACTTTATGGTTCTAATGTGTCTTACTGGGTTGCAATGGGTTGTGAGGGCTCCTAATGGGTCCTAAAAGATGTTAGAACCTATTATGACACATTAGGACACATTAGATCCATAAAGTGTGTCATAAGGGGTTATAATGTTTTATAAGTGGTCCTACAACCCCTTAGGACATACTATATGATTCTAGTGTGTCTTAATGGATTATAAAAGGTCATAATGGGTCCTTAGACCCCTTAGAAACTATTAGGACCCATTACGACACATCACAATCATAATGTGTGTCCTAATGGGTCCTAAGGTGTCCTAGGACCCCTTTTAACACATTACAAACCCTTAGGACACACTTTATAGTTCTAATGTCTCTTAATGGGTCATACAGGATCCTAATAAGTCCTAAGGGGTGTTAGGATCCATTACGACACATTACAACTGTAAAGTTTGTTGTAAGGGGTCATACTGTGTTATAAGTGGTCCTAAGACCCCTTAGGAAAAACTTTATGGTTCTAATGTGTGTCATGGGTCGTAACATGTCTTAGATCTGTTAGGAACCCTTACGACCCATTACAACCTAATACGACCCGTTAGAACACATTAGAACCATAAATATGTCATAAGGAGTTGTAATGTGTTCTAAGGGGTCCTAGGACATCTTAGAACACATTATGACCCCTTAAGACACACTTTATGGTTCTAATGTGTCCTAATGGGTCGTAAGGGGTCTTAGGACCCATTACAACACATTAGAACACATTAGAACCATAAAGTATGTCACAAGGGGTCGTAATGTGTTCTAAGGGGTCCTAGGAACCCGTACAAAACACTTTATGGTTCTAATGTGTCCTAATAGATCATTTTGGGTTGTAAGGGGTTCTAATTACTCCTAAAGAGTCTTAGGAACCATTACAACCTATTAAAATTATTCTAATTTTTAATATTTACATATATTATTTATAGTATTTATTATTAAAATACTATTATTTAATTATATAATATAAGCATTTTTAATTTTAAAATATTTTTAGCAATAATATTTAGTATAAATTTAAAAATTTGCTATAATAAATTAAATTATTGTAATTTTTATTATCTATTTATATTTCAAAGAATTATGGTTCCTATTAAGTAATATTTAGTTAATTTAAATTACAAATAATAATATATTTTAAAATAATAACTAAATTATTTGCATTGCCTAATAAAAATTAGAATTTACTTATCTTAGATTTTTAACATTAAGAATACAAGTTTTTAGTGCTTGCACAACAATAATGATGAAAATTTATAGAAGTGATAAGTAAAGATAAAGAAAAATTTAATATTAACATTTTAGTAAAAGAGAATTAAATAATAATGTTATTTTTTATAATAATCAATTAAAATATAATATAAAATAGTTTTATAATAAAATATTATATTAGTATATTCACAAATTATAGTTCATGAAAATATACTATAATTTATTTTTTTAAAAATAAATATTATTATTGTATTTGGAAATTTTTAATTCTGTTAATATTAAATTATTATTTTTTAATAAAAGTTAAGATATGAATTGTATTCATTTTATCAAAATATTAAGATAATATTCTTATATCAAATATTTTTAGAAAATTAAAAATTTAATTTTTAAATTAAAACATAACATTCATATACTCTTGTCTTTGGACGCTAGCTCAAACGGTGGGGAGCAGAGGCTTGAGGTTGTGGATTACCTCCATGGTCTCGGGCTCAAAACTCCTTCTGAATTTTCCCCGTGGGATCGCAATATAGACTGCTGGGATACCTCCTCGTTAACAAAAAAAATGAAAAACATTCATATACTCTTTTAAAATTCAGCTCAACTAAAAGGCCAAAATCTTTTCATTTATTATTATTTTCTTTTTTCAAAAGATAAGTGGGCTGAATATTTAAATTAACATAAGTGGAACACTATATAATGGATATAATAAAAACAGCCCAACAAAATTAACCTCCCAGTATAGAGATTAAACCAGATCACAGACAGTAACCCTCTCAACCAATACAGAATATGCTTGAAGCATGACTAAGAACAGAACAAAACCATTCGAGCGAGAGTATAGCCGAATATACCAGAAAATAATTCTTACTTTTACTTGTTAACAAATTGTAATTATTTTTAAATTTGAAAGAAATAAACAAAAATTTACATATTACAGAGGAACATGATTACAGCCACAACAGCGATACATTTGTAGTAGCTAATACATACCCCAAAGTCAGCTACAGCAGGAAAATGTAGTTGTAGTATTGACAGCTGGTCTGAACAAATTGTAATTATTTGATTGATGCTTGTTTCGGTGTGGTCCCAAACAGTGGCACTAGCTATTTGTAACCCGGCCAGTGCCCCATTTGCCTGTGCGCATGTTACTGCCCAGAATTCTGACAGCTCAGAACCGTATATATCAGAGCCAGAAAATCAATCAAATCGGAAAACAATGTTACAATAACATAGCAATCTTTAGATTGCAATAAAATCTGATTTACACGAATTAAAAACTTAAAGCCAAGAAAGGGAACACAAGAGAGCAAATAGCACTGACAGCAACGAATTTATATTTTTTAAAGATGTCTTACTCTTTTACTTTCAGTCAATAAAGTGCATCGAAGAATGCGCTTCCTTGAATCGTCGTGGATAAATTGCATTGCTAACTGTAGGGCATATATTTCCGGACTCGGAGTTATCTTCCAATTTGTAGTTTAGTTTAGGCTCTTCGGTTGCCATTATTTAAATGTTGTTACAGGTTTGACTTGGTGTAAGCTCGCTTGCTATTGACTCCATTCATCTCTAAGAATTCTTCTCAGTAATAGCACTGCGCACGCCGCTTAATTGAATTGTGCTTTTCTTTGAGGTTTCCCAAAATTGTTTTCATGGAATTCAAAAAGCTAAAGAGAAATGCGGAACTACTTCTATCTGACGAGTGGCGTTTCTGGCGTTTGGCTTCTGTGGATGAAGTGAAAAGCAATATGGACACGATTAAGCAAGGGAAAATCCTTGAGTCGTGGGATATTGCACCCCTTTTGGATGGATGGGTGGATGGCCCCGGCTACAGATATACGGTTAAGAATGAGTACAGACCCAACATGGCGCACATGCTGCTAGTTAAAACCACAGTATCAAGACCATCTGGTAAGTTAACTGCTCTGTGCAGTTCCACGTTTTCATCGTTATTCCTTTATTATAGATTAAAGAATTGAACAAGGCTAATTGTGAAAATCAATTTCTGCAGATGGTACATTTGAAGAAGAAATGTTCTCTGGAGTGAAGTTGAACAGTGAAGGAAGAAAAGCAGCTCTATTGCTCTCCTGTGACGATAAAATTACTGAAGTCACGTGCTTTGTTCTAAAGAGTATCATAGAGATATTTCCGGACCAAGGAAAGCGGCAAAGTGAGTTAGATGGTTTGTCAGAGAGCCTGAAAGAGACTTTCAGTCACAATAGAACTGTATTGCACTATGCCGCCGATCAGCCACACAACGGAAACCAAGCAGAGTACGTTGCAGAATTGGTTCTAAGAAATTTTGAATATGGAAAAGAGTTAATAAAAGCTGCGGATAAATACGGGAGGACTGCTCTTCATTTTGCTGCTCTCCATGGCCACATCCAACTCTGCAATTTTCTAATGACCGAGTGCGGGTTGAAAGCTGATGAAAAGGATCGAAAAGGTGAAAATATACTGCAACTAGTTGTAAACAGCAATATAAACGACAAAGTAGCGAGTTTGGTGCGAATGGAGGAGGTGAGATGTTTAGTTGCTTCGCAGGACGCCAAGGGTAAGACGCCATTGCATAAGGCAGCTGGCAACGGTAATACATACATTATCTCCAGGCTACTAGACTTAGTAGAAGAAAACTGGGAAGAGTATGTTCGTAGGGCAGATTTGTTTGGGCAAACGGCGCTTCACGAAGCGGGCAAGTGGAGGTCACAAGGAAGCCGTGAGGTACCTTTGAAAAAGGATCGAGGCCTCTCTTAGAACGCAACTCTGAAGGAAAAACTGCACTGCACTATTGTGTGCAAATCCCAGACCAACAGAGGGCAAAAGAGATGGCTGAGATAGTGCTGAATCATCACACATCTGGCGAAGAGAGGTTGCTTCTTCTGTGGGCGTCGGCTACTGGTATGGGTACAGCAGAGCAAAGTGCAGAATCCTCATCAATAGGACACTGTTTTCTCAAGGGAAAGAGATTTTATGAAACCGAGGCGGAAAGCTCAAAAGATTTGTTGCTTAGCGCGGTTAAACTAGGGTATGACGCATTGGCATGGGAACTTATCAATAGAGGTGCCAATACTAGTCAATTAGACAACTTGTCCACTGGCGATTTGTCACATGCTCATCGACAACGCGTCCAGAAGTGTACGCATTTTTTCAAAGCCCTTTCTTCTCAATCGGCGTGTCTCATATATTTACTTTTTGTCGGATTTTCCTGTATTCTATTGTTTATATCTTTTTCAAATTTGTCGACCAAATTATGAATATCCGTGGTTAGAAGTTATTAATATAATACATAGCGCTAAAATACATTCAAGTGCCTCAGTAATATGGGATGCATAAAATATGATTGGTTGAGGTACAGTTTATGTAGATCAGTTAAGATCAAAACTCAGTGCTCTACCTAGCTTTTGGACCTTCTTTAGCCAGCTCATTATTGATCTAAATGACTTATTTCTCACATCCCCTTTCCTGAAAATCCTTGTGGCTAATAGCTCAGCTTTGATACCCCGCTTTGAATGATCACCCTTCTCTGCAGTCAGGCTCCATTGGCGTAGTTGCCTTTTTCCAAAGTTAGAAACTTAGATGTTTAGATCATGTTTCTAAAGTTGCCTTTTTCCAAGCACATTTTTAAAACTTAGATGTTTAGATCATGTTTCTACTATGGCAATATTTTTTTTTTTGACATGGAGAAATTAATCAAGAAAAATGCATGTTTAAAAGTATACGCAAGACTAGAATAGAGAGCAAATGTAACAGAAATATTAACACTAAGATAGGCAATAAAATGATTTGTATATTATATATTTAATAATATATACAACTAATGATGCAGGAGCATCCTGGATGTAAGAGCAATCTTGCATCACCTAAAAATATTTCTGTTTTTGTATTCAATAAATGCTATTTTGTGCAGAGCTGCTATTTATGGAAAGTTACTATTTTTGGTAATTTTCGTATGTGCTCATAATGATTTGATTTCTTTCTTGGAGGTTCATTTTGGTCATATAAGCCTGCCAGTAAAGTTTCATTGCCAGATCAAGTGTATATTGGAAGATATTGAAGATTTTCGGTATTGGCAGCAGGGTACAGAAACTTTGAACTTAATTTTGAAGGCTTTAGAGGCTCCGGATGAGGTCAAAAATTTGAATGACGGGCGTTTCCACTGGTCAAGCCTGTAGAGCGCTTCGTGGCGTTTCCGAAATGGGGTTATAATAGCCGATCGGGTCAACTGGTGATGACTTATGGTCTTCAGAAGTTGGGCCACCCGAAATGGCGGAAAATAATTTTCTTCAAAATTTATGTTCGGGTTTCAAAGGTTATCTTGAGCCGACTATGATGTAATAAAATGTAAAATAAAATAATTCTAAGTTTGGTCGGCCTTATTGGCTAAAATTTTGGAACCTTCCTAGGCGGTGGAAAATTGCCTATATAAGGAAGACTGTATTATTGTCTTAGACAGTTCAGAATGGTTCTGGGTAGTAGATCTGGGTAATAGCTCGAGGCTTTGTCCTGCAGAATATTGTAAGGGAATGCCCATGTGGCTTTGCATATTGTAATTCTGAAAGTTTGTAATTCCACATTTGTGGAGATAATAAGAAGCCAATTTTCTGTTCTTGCATATTGTTGTTGTTTCTCTATTTCTGTTATGCGTTTGTGGTATTAAGGGGAGCACCCTTCATCAACTAATAACATTCCTAGAGCTCCTGCTCTTCCTTCCATGTTAAGAACAAAGCAAAATAGAGGTGCCCTGTTCCTGGCTGTTCTCAAACTGTTGCTGCAGCAAGGGGCTTTTTTTTTCTTTCTCTTCTTTGTATTCTAGAACTGTCTTCATCCACCGCAGATACCCAGTAAAAGTGGAGGCAAAAACAAAAACATTAAAAATGCATTTAATTATAAGTCTGGCTATAGTATATAAGGATCCTAAGTAAATTGTACTAAAATTTTTCTTTAATTCAAAATTGTCGACCGTATCCAAAATGGAGAAGATTGCAGTGGTGGGAGAAAGCAATGTATGTTAGGTGAGTAATCTGTGGCAATTGAGGTTACACTCCAACAATTTTTTATTTCTTCAGCTCTGTATTATTTAATAGTCCTTCAGTGCAGAGTGCTGTTAATTTATTTTCAAAGAAAAATTGAAAATAGAGGATTTGTACACAGAAAATTGAAAATAGAGGATTGAGTGAAGGAGTTTTCATGTAACTCTCTATATGAATGAGTGCTTCAATCATACTAAGTGTGTGTGAAGTGTGAGCATTTTCATAAGGAGGAATAAGCTAATTTCCTTATTAAAGCAATTAAAAAATATGAGTTATCCTCCCACTTGGACTAGAGGACAAAATTACATGTAGAGATAGCTCTAGGAATATCCTAAAATAAATAAAAGGAGGATACCTTGGTTTATCCTCAAATTAAATAAAACAACCAAGTAAATATTATAAATTCTAACAGGTTTCCACCATTAATCATAGTTATTCGCAATCTTTGGTTTTCAATGGCAAAGTTGAACAAGTTATTCCAATGATTCTTGATAACTATTTGTATATTCATAATCAAGAATATCAAGTAATACTCTCTTTCTTTACTTGTAAGTCTATATTCCAAAATCTTGAAATATTTAAATCATGCGAGGGAGCTACCTCTCCTAAATGTAGAGAAATATCACATCTCTAAAGTGGTGTATCCAACCATTATATCTAATTTGTTACACTTTCCATTGGGTACTATTTCAAAAATTTTAAAAATAATTTTGTTTGCTTACAGATAGTTTTTTGGTGAGTCTACTATGGATTGAATGAGGAATTAAGACCAGTCTCTTGTCATGGTTGAAGATGGTCCTACCACCTGAGAACATTATTTCTTGTACTACAACTAAATATTGGTTTCCAAGACATGTAAGAAGATAAAATTTATTATCTTAACACATTATCTTAGAGGTGTAGAAGTGTTCAACAATACTCAGAAGTAAGACAAGTGTTAGAAGAAGAAAACATTAGTGAACTCCCTAGAAGACCTTATTCAAGATAAAATATGATCATCATTAAAATAATTGTTATTTTTCCAAGGAAAAATATATATAATATCTAACACATTCAATATTAGAGAAACTGAAATGATTAGTTTACAAAAATGGCTGAAAAGAGGTACACAAGAGGAGATAGAAGAAAATAAATTGTTGACATGGATTTTGAAGTGCTTCAAAAGATTAAATTCACATATTTTTTCCCTCTACAAGAAGAAATAAAGTCAATTCAGCAAGTTGGCCTTCTTCACCACCCAAGGAAACCTCTTTTTCATTGTAATTAGAAGTATTCCTCTTGCACGAGATAGCGGTACTTGTGAACATAATTTTTTTGCCAACTATCGCACAAGCAATGGATCAACAAGCACTAGTACCTTGGGGTGCTACTATAATGATACTCCTAAAGATTATTTTTTTTGTCATTAGTTTTTTTAAAGATCTATTAATTGTCAAAGTCAGTTGGCAAAGAAAATAATTTAGTTGCTAAAGGAAGAGATAATTTCAGTAAAATGAAATGAGTGATAGAAACCGAGCATAAAACATTTAAAATTTTTTGAGGAGATCATTTTATAGAAAATTGGAGATTTAAACAAGATGATTACACATGATTATATGGTAAGATCCACTAATTGAAATTAAGTAAAATATATGTATTGGAGATGTAACCATTGGAAGCATTGTTTAAGGGGAATAATCTAGAACATCTCCACAACTTCTAGATCAAGTATAAAAGTATCAGTGTACGGAGATTAGGGAGTAAGTCAAAGAGAGTAGAGAAATTACAAAGAGAAGGACCTGATTAGTTAGAGATAAGTGTTAGGAATAGTCCCAAGAGATAACTGAGAGGGGGGGGGGGGGGGGTGAATCAGTTATCTACAAGATTTAATTCTTTATCCAATTAAGTATACTTAAACATAAAGCATAAACACAATGAAAGAACACATGAACATAACACTAATATTTTGGTTATAGGGAAATCCAAATAGGTAAAAATCCTGGTGGGAATTGACACCCACTAATATTCTGTACTAGTGTATTATAATCTTTGTTAGAAGATCCTTAACCCTGTTAGGATTTTCTTTACAATATATTAAGTATAGTAGACTTGGTCAAGGGTCTGACCCTGTTAGGAGTCTTTTATAATTGTCCTTGTTAGGGGAGAGGATGCACTGTCCAAGAGCTCACTACTGAAAGGGGTGAAGGCTACAACCTCCTGAATAACAGATACACACTATATCTGGATCTAGGTGAACTACGCTGACCTGCTGTCTAGATCAGTTCCAATGTGTAGAACAAATACTTTACTTGGTCACATAGACCTTCCTTTAATGGTTCAACACTTCGCACACTTTTCTCTTCTCTACTTAATCAATCATGAACCACACTCTAGTGATCACAAATGACTGCTTATAAATATCTTCCCTCTAAATGATATAATCAAGTCGGCCTGTTAGAACCACCTTAAAATCATATTAGAGAAACCATAACAAACTTAGATAAACATTATGTTGGCTCTACTATGCACGCAACACATTCTGGGACCTGTTCAATAAAATAATTGTAGACGCACGCTACTCACTGTCGGCTCTGCCAAAACAACTGGATCTTTCTCCTCAGGCTGAATTACTTCATGCACTCTTAACCGAACATCAATAACTCTCCTCTAAGCTTAACTCCAAGGGCACATACCCAAAAGATAGGCACAACTTTGGAACCAATAAAATCTTTGTCCGCTCTTCTGAATAAGCATAGGAAACTGTTATTGGTGAATAGCAACTGCATAAATTCACTTCTACTGAATATCAGACTATGCGTCCATGACTAAAACATCACTAACATGTCTTCAACATATATCCAAGTGCGCAAGGCTCCATGATAATTGTACGGACAACTATACACAGAACACTTCCTGTTACTCTTTCAGGAACACTGCTAACACAAGCTGCTATATAACTGCATGTACTAATAGTTAACCTTTGTATCCATGATATCATGCTGATATCATGTCCATGCTACATATACTGAAAGCTTACTACACAATACTTCTACGCATGCTACTTTCCATATGTTGTCATCAATGACAAATATACAGTTAGTATTGGTTTGCTGGCAAATCTCCAACAATCTCCCCTTTTGGCATTGATGGCAACATGTGGAATGAAAAACCACCACCAAACCAAATGAACATTTCTTTTATAACTTTCTCCATTTCCTCATCAAAACTCCCTAAAAGATGAATCCTCCATCTGTTGCAATATTTTCCAACATTCTCTATTTCCTCAACTACACTGCTGTTATAATTGAATACTGCTCCCCCTTAGTATATTACTTCTCCTTTTTACTTATATTTTTCATGACTCTATATTACTCCCCCTTTGACATCAATGGAAAAGGGAGTCATTCATTTTAAGCACCAGTACTACTCCTGAGGTAGAGTAGCCAACCTTCCATCAGTCCCTGTGGACTGATGCCTTTCCTTCTTTCTTCTAAGCAAAATTAGGGAAGGGAATTACTCCCAACTTCTCCATAAGATACTCAAAAGTATCCTTTGGCAATGACTTTGTAAATATGTCTACCAACTGATCTTTAGTACTCACATAGTCCAGCTTGACTTTTTTTTATGAAACTTTCTCTCTTAGGAAGTGATACTTGATTTCAATGTGCTTTGTCTTTACAAGCATCACAAGGTTCTTTGACATATTGATAGTGTTATCACTTTTTTAAATATTTTTTGGCTCCGCGTTTTTGGCTTGGGTTTCCTCCCTCGTTTCCAAACCCTAGGTTGGTTTGTTCCTTTTTGTATTTTCGTGTTACCTTTTTTGCTTCACTAAAGGGGCTAATTCACATGTGCCTTTAACCTTTTTTAAGTCATGCATTTGTGGTTAGAAAGTCATTGGCCCCCGTCCCCCTCTTCTCCTTTTTATTTCTCCAGGCCTAGGTTTTCGGTATATTTTCCTAAAGTTCTCACTAAAGAAAAACGAGTGGCTGTCGTTACAACGCAAGACCCCGGTTGTCAGTTTTCTCTGACATGTGATATAGCGACGAGTTGCCACCTGTCTCAAAGGCGGGCCCGACTGGAGGAAGAGTTTGCAGACTTTAAAGGGCGGAGAAGATCTATGGTGGTCGTTATACCGTTGATCCGAGATGCTTGCACGTTAAGCTTGCGATATAGTGATGGCCGTCGGATTTACTATGTTTGAAAAGGATTCGGTGGGTCCTAACAGTGCCAGGTCACTATAATTCTTGTGGTTCTTATTGGTTCTCAGAAAGCTAGGTGGCGGCTGACACATTTTTGAAAGACGGTAAAGGATAGTCAGAAGGGACCCGCTCGTATGAAAACGTGGCGCAATGTGATTTGATTAACAGAAGATGATGTGTTTATTTGTGGGGTCATGTTTTCCAAAGGGTTAATCTTCACTTTGATCGGACGGTTCTCGTTATACCGTTGATCAAAGATGTGCAGATTTTAAGTTCACGGTATAGCGATGACCGTCCGATCTTCTTAGAGACTTAAATGCTCAGTGGGCCCCTTGTTGCGCCAGTTCACTTTGACATGTTTATTTCTTATTGGCTGGATGACAACTGTGATCTGACTATTTTCGAAGTGCTCCAAGTTAGAAAGGGAAAGGGACTGGGCCCACTTGTCAATTTTTTGCTGTGTGGCGTGTTTTGATTTGATATGTGCCTGCTTATGTGTCACAGTGGGACCTTAGTTTCTCAGATGATTAAAATGCTGCAAGATCCCATGGTTGTCGTTAAACCGTTGGGATGAGATGCTGGGGTTTTAAGTTTGCGGTTTAGCGACAACTGTTGATTTGAATAAAGAGATGGAAGCCTTTTGGTGGGTCCTCTGTGTTAGATTTATTAATGAGGTGGTCATTTTGATTGGCCACGGATGATGTTGACGTGTAAAGATCGCTACTCGGACCAGGATGAACTTAAAGAATTTATTTCTGCACATGTTAATTTTGAAATGTTCTCATTGGTCGAGAACTAGCTTGCTAAAGGTACTATAGGATTTTGCTGGTAAGATTTTCTACTGCCCGATGCGCCGAAAATGAAATATATCAACGGCTTGAATTTGAATTTTTCTCTTGAATGACGTTTTCACGTCCAGTGAGTGATAGGGCCGCCAACCTCAGTAATGGTGGAATAAATTTGTTACGTGCAGGAGAATTGTGAGCTGTTAGCAGATGTTATATACCAGAATCTGATTAATCTTTTTCTTCACTGTTCTCGTGTGTTCTCCGGCGATAATTTTTCCATGCAGTGCTTTCAAGCGGAAGATTTTTCAGGTGCCTGGTAGGTTTACTCTTGTGTTCAAGTCATTTGAAATTTGTAAAGCTTTGTGGGGTTTTCTTTCATATGGTCAGTTGATATTGTTTGAAGTTTTATTGGGAATTCATATCTTAGTAAGAAGCCTTATTTTCAAAATGCGCCCAAGAGAAGTTTGTCTGGTCAAACAGAATATAGTAAGAGAGGAATTTTCGAGGATTTGATGCAGTTGCTCCCATTTTCTGATAATGGGGCACAAAGAATAAAAGAGCTCACTCCGAGACATCCTAGAGATTCAGTTGCAAAGGGTCTTTATGACAGAGGGAATTGGATGAGAGATGCTAAAGTGGGCGATAAGCACAATGGTCTTATTCTTTTTAAATCAGCATATTCACAAAGGAACGCTTGTGCGCCCCTCAGTAATGTATGGCAGTTTGACATTGGGAGGTTGATATGCCCTGGGGTTTTCATGGATGATGAATTGTTAATACAGATTACTAAATGTTATGATCCTGTGACAAGATGTGTCAAGGATGTAAGCGGAAGAGACCTGATAAGCATTACCGAGGATGAGATTAGATAGGTTTTCTCATTAAATGAACCGTCTGTGGGGTTGGAAAAAATAGATTTTACGGAGTTCACTAAGATTTATGAGGCACAGAAGGACTATCTAAGGGCAGGACCTCTAAGGCAATATTTTGATTAGATAGGATCAATGTGTGCTGTTAGTTCAAGTACACCAGAGCCCATCAGGTTAGATTTATCCAGTAAAAAGGCACAGGAAGTTTATAAGTCTTTATCTTTGATCTTAGGGCATGATGAGAAGACTCATATGCCAGTACCTTTTATGTTCATGATGGTGCAGTCACTCCACCCCCAGCTTGCCCTCATTTTTGCCTTTGCTTCTCATTTGGCTGAAATAATTCATGAAGGATTAATAGGAATTAAGAATATGAAGGTCTCTAGACCATTCAGGTGGTACTCAATGCTTATGCACATGTTTTTGTATAAGGGTGAGAAGTTTTTTAGTACAACGATGAATATTGAGAAGGAAGGATATGGAGAGACTCTCCCAGTGCAATTGTGGACCACAGCCTTGTCCTGGGACAGAACTGATGCTAGTTATATTGCCTTTGATAGGGATTTTGCATCGAGGCTTAGGTCTCTTTTATTTATTGATAATCCACGAATCCCAAAACAGTTATTAAGATTGATTAGGCCAATAGATTACTGCAAGGACATTACCATTGTCCATAATTTTGGAGACATCATTTTGTATCCAGTCTCCACAGTGTTTAGAGTGTATGGCAGTAAGGTGGCACCTTGTATTTTGCCATATCAGGTCCCATTGAAGCTAGGATATGCTGAGATCTTAAGACAAATTGGAAATTTGCAAGAAACCACACTCACTGGCAAAGGTAGAGGAACTTTCTTTCCTGATGTAACTCTGGCACATCAGTATGTAATTACGAAAGGAGGATGGGTGCACCTGCATAAGGTTTTGCAACCCTATAGAATGTCAAAGGCAGTGGTGAGGTGTGCAGATACAGAGGGTTTCCTTTCAGGCATGTTCAAAGATAAGGTGAGGTGTGCTCTTATTGAGCATCAATTTAATTTTCCAGAAGACATAATAAGAAATGAGTTTGACCTTCAAAATCAGGAAATTAAGAAAGAAAAATGGGTGATTTATAACAAGTCTATAGGTTTTATTCAGAACTTTGATAAAACTTATGATCCATTGATTAGTTTTGAACCATGGGCTAGAAAGGTTAATGTCCTTATGGAGAATTTTGAGGGACTCATGAGTGCTGTAAATGAGAAAAGGGTATCTGTGACTAAGACAGATCCAGAAAAGGCTAGGCAGATCTTAAACCAACCCAAATATATGAAGTTGATCCCTAAGGGGGTGTACACAGTACAGAAGAGGAGTGGACATACTGTCCTTCAAACCTCACAACAAGGAAGTGAAGATGTTCCTTCCACTTCAAGAGGGAAGAGACCACTTGGTGATCCAGTAGTGCAGGCACCTTCCCCAAAAAGGCAAAAACAAGAGGAAAAAGGACCGGTAGAGGAGATTTACTCTCCTTCTCAATCCCCTATTCAGTTGGATGAGCATGGGGCGGCAGAGCAGCTGGTGCAGTTAAGGGATGAAGGAAATCTTTTTGTTTTTAATGAAGATTTGCAAGAGGGAATGCCAGAGGCACCTAAGGAGGTGGCCATGGATCTCACAGTAGAGGAATTTGAGGGTAAACAAATAGACCCTATTCTAAAATAGGCAAGTGACTCTTTCCTTGCCGATGATGATTTTTTTAAAACCGGGGCCTTCTCACAGTTCTTATGGAGAATGAAAATCAATCAGTTTAAGGAGATTTGTGAGAAGAAGAAGGAAGAATCCCCTGATAAAGATGTGAAAGAAATAGAGGAGGAGACCAAGGCACAAATGGCTAAAAAATTTGAGAAGATCACTCCAGAAGAAGGGAGAGCCATGATTCATACAGCAGGGATTCTGATCCTACCAGAATGGGACATTGCTGATGCCATTGTTTTTGACCAAGTAAGGAAGAGTAAGGTAAAGACCCTAACTACACTAGAACAGGCTAAGCAGGCAGCTAGGGGAATTACTTTTTCTAAAGATCATGCTGCTCTGGTCATGTGGTCTTTAGATAAAGACAAAAATAAAGGGAAGAAGAGTGATTTTTCCACAGGGTATACAGGGAGCCTAATGGTTCAGAGAGTGGGAGAAACATCTGGTGTGGAGGCCTCTAATTTGATTCTTGAAACTACCAAGTTCAATGTTAGTGTGGCAGAGAAGGATGCCAGAGAAAAGGAAGAGCTTAGGCTCAAATTTGAAATGGTCCTTAAATCTTATAATGAGCTCAAAGTTGAGCTAATTCAAAAGGATAAACTGATTGTCCAGTTATCAGGACCACAGGACCAAAGATCTCCTCAATTAGCAATTTCTGATAAGCCTACGGTGGCTTCATCTTCAAGCCCAATAATTGAATTTCCACCCTCACCACTCCCAGAAATAGATATGGATGCAAGGGTTGCTTGGGAGAAGCTAAAGCTGACAGAGGAAACAAATAAATTGAGAGAAATCAGGGGGCATATGGAAAAGGAAAGGAATGAGAACGCAAAGGCCACAGCTTTAGTAAATCAGAAATATGAAGAAAAAATAGTAGGGGTGATTATGGAATTTGCAGTAGATTTAAAGCCTTCTATTATACATGGCCATATGGATAAGTTAATTTCTTTGCTTAAGGTTATTAATAAAGAGAAGGATGAAATGGCTCCAGTTTTGAAGAGATGGATTGAAAGGTCTCCCAACGTAAAACTATTTCGTATGTTATCAAAGGGACAAGAGGACCCGGATCCTTTAATAAAGCCATTGCATCAAATTGTGAAGAAGTTGGTGCATTTCAACATTTCTATGGATATTTTTATCAGGAGGACAAGGATGTTGAAATTTGAATTGATGCTTTCAGGTTATGAACTGGTGCCTCCTATTTTTACAGACAAAGGAGAATTTAAGGAAGCTTATCAGTGGAGGGAGGAGTTAGATGGACTCCTCACAGAAGGAATCAATAATGTTTTAAGTGATAAGTCTTCTTTCAGTGGCACAATTAAAATGTTGATAAATGCCAGGTTAATGTTTGACACCATTCAACAAAAAATCATACAGATCATTAGTGAATGGGAACAGTTGTCTACCGAGAAGGATGAATTTGTTAAGTTTGAGTTCGCAAGTGAAGAGGTGTATAATAAATGGAGATCTCAGTACATGCCAGCTGTGGAGAGTGAAGATACACCGCCAGCTTCATAAAGTAGATCAGAATAGTAAATTTTGAGTCATAAGGGTGGTTGAGATATGAGGAAATATTCATTACAGAATGGACAACAAATATCACAGATTAGATTTGTTAACAGCTGCCCAAAGATTGCATTAAAAGACGTGAAGAAGGTCAGCTCAACTGCATTTTCCTCACCATTGTGACTGAGTGTATTTATTGTAAATTTTGTAGTTGTTGAAATGTTTTAGGGTTGATATTTTGTAAACTCTAGAATGACCGGAAGCTTATTGCATTTCCTTGTATATAAAAGGATTTCCCATGGTCATTCTAGGTATTGAGTAAGTTAGGTGTAAGAAGAAAAATAGAATTTTGAAGCCCTGCTACTCAGTCGAGGATTGTAAATTTGCATGATTTTGTCAGGATAATAGAGAAGTGATACAAGTTGGCACCATTATCCAGTAAGTTTGTTATTTAGAATATGATGTATGTAAATGATCATGGTTATACTTAATACAAATATCAAATCTTTACCTCTCCATTGTGTTTGTTCTATGAATCTTTAAGCCTATTTTAGGGTTTATGTGTATGTATCTCGCTTTGAGTTCTGACCTAGGGTTGGATTAAATATTACTCAAAGTAAAGTATGTGTTCATTGAATTCGCATAAGGATTATCTGTAAGTAGGGAAGAGTTGGGGTATTTGTATTTACGATTCAAAAACCAGTTGTTTTTGGATCCTTTCTATTTTCTGACTCTATTGCCCAATGGATAAGACACTGGCCTGTATTCTCCTATCTTTGTTCTTAGAAGGTGATTCAAATTTCAAAGTCCCAAAATCTTAAAATCACTACCAGCAATTTCAGTTTTATTTACTTTTATGTATTGTCCTACCCAGTGATGGAGGATCAATGAACAATAGGTTGTTGTTTAGTATTCTCTCACTGTTTTCATCTTTTGAAAGATCCAATAAAGAAATAAGGGGCAGAGTTAAGACTATCAGTTAAGAGTTAAATACTATTGGATCAGGTGTACCCGCCTTGGTTTGACAGAGTCAGAAGCAGAAGAGGGATTATCCATCCCTATAGTTGGTCCAGTTGCCTATAGATTGCCCACATTTGGAACTAACCAATCCTTAATATCCATCATAGGCATATTGGTGTCTCTTTGAGTGTAAACTCCTTTCCAGGAACCAACAGATAGTGCTAGTGTTATCCTAGTGAATAATAATAGGATAATCAATCTGAATTGCAAAATCCTTTATCATCTGCTTAATCCAAACAATTGTAGAACCATTCAAGGCTTCTGCAACATATTCTACTTTTGTTATTGACTAAGAAATACAATTCTATTTCTTGCTTGTCCAAGTGACAAGTCTATCACCAAGAAACACTGCTCCACTTGATGTACTCTTTCTATCATCAACACATCCTGCCCAATCTACATCTATGTACACATGAAGCTCAATATTATCTGAATTAGGATACCATAGACCATAGTCTATAGTGCCTTTCAAGTATCTGAATATCCTTTTTACTGCCATGAGGTGACTTTGTTTAGGTTCTGCTGCAAATATTCCAACTATGCCAATTGCATTAGAAATATCAGGTCTAGTCTAAGTAAGATAAATAAGTTTTCCAATCATAGATTTGTACAAAGTTATATCTACTATTGGTGAGTCATCTACTTTTGTAAGCTTTCATCCAGTAATCATGGGAGTCCCTACTGGTTTGGAATCATCCATCTTGAATTTCTTTAATATTTCCTTCACATACTTGGACTGATTAATGAAAATACATTTCTCTGTCTACTGGACATTCAATCCCAAAAAGTATTTGATAGGACCAATCATACTCATCTCAAATTCATTTTGCATCTCCTTAGCAAATTCAGCACTAAGTTTGCCATTACCTCCAAAGATAATGTCATCAACAAATATAGCTACAAGTAGTAAACCTTCAGATGTCTCTCCTATGAATAGATTACAGTCTGCAACTCCTTTCTTGAATCCAATATTTGTTAGATATCCATCTAGTCTCTCATACCATGCTCCAGGGGCTTGCTTAAGTCCATAGAGGGCCTTTTTCAATCTGCATACCATATCAGGTATGTTTGATAAGGTGAATCCTTCTTGTTGATCAATGTATACTTCTTCTTTCAAATCTCTATTGAGGAAGCCTGACTTGACATCCATCTGATAAACTTTGAAGTTTTTGACTATAGCATAATCTAGAAACAACTTAATAGCTTCTAATCTGCTCACATGTGAAAAAGTGTTTGAATAATCAATGCCTTCTCTTTGTGCATATCCTTTCCATACTAATCTTACTTTTTTTCTTACTACTGTACCATCTTCATTCATCTTGTTTCTGAATATCCACTTTGTTCTAATCACATTTTTATCACTAGGTCTTGGGACCAGCTCCCAAGTGTCATTCTTAATAATCTGATCTAGTTCTTCTTTCATAGCATCATGCCAATTTGAATCATTACAAGCATCTTCAACACTTAAAGGTTCAATCTAAGATAGTAAACATACCACTTCATTATTAGCTGAGTTCTTTGCTTGTGATCTTGTTAAGACTTTATCGCTTTGATCTCCAATGATGTCTTTCTTGGAATGGTTTCTAGATGTAAACTTTGGAACCTTAGTTGATGCTAACTCATCAGCCTTAGGAGTTTCTTCTTTACTTGTCTCAAGGTCATTGAATAACACATCAATGCTGTCAAACATTTCTTCAATAACTATCTCACTAGTGGAGGGTCTGGGTTCTTCTTCAATCATGGGTGAGTAATCATGATATCTTTCTTAAACCATGTTTCATCAATCTTAACATGAGCACTTTCAATGATCTTTTTCAATCTTAAATTGAAACATCTATAAGATTTACTTTTAGTAGAGTAACCAAAGAAAATACCTTCATCTCTTCTTGCATCAAACTTTCATACTGCTTCATCCCTTTTGATGTAGCACTTGCTTCCAAAGATTCTGAAGTATTTTACTGTGGGAATATTACCAAACGACAGCTCATATGGTGTTTTATCAGCGCCAGGCCTTAATTAAATTCTATTGATGGTGTAGACTGTTGTATTGACTGCATCTCTCCAATAGGTGTGTGCAACTTTTCCTTCAATCATGATGGTGCGTGCTGTATCAAGGATGATCCTATTCTTTGTTTCTGCAATTCCATTCTGCTGAGGGGTTCTAGGTGCACTCAACTGTCTCTTTATGCCATGTTCTTCATAATACTCATAGAATTTGTCAGAGGTGAATTCTCCTCCTTTATCTGATCTTAAACATTTTATCTTTAGTCCAGATTCATTCTCAACCTTAGCTTTGAATATTTTAAACTTCTCAAATGCTTCTAACTTATCTTTTAAGAAGGTAACCCACATCATCCCAGTATAATCATCAGCAAACAAACTGAAATACCTTTCTCCATAGTATGATCTTTTTTGAATTGGACCATATAGGTCAGTATGAATTAGATCCAACTTGCTCTTTGCTGAATTGTGCTTGCTCTTGAATGAATTTCTCACATTCTTTCCCATCACACATTCCCTGCATATAGTATCAACTAGCTTTTCTATGCTAGGTAGATCTCTTACTGCCTTTACATTGCTTATCTTTACTATGTTATCAAAATTGATATGACATAGTCTTTTATGCCACAATCAACTGACTTCAACTTTACAAACAAAACAACTTTCTTGTAAAATGAGTTGGAAAACATTACCTCTTGTCGTTGAGCCTGATGCAATCATAACACCATCCTTGTTGTTAATGATGCATTTGTCATCTTTGAACTCTAATTGATAGCCTTTTCCAAGTAACTGTCCAAAACTGAGAAGGTTATGTTTCAAACCATCAACATAGAGAAAATCATCAGTATTGTTCTTTCCATCCAAGATGATGGATCCTCTACCAACTATGGGTTTAGGAGTATTGTCCCCAAATCTAACCATGCCACCATTATATTTGTCCAGATGAACAAATCTATTCTTATCACTTGTCATGTGATGTGAACAACCACTATCTATAATCCAGTCTGTCCTTATATCTGCTTGAGAAATTAATGCTAGCTCTTGTTCCTCTTTCTCATCTTTATGATTTGTCTTATTATTCATTTTGTCTAAAATATCAATGAATCCAATTCCTTCTTCACTTGATTCATCATCTGAAACTCCATCTCCAGCATAGTAACATTTCCTAAAGTACTTGGGGCTTGTAGTCCTTTTTGAACTTTCTAGCTCTAGTAGGACATTTAGATGCAAAGTGACCGATCTTATTACATGAAAAACACTTAAATAGTAATTGACCTTCATATTTTCCTTTTCCTTTCTTTTCTCTTTTAGCAATCATAGCAATAAAATCATCTAAATTTTTCTCATTGTCATCAAAATTACTAGAAGTGTTTGTAGATTTCTTACCATGAACTATTGCTTTGAACGCTGTCTCACTCTCAGGTTTTGTCTTCAATCTTGAAATCTCAAAAGCTAAGATTTTTCTGATCAAGGTCTCTCTCTTGAAACTAGATGTAAGTTGCATGGTCTCATCAAGAATGTTGATCTTGTTTTCATATTCTGGAGTGAGAGTAGTCATTAGTTTGTCCATAATATCTTCCTCTGAGATCTCTCCACCATTGTTCTTGATTCCAGCAACTGCTTCATTAATCCTTTGATTGTAATCTCTTATGTTTTCTTTAGGCAGCATCTCTAATGCATTGTATCTTTTCTTCCATTTTTTTCTACGTGCATCCTTTGCTTGCTTGTCACCTTCTGTTGATGTTTGTAGCATCAGTCAGATAAATAATATTGACTACATGATTATTATGAGAAATGATTTATTATATATATATGTATATATACATACATATCAATGTATATAATAATTGATATTACTATATACATTAATGTATATGTATATATAAAGTTAGGTTATAATTATTGTCATAATAATAGTTAAATTGAGAAAATAAATATTTATTAATATAATACTAAAGAGATATTATATATATATAATATATAATATAGAATCATAAGTGTATTAATTATATTAATTACAATAATAATAAATAGACATGTCCCTTTAGAGGGACATGTCTCTTATTGGCTCATTCTCAATATAAATGAAAGAGATTGTTGCATTTGGAAAACACATACAATAACATAGTGCTATTACATTTGCAGCGATCATAGAAAGTTAACATGGTATCAGAGCCAGACTGCAAATGTGAGACACAACAAAGAACGAGCGAATTCCAACACATATTTATCATTAAGCCTATATGGATAAAATGAATGGGATGCGGTGATATGGATAATTAGGATCAGGGAATCCTATTCAATCCGAGTCAACAGAGTTGCAGATGGGTGTCAAATTTCTGTCAATACCTTCCTCGTCTTAGCGGTTCTCCTCCTTGTCTTAGCCATCATTTTTGGGTACCTGAGAAGGATCCGTGGCATGAAGAAAATGCATCAGAGGAAGCTGATCCGGAGAGACGATATCCTCATTTAGAGCACCGGTCTCATTTTTCTTCAGCGTGGAGGAGATCAAAGAAGCCATGATAAATTATGTGGAGTCGAATCTGATCGGGGAAGGGAGCTTCGGGATGGTGTACAGAGGCACTCTGGCCGATGGATCATGAATCACCGTAAAGAGATTTGAGGACTTTAGGCAGAGAGCAGAGGAGTTCAACCACGAGGTCCAGGTCATCAGCACCACCAAGCACCAGAACTCGTTGCCTTTGAAAGGCCACAGTGTGGGGATAATCAACCACGAGCCAGAGCAAGTTCTAGTCTATGATTTGATGGAAAATGACATCCTGGCGGATTATTTCTTCACCTCTACCCGACCCTGTCTGACGTGGCCACATAACGGAGATGAGAAATTAAAAGAAATGAAAGCCAAAATCATTATGAAATTGCTTGATCTCTACATTGTGTCACAGATGACTTGTTCTTGCCATCAACAATATATGGATTGACAATTCTGATCATTGCGCACTAGTATTTGGTTTCTCAATACTAGATTGACAAACACAGTTCCTCCTAGGCATGTTTTATATCTTGTCAACAGCAGGTCACCTCCAATACAATCCCAAACAATTGATTGAAGTGTGTGAAGTTTCGAGAACAATCAACCCAAGGAAATAATAATGAGTCGACATCAGCATCAGAGAGACATTACACTAAGATATCTATTTAATCAAAAACAAAATGGGCTGGAAATTACAAAAGACTCCACTGGATGCCTTCGTCTAATATCTACGGAATAAATATTGTAATGTTCCCGAAGATCACTGGGTACCATACAAGAAATGATTTGATAACAAATACAAAGTCTAATGTCTACTCAAGGTTGTTTCGGTGACTAGAGAATTGGAGTTATCGCGGTGCTTATTAGTATTTGATCAAGTGCTAAGATAGGCAATTGTCTTTGGAGATCACAATTCCTTGAGAAGAACAATGTATGGTGTAGTGAAATAATAATGAAGCATACATATTTGATCGTTGGAGATATTATCTTCAGCGTATGTATTCCTTATCTACACTAATGTTCGGGTGTTAAATATATGCCACTGGCGGAATAATAATATAATTGAAGATGTTCGAAGATTAATATCCTAAGGTTGCAGACTATATGGTTATGGCGGAACTAACCTATGTCTTATACTTGCCGCTATCATAAAGAGAAAATATTACATTCAATGATATATTTCATATTGGCAGAGGTCAGTAGAACAACATAATCATTCTTGCATTGGGCTTCTCTGTTGCTACATGGACTCCAAGAAAGGATTGAGTTTCATGTTGGTGCTTGTTCATCTCAAATTGATTATCGGATTAAATTTTTGCCGCAGAGATGGCCTCACCTAATTATGGTTACTCGAAATGAGCCTTCATCACATTTCTTGCTAGATCAGGAGATTACATTAAAGGTGTCATCAGCCTTGCCTACTGCTGTGTGCGGTCTTTCTCAAATAAGTTCCCACTCATATTCTTTCTTGATGTCGTTCAACCAATCTAGTAGTCAATGTATTATTTAAATACAGAGAGAAAGATGGGTTACACGTGGATGAAAATAAAGATACAACAAATGTAATTTTAAGTGAATTGATGCTATATTATTACATCCATGCCTGTCACATTACAAAGAATGGAGAAATTAATAAGGCACGGGAGTTAATAACATTTTTAATTATCTACTGAATGTAGGAGTTACGAATATGCATTCGTATTATGTCTTCATTGCCATAGGGAGAGGAATTTGTACAACTCTCTATTCTAGAAGAGTCAACGGAGGAAGTTATGCATGTTACCATAAGTTGGGACGCTAGTGTATCATAATCTCAACACAATGGACATTTCCTTGGAAGATCGAAGTAGACAAAGGATTTGAGAGTTGATTGTAGTGGATGAAACACTCTCAATAGAATTTGTAGATTGTAAGGTCCATTGTTATCGGAAGGTAATTTTTGGTGCTCAGTAGTGCATCCATCTAACAACTAAAGGTCATTGTTAGAAGGGTATGCATCTATGTTAGTGGGAGTAGGTGAAGAATATCCTTTAAACTGCATGAGATTAGTATTTTTGAGTTCAATTTCTAAATATTATATTTCTAATCTCTTATTTGTGTATCTATGTACATAGTATAAGAGCTATTTGCCTTGATCTTTTCCTTTCTCTCTAAGGATGTGCATGCAGGAAAAGAAATTGAGTAGAGAGTTGATATCCGATTCAGAGGGAGTTTGACAATGTCAAGATGGATACATGAACTTAAGCTTCTGAGGGAGTCAATACAACATCTAGAGGATCTGTCTTATTTGATTTCCAAAGATCTTGGTCATATTGATTCAGAGGGAGTAAAGACACAACTTGCTCGCAGAAGGTTGATATTAGATTTAGGGGGAGTATGATAGTTCATCTAAAACCAACCTTGGATGAGGAGTTGAGGAGGTTGTTACAAGACCTTGAAGGAAGCATCCAGAGGACTATGAGATTGAGTCTCATGTGTGCTGTTGAAATGCCTTTATGCTAGCTCCTACATAACTTGGAGTTCACCTAGAGAGATGCAAACTATATAAGAGATATAGTGCATAAGTACATCCTATTCAAGTTACATTATCACTACGGAACATATGGCTGATATTCTCACCATGTTTCTTGCTAGAGGTAAGGTTGTGTACCTTTGAGATAAACTTGGCATATTGGAGAATAAAGCCTTAGATGAAAAGGAGTTTCATCTATTATCATGTATGTTATTTCATTCTTCTCCTTGAGAGAGAAGTCTAAGGTGAAAACTTTTGTTTCCACCCTTTGGGATGAGCATGGATCCACCCTCTGACATAAATCAAGGTGGATTTCATGTATGTGACTCCTGGACTTATGGGCCCTCCTGTGAACATTGGAGAAAGGTGACGACTTTTCAACAATGAACACTTGTATTGATTACAAGATGACGGTCTTGTAATGTGGATTTGTTATGGTAGACGGTTATCTGTCTGTGCACATACCATAATAGGGTTATATGTAAATAAAATGTAATGTTTTACTTGCTATATCCTTGTATCACTATTGTGGTGATACTCAAATTAGGTATCACAGGGTGATTCCTCATATCATTGTGATATGGAAATTAGGTATCACTGGGTGATTCCTCATATTGTTGTGATATGAAAATTAGGTATCATGGGGTGATTCCTCATATCTTTGTGATATGGAAACTAGGTGTCACAATGCATGGTGATTCCTCATATCTTTGTGATATGGAAACTAGGTGTCACAATGCATGGTGATTCCTCATATCGGTGTGGTATGAAAACTAGGTGTCACAATGCATGGTGATTCCTCATATCAAGATGATATGAAAACTATGATACTAACTAAATTATAATTACATACATATTAATATAATGAAATATTAAATTAACTTGCATTAAAGATTATACTGATAGCTTATTGGTGTTTACTTCTATCCACCAATAACTATCGGTTTGGACTATAAACTGATAACTATCACATGTTAGGCTTGGTATCACATGTTAGGTGATACTTCATGAATTATGTAATATATGATTACTTAGTATCCAAACGAATCATATTAGGATCCTTCTGAACTTAGTATCATATATTAATTGGACCCTATGAAACATATCACATAGTGACATGTCTCTACGTAAACTTAGTATCCATATGACAGACATCATGAGATGTATTATCATTAGACATACCATGGATATTTATGAGCTATAGTGAACATCATGTGACTTGATATTTAGGAGGTAAATGCTCTTGATAATCACTTTGGGTAATTGATGAATATTTGTGAGTTGTATTCAGTAGGCCATTGCCCTGAGTAATCAGTGAAGTATCGTGAGACTTGATACTCGAGAACCATTACTCTTAATATCAGTAAAATGATATGAACATATAAAATGATTATTATACTCACATTGAGTACTTGGTGAATATCATGGACTTGATCTTCCACAAGTACTCACTATATATATATGTGTGTGTGTGTGTGTGTGTGTGTGTATTACATTGTGATAAAATGACTATCCTCTCTAGTTGAGAGGGAGTGTTAGTTATTTTTGTGTTTCTATGGTGAGAATCATAAGTGTTGACATTGGATTGATTTATCCTCCCTAGCTAAGAGGGAGTGTTGATGTTTGTAGCATCGGTCAGATAAATAATATTGACTACATGATTATTATGAGAAATGATTTATTATATATATATATATATGTATATATACATACATATCAATGTATATAATAATTGATATTACTATATACATTAATGTATATATATATATATATATATATATATATATATATATATATATATATATATATATATAAAGTTAGGTTATAATTATTGTCATAATAATAGTTAAATTGAGAAAATAAATATTTATTAATATAATACTAAAGAGATATTATATATATATAATATATAATATAGAATCATAAGTGTATTAATTATATTAATTACAATAATAATAAATAGACATGTCCCTTTAGAGCGACATGTCTCTTATTGGCTCATTCTCAATATAAATGAAAGAGATTGTTGCATTTGGAAAACACATACAATAACATAGTGCTATTACATTTGCAGCGATCATAGAAAGTTAACACCTTCAAACATGTCTTTTAGGTGATTCCATATCTTATGGGTGGTGTCTACTTTTTTTATCTCTGAAAATTCACTATCAGATAGGGCACTAATAAGGGCGTCTTTAGCTATAGCATTCTAATGAAACAATTCCTTTTTCCTTTTAGTAGCATCATCCTTTCCAAGATCTTCTAGGGTAGGAATCTTGGCTTCTTTGATAGTTACATCAAAAACTTCAAAACCAATGCACTCCAAATGAGTCACCATCTTGTTCATTCAATCAAAATAATTCTCTCCATCGAACTTAGGACTTTCTTTTCTGAAGTATGCCATCTGATCAACCTCAAACTGTTAAACTTTCTCTCTGAGGCACTTGGCTCTGATACCAATTATTAGGAATAGTTCCAAGAGATAATTGAGAGGGGGGGGTGAATCAGTTATCTACAAGATTCAATTATTTATCCAATTAAGTATACTTAAACATAAAGCATAAACACAATGAAAAAACACATGACCACAACACCAATATTTTGGTTATGGGGAAACCAAAATAGGTAAAAACCCCGATGGGAATTGACACCCACTAATATTTTGTACTAGTGTATTATGATCCTTGTTAGAAGATCCTTAACCCTGTTAGGAGTTTCTTTACAATATATGAAGTATAGTACACCTGGTCAAGGGTCAGACCCTATTAGGAGTCTTTTATAATTGTCCTTGTTAGGGGAGATGACACATTATCTGACAACTCACTGCTCAAAGGGGCGAAGGCTACAACCTCCTAAATAATAGATACACACTATATCTGGATCTAGGTGAACTACATTTTGACTTTCTATCTGGATCAATTCCAATGTATAGCAAAAATACTTTACTTGGTCACATAGACCTTCCTCTGATGGTTCAACACTTTGTACACTCTGCTCTACTCTACTTAATCAACCATGAACCACACTCCATCAATCACAAATGACTGCCTATAAATATCTTCCCTCTAAATGATATAATCAAGTTGGCCTATTAGAACCACCTTTAAATCATATTAGAGAAACCATAACAAACTTAGATAAACATTATGTCAGCTCTACTATGCACGCAACACATTCTGGAACCTATTCAATAAGATAATTATAGACGCACGCTACACACTGTTGGCTCTACCAAAATAACTGGATCTTTCTCCTCAAGCTGAATTACTTCATGCACTCTTAATCAAACATCAATAACTCTCCTCTAAGCTTAACTCCAAGGCGCATACCCAAAGTATAGGCGCTACTCTGGAACCAATAAAATTTCTATCGGCTCTTCTAAATAATCATGGGAAACTGCTACTGGTGAATAGAAACTACATAACTTCACTTCTACTGAATATCAGACTGTGTCCATGATTGAAACATCACTAACATGTCTTCAACATATATCCAAGCGTGCAAGGCTCCATGATAACTGTGCAGATAACCATACATAGAACACTGCCTATTAGTATGTCAGGAACACTGCTGACACAAGCTGCTATATAACTGTCTGTACTAACAATTAACCTTTGTGTTAGAAAGTAAAGTCCACCAAGATAACTGAGAGGGGGGGCGAATTAGTTATCAGATAATTATAAATTTTATCATCTTCAATAGCATTAAACCATATAAGCAATATAATCACCAACCATAGAAAGATATTCATACACAATAACAAAATGACACAACATATGTTAACTAGGGAACCTCTTGATCAAAGAGTAAACCCTGGTGGGAATGATGCCCACAAAGAATGTACTAATATAAATATTCCTTGTGAGAGGATGGACTCTGTTAGGAGTCTTATGAAATACATTTAGTACATATGAATTCCTGTTAGGAGATTTTGAATCCCTGTTAAAAGATTCTAACCCTATTAGGAGTTATGGAAGATAGAAGGACCCATTGCCCAAACAGCTTCAGGGTAAGATCACTAAACACACTGTCCAATAATCTTTACATTACTCAATAGAATAATATGTTACCTCTTCTATGACTATGCCAAACCACACTCACTGTTACATCAGATCTCAATTTTAGATCTATGTACTTCGCATGTCTTCCTTCACAAATTCACTCTCATACTTAGCTCTTTTCTTCACTTCATGCATACAACATCACAACCGTTGCTACCATAAAATAATTACACACTTTCACATTCCTTCTCCTCTCTACAACAAGGTAATACATTCCTTCTTTTATACCACACTCAAATAATTACAAATGAGTCGGCACACAATTACAAAATAAAAATTTCCACACGCTACACCAAAATTACACAAAAATTGTCGGCTTCCAAATAAAATAAATCTTTACTCGTGCGATCTCAAAGTTCGCACTATCATCCACATCACTATCAATGTGTCTTCAACTTTCCTTTAACTACACAAAACTAGATTCCATCCCAATTAGGAGATATCATCCGATTTCCACAAACGGCTACTCAGGAACACTGCCTAAATACTGCTTCCACCAAAATGATCATAACTTCCATGAATTAATGAATTACTATCAACGCTCTTAACCATAGACATATGACATATCAAAGAGTATAACCTCAACATCGCATAGCTCTAAATGCAATAACCCACATGCGCTAATCTAAACTCTATCTTCTTCTCTGCAATTCTTCGGTAAATCACTGTATTGACATCAATGACAATCATAGTCACGAATGCAACAATAACTGCTACAGAATGTATGCCAAACATTTAGCATTCATTCCTAACAATCTCCCCCATTGGTATTGATGGCAACATAGATGAAAAACATCCAATGTTCCAAAAATCCAATACTGCAACACTGCTGCTCTGTCAAACATTCTCAAGTCCTCTTCATCAATCAAATCTTTCTTAGCTAACAAATATTGATTTTTTGGTTTTTCATGTACACTTCTCCCCCATTGACATCAATGACAAAAATTTCAACACTATGTCAACAACAACTTAATGTCAAAAGACAGTGTTCAGAAAAATACATTTACTAGAGTCTTCATGACTTAGCTCAGATACACATACTCCCCCATAGAGGAAGTACCAACATCTAGTCCAAAAGAAAGATAAGACTCATATATTACTAGATGGATTCAACCAACTACATCACTTCTCAAAAGTAGGCTGGGGCATAACCCCAATCATACCTCTCAAATACTCAAATGTATCCTTAGGCAAATGATTTGTGAATATATCTGCTATCTGCTCCTTTCTACTTATGTACTCAAGTCTGACTTCTTTTTCAACGACTTTCTCTCTTACAACATGATACTTAATCTATATATGCTTTGTCTTAGAATGTAATACAAGATTTTTAGACATACTAACTGTACTGGTGTTATCACAATGTATAACAACAGGTTCAGCAAATTTTATACCAATATCCTTCAACATTTGCTTCATCCAAATTATCTAGTTACAATTGTTTGCTATTGCTACATATTCTGCTTCTGTTGTGCTTTGTGAGATACAATTCTTCTTCTTACTTAGCCAAGAAACTAATCTTCCTCTAAGGAAAAATGCTCCACCACTGGTGCTTTTCTTATCATCAATACTGCCTCCCCAATCAGCATCTGTATATGCACATAGGGTAAAATCATCAGATTTTTCATACCATAATCCATAGTCCATTGTGCCTCTTAAATATCTCAGTATCCTCTTTACTACTGCATAATGTGATTCTCTAGGTTCAGCTTGAAATCTTGCTACAATTCTAACTGAATGTGCTATATTAGGTCTTGTATGAGTCAAATACTACAATCCTCCAATCATAGATCTGTATTTATTCTGTTGTAATGCAGGAGTCTCATCTGTGTTAGATAACTTATGTCCAATCACCATAGGTGTTCCAATTGGTTTACAATCCTCCATGCCAAATCTTTTCAATAAATCATTCAAGTACTTTGTCTGACTTACAAAAATACCATCATTGTTCTGTGTTATCTGTAATCCCAAAAAGTATTTCATCTCACCAATCATACTCATTTCAAATTCAGTCTTCATTTCATCAACAAAATTGTCACTAGCTTCATCTTCACCTCCAAAGATAATGTCATCAACAAAAATAACTATAACTAACAAGCCATTTTCAATATCCATTTTGTATATAGATTGATATCAACAGTTCTTTTTATAAATCCCAATTTTAACAAATACTTATCCAGTCTTGCATACCAAGTTCTAGGTGCTTGTTTAATTCCACATAAAGATTTCTTCAATTTACATACCATGTCTCCTTGAGTTAAAGGAAAACCTTCAGGCTACCCAATGTAGACTTCTTCCAATTCTCCATTCAGAAATGTTGACTTCACATCCATCTAATACACTTTGAATTTCTTGTAAGCTGCATAAGCCAAAAACATTCTTACTACTTCAATTCTTGCAATAGGTGCAAAAGTTTCTTCATAGTCAATTTCTTCTTGTTGTGAGTAACCCTTACATACCAATCTTGCTTTGTTTCTTACTACTCCTTGTTCATTCATCTTATTTCTGAATACCCATTTAGTTCCAATAACATTCTTGTCGTTAGGTCTAGGGACCAATTCCCAAGTCTTGTTCTTTTCAATCTGATCTAGTTCTTCTTTCATAGCATTAGTCCAACTTTCATCTTCACAAGCTTCATTAGTAGTCTTAGGCTCAATTTGAGAAATCAAACATAATTGTTCTTGTACCTTATTACGATTCAATACTCCTCTTTTGATGCTCCCAATAATCTATTCAAAAGGATGATTCCTTAACAAACTCTTGCTAGGTGTCACTATCTCAAATCTCTCTTCATATGTAGGTTTTTCAATAACTTCACTGTGGCTTTCATTCAACAAATCACTGTCAGTTTCATAAAACAATTAAGTAGTTCTAGTGTTAGGTTTAGGATGAGCTTCTTCATCAGATTCATAATCAATCATTCTTTCCTGAATTTTGTATTTTTTATCAACTTTAATATTTGCGCTTTCAACAATAGTCTTAGTTCTTTTATTAAAACATCTATATGCTTTGATTTTCAAGGAATATCCAAGAAATATACCTTCATCACTTCTAGGATCAAACTTTCCAATATCATCATCTCTCTTTATATAACATTTTCTTCCAAAAATTCTAAAATACTTAACTGAGGGTGTATGTCCAAACCATAATTCATAAGGTGTCTTGTCTGTGTCTGCTCTAATTTGTGCTCTTTTCATTGTATACACTGATGTGTTCACTGCTTCTCTCCAGAATATCTTTGTCAAATCATTTTCAAACAACATAGCTCTTGTTGCTTCAGTCACTAATCTGTTCCTTCTTTCTACAATGCCATTTTGTTCAGGTGTTCTAGGGGCTGAATACTATCTTTTAATGTCATTTTCTTCACAAAAGTTGTTAAACTCTCTAGAAGTAAATTCTCCACCTCTATCAGATCTCAAACACTTAATCTTCATTCCAGATTCATTCTCAACTTTATTCTTAACAATCTTAAACTTATCAAATGCTTCAGATTTTTCTTTAAGAAATGCAATCCACATCATTCTTGTAAAGTCATCAACAAGAATCATAAAATACCTTTTTCCAAAGAATCCTCTAGTCCTGGTAGGAACGCTCAAATCTGTATGAACAATCTCTAGCTTCTCTATAGATGTAAACTTCTTACTAGGAAAAGAACTTCTCTTCTGTTTAGCCATTACACATTCCTTGCAAATCATGTTAGTAGGCTTTATAATTTTAGGTAAATCTCTTACTGCAAGTGTAGTACTTACTTTCACAATGTTATCAAAATTTATATGACAAAACCTTTTATGCCATAACCAAGTGTCATCAATATTTGTAATCAAACATGTCATCTCAGTAGGATTCAACTGAAATACATTACCTCTGGTTCTAGATTTAGTTCTAATCAGATTTCCATCTTTATCTTTTATCACGCAAGTTTTCTCATTAAACCAAACTTGATATCCCTTATCAACTAATTGTCCAACAATCAAAAGATTATGTTTTAATCCATCCACAAAGTAAACATCATCAGTATTAGTCTTTCCATCAAGAGTGATAAATCCTATACCTTTAATCAAACAAGGTGCATTGTTTCCAACTCTAACAACTCCTCCATCATATTCATTCAACTTTATGAACTTTTTCATGTCTCCAGTCATATGATGTGAACAACCACTATCTATAATCCAATCAGCTTTCTTTTCAACTTGAGAAACTAAAGCTTTTTCTTCCTCAACATCAGTTTCAGAATTTTCTTCTTTAATTGCTACAAATCCTATGTCATCATTATTTTCAGTATCACTTTCACTTAAAGTCCTTTCTATACTAGCTTCAAGATCTTCATCATTAGCATAATAATATTCTTTAGATCTTCTAGGTTTGAAATTGCTTTTGTACTTTTTAACTCTCTTAGGGCATTTAGATGCAAAATGACCATATTCTTGACATGTCCAACATTTAAATATTTTCTTACCGTCTGGTTCTCTTTTCACAAGAAAGACAATACCTTATTCAATCTTCTTGTCTTCTTCATTTCTAGATCTACTGCTGCTAGCATAATCTCCACTCACACTGATGCTTCTTGACAAAGTAGGGTGAACACTAAGAGCACTGAATGCTATCTCCATTCTAGGTAAGTCTCTTGATAATCTTAGGTTCATTTCTGCTGCTTCCAATCTTCCAAGAAGATTCTCTCTTGTAAAGTTTGTTGTACAAGGTATCACTTGTTCAATCATTTGTATTGTCTGCTTAAATACATGAGTCAATGTCCTCAGAATTTTCCATATCACTTCATTCTTTGTCTTTATTCCTCCATGAGATTTTATATCTGTAATGATTTCTGACATTCTACCAATATAACTTCTAATAGATTCATCTTCCAACATTCTTATATCTTCAGATGCACATATCCAATTATGTAATCTAACTCTTTTTGCATGTTCATCACCTTCAAAAGTAGAGTGTAAAGCTTTTCAAATTTCATGAGATTTTTTAAAACATTTTACCTGACTGTAGTCATTCTCCATAAGGGCTATCAAGAGTGCTTCTCTTGCAAGTATGTTACACATAAATAGATCTCTCTCATCAGTAGTACATGTTTCAAGATTGTCTTCTTTAATGATAGTCTTATCATTCTTTGTAATCAACCAATAACCCGATCCTAAACATAGTAGGTGTGTCTTCATCTTTTCTTTCCAGCTATCAAAATTTACTCCATCAAACTTAGGGCTTTCTTTCCTGAAATTTGCCATGGATCTCCTTAAGTTGTTAAACTTCTTTTTCAAGGACCTGTCGCTCTGATACCAATTATTAGAAAGTAAAGTCCACTAAGATAATTGAGAGGGGGGGTGAATCAGTTATCAAATAATTATAACTTTTATCATCTTCAACAGCATTAAATCATATAAGAAATATAATGACCAACCATAGAAAGATATTCATACACAATAACACAATAACACAACATATGTTAACTAGGGAACCTCTTGATCAAAGAGTAAACCCCGGTGGGAATGATGCCCACAAAAGATGTACTAATATAAATATTCCTTGTGAGAGGATGGACTTTGTTAGGAGTCTTATGAAATATATTTAGTACATATGAATCCCTGTTAGGAGATTTTGAATCCCTGTTAAAAGATTCTAACCCTGTTAGGAGTTATGGAAGACAGAAGGACCCACTGCCCAAACAGCTTGAGGGTAAGATCAATGAACACATTGTCCAAATAGTCTTTACATTACTCAACAAAATAATATGTTACCTCTTTTATGATTGTGCCAAACTGCACTCACTGTTACATCAAATCTCAATTTCAGATCTCTGTACTTCGCATGTCTTCCTTCACAAATTCGCTTTCATACTTAGCTCTTTTCTTCACTTCATTTATACAACATCACAACCGCTGGTACCATATCATAATTACACACTTTCACATTCCTTCTCCTCTTTATAACAAGGAAATATATTCCTTCTTTTATACCACACTCAAATAATAACAAATGATTCGGCATACAATTACAAAATAAAAGTTTCCACACACTACACCAAAATTACACAAAAACTATTGGCTTCCAAATACAATAAATCTTTACTCGTGTGACCTCGAAGTTTTCACTATCATCCACATCACTATCAATGTGTCTCCAACTTCCATTTAACTGCGCAAAACTAGATTCCATCCTGATTAGGAGATATCATCTGATTTCCACAAACCACTACTTAGGAACACTGCCTGAATACTGCTTCCACCAAAATGATCATAACTTCCATGAATTAATAAATTACTATTTGTGCTCTTAACCATAGACATATGACATATCAAAGAGTATAACCTCAACATTGTATAGCTCCAAATGCAATAACCCACATGCGTTAATCCAAACTCTGTCTGCTTCTCTGCAAGTCTTCGGTAAATCACTTTGTTGACATCAATGACAATCATAGTCATGAATGCAACAAAAAATGCTATAGAATATTTTCCAAACATTTAGAATTCATTCTTAACACTCAGTGCCCATGATATCATGTTGATATCATGTCCATGCTACATATACTAAAATCTTACTGCATAAGACTTCAACGCATGCTACTTTCCATATGTTGTCATCAATGACAAACATATAGTCCGTATTGGCCTGCTGGAAAATCTCTAACAATAAGTGTGAAGATGATGAGGAGAGAAGCTATTTAGCAATACAATAGTTAGAGCATAATTGTGAATGTGAACCATAATAGAACCTAGCAAGTAGTGAAGTTGAATTGTGAGTGAAATACAAAATGAGGTAATATCATAATTAGAATATTGAGTTTGATAAGAATATGTTAATACACCATTAAAAATATTTTTAGTACCGATTTATTAAATAATTAGAAATGTAAAATCCCTTGACCAGGTAAGCCCTAATAGTTCTTAATTTGTAAATCCTTTAGCAGGGTGCATCTCTTAGATTAGAGTTGTAAAAATCATTTATCAAGGTAGACCGAATAAGTCTCTATTCTCTTAGAAAGATAACTACTCCTAACAAAGTAATATATCAAAAATAGCACCTTTGTAGCTCTAACCGAGAAAACCTTTACTATATTAGTGAAGTACTGTGGGTACCATCCCCACCATACTTTTTTCCTCTGACCATGGATTTATGTGAGACCAAAAATCATGGTGTTATGAGTTGTATTTTATGTTTTAATTTCTATAATTTATGAAGATGTATGCAAAGTTTACAATTCCACGAATGGTTAGAGAAATTGTAAATTTTTTTTGGAGTACTAATTCACCCCTCCCCTCTCAATACTTAACTTTCCATAATTAATCCAATAATTATTATCAAAGAAGAGTCTTTCATTCAAAATTTTAAGCACTTGAGAGGAAAGATCTGAAGATACAAGAAGTTGTAGCTATGAAAAAGTGATTGATAATATGAACATGCAATTGAATTTTTCAATTTAATAGATTGATGAACTAAGAATAAAATTGGAGCATTCACATCACAAGAGAAAGGAGATACCCAATCAATTGAAAGATACTCAAGATCGGGTTGAAGAACTTGAAGAATAATTAGAGGGAATTTCTTCTGATGAATATGAAGCTTCCATATAAGAACTGATTAAAAAGAACAAAATCCTAACTCATCAAGTAAAATCATTGAAAAGGGAAGAAGAAACTCAATCAATAAGAATGTGTGAAGTCCTGGAAGAAAAGAGAAAAGATGAAGATGGTAAAAGAGTAATTGAAGATAAGAGAAGAAAAATGGATGCAAGGATGAATGAGAAATATGTGTAAATACAAAGCTTGACACAAAATCACTATAATATGTAAGATCAGTTAATCAGTGCTAATCAGGAGGCTGAAAGAAAAGTTGAAGAGATTATTCGATTGAGATCAGAGAATGAAAATTTGAAGAATGAATTGAAATCTAAGAAGGATGAAAATAAAGTATTGAAGATGAATTAAGAAATAATGAAAATATTGGATGAACATCTTAGAGGTTAGAGACAATTGAGAGATGCAACTAGACTTGGTTTTACGGAAAAAAAACTATTGAGAAGGAAGAGTCCTCAAGTCAAGCATCCAACTGAGATACTGATACCCCATCAAAGATAAATAAGCCTACTTATTATCATTGTGGGATATATGGTCATACAATGAATTTATATACGAGAAAAAGAGGTAAACCACCAAGCATTCCAAAATTTAATGGTTATTGTTAGAATTGGAATAAGTATGGCCATAAATAATTTTTGTGTAGAGAAAGGATTGATAACAATACAAGAAAGCCAAAATTCAATGGTTACCACAGTAATTGCAATAGATATGGTCATAATTTTGAAGAGTGCAATTCACAAGAAAAGAATGTGAAATGGGTACCTAACTGACATAATAATGCAAACAACTAACAAGGCTCAACTATACCATGAGACTACAATACAAGAATTTCATGTACATCATGTGGTAGATTTGGACACATAGAATGAACAATAGAAGGTCATGAATAAATCCTGGAATGACATGTTTTCACTGTCATAACATCAGAAACCTACCCAAAGACTATTGGTACTAAGGCAAAGCTCCATTCGAAGAAGAGACAAGTGAAACATTTCAAGTAAATGTTGAATAAATAAGATATTAGATGAATAGGACATGGAGAAAAAGTCTCTAGATGATGGAACTGTACTTGGAACAATATATGGCACCTCATCCTCAAAATCAGGTGCACCTATCTTCACCTAATCAATCATAGGTATGTGTAGGAACTGTGAGATAAATTTTAATCTCAAATTAGTTCGGGTAACATTTGTGCAAATCTCCATATAATAAAAATAAGATGCATTTGGGTATATGTTGTGAAGTTAATACATGCCTTAACAACCTAGCCAAAGACTAGCTTATGGTACCCAAGAATGGAAAATAATAGTTGCCAAAGGTGATTCACAAGTCTTTGTTGAAAGAGGATATTGCCAACACGGTTATGTTTTTTAGTACAATAATGGGGAATAAAGATCATATGAATTTGAAGGTTGGATGTTCCTTTTTATTAACATCATGTACTAAAAAAAATAGTTCATCGATTGGGTTGCAATTATAAGCGATAATATACACATAGAACTAATGGGTCTTGAAGCATATCACAATTTTTATATGAGTTTCTATATCTTCTATGCTATTGCAGGAATGTAAAGTTGGTCAGGATTAAATGAGAAATGTATATATGATGATGTCGCATTAATTTATGATTATCACCTACAGTTACAATTAGAAAACAACTACCACCACTTTAAGAGGGTGAATGATTCTTTTACAATACATATAATTAGATAACTTCAAGGGAATATTAGGCTCATAATTTCACCAAAGGTTGTAATAGTGATTTGTTAATTTCAGAGTTATTTTATTTAATTATTGAAATTTACTTATTTTTTATTTGAAGGTTATGATGGGTATCCTTTCATGTTACCAAGATTCATGGATGATAAGTTGGCATTGATTGAAGTTTGCAGCCAAGTTATCTAGATTAACAAATTTTTCAACAACAAATAGGTTACTGGTATTCAGTGCCTAATAGGTATTTTCCACTACCCCTATGAGTCTAATTTTGATGTGAAGTAAATTGAGAATTCATGTTCTAAAATTAGCCTATGTACATATAATATGTGGTTTACCATTAAAAATAAGGGTTATTCTATGATAGAATTGGGACTAGCCCTGGTTTCAATCATTTTCCTAATATTGAGGAATTAAAGGAGGATTGTGAATGATTTTAAATTTTGGAGGAGAGATTGGATGAGGCTTACATTGACACAAATAGTTGTGTTTAAATAGGAATTGGATGTAACTGGAATAGAAGATGATGAATAAATGTGATTGATCCTTTTTATTAAGAAAAGATACAATTAGTTTCATTACTATCCATAGATTAGAAGGCTCTGAAAATGATAGATTTAGACGAAGTAACCACTTTTATTGTAAAAAGAACCAAAGAAAGGATAGAAAATAAATTACTTGAAACTATAGCCACACGACCTTTAGGGAGAGGGAGTAATTTCACAAAGAAGAATGATACTCATGGAGCCTCTTCCTCTTCCAATCTAGAAACTATTATCTTTGATGAAAATTCTTAACAAGTTCCATCAGGAATCAATGGTTATGATGAGGAACCTAAAAGGATGAAGGATCTCACCAAATCGTATGAAAGAGACTTTATAATAAAGAAGAAGAGGTCCAAAACCAAGAGTAGAGTGAAAAATTCAATTCTGGAAGATGAAGGATAATATAAAAATTTCATCCTTCAAGAACATGTTGATAGGAATGGGCAGCAAATTCCTAATGTTCTGTCACCTTTCATGATGGCTCGTCATCCACATAATGATTTTTTTCCATTCAAGATACCAATGATAGATATCACTCAAGATGATGATCAAATTCTATTAATTCCCAACCCAACAATGTCTTTGAATCCATCATTCATGTACATTCAATAATCTTTGTAGGGACCTTCCTCGTCTTGGTTATAAAAGAGCTTATAGAAGAAGAAAAGAGTGGTATAAGTGGTGACAAGGAATTTAGATGTAGTTGCAAATATCCATAAAAAATTAGCAGAGGTAAAGAAGACTAAGATAATGCCAAGATTTTCAATTGATACATCTTCAAGGAATTTGAGAGTTTAAGTGGCTAGGCCAATTATAGAAAAGAACATTGAAGAGGCTAGTGAAGATAACTTTAGCATTAACAAGGTAGATCTTTGCATGGCATCAACTGATAGAAATATTCTCAACTTTGAAATATTTGCAGCCCAGCTAGTACAAAGTCTTGGGAAAGAGAAGAAATGAAAAGATCATCTCAAAAATTAGGTGCAGGTATTGGTATCTTATATTAATTCTATTGTTGATTCTTCAAATATGTCTTTGGGAATAATTTCTACATCAACTCTCATAGGTCTAGAAGGCATACTTGTAAAGATGGTTGTTAAAGACATACACAAATTCCAATCTCATAGTAAATCAATCAAAGTATGGATAAATTAAATGAAGAAAGAAGCTTTAGATTTTTTGATAAAGGGAAAAGATATCTATTAGAAAATCATCTTACAAGAACATGATATGGAAAAATAAATGCAAACGACTAAAGAACAAAAGGTGGATTGGAAATGTGTGATATATGATCTTCAAGAAATGTCAAAGGTTTATTTAAATACCTTGATTGATAAAAATGTATTCTCCACTCCAGAAGACAATCAATCAAGTATTTGGTGCAAAAGTATAAAATAGAAGGCAATAAATACTAACAAAAGTTGTTTGAATATGAAAATTTGATAGCAAGTTGTGAGTGGCTAAGAATGAAAATAATAGAGGAGGTTGTCACAATTGTTACATGTTCATAGACACAAAAGGATCTACAACATATTGATTTCTGAGTTCCCTTAGAAATGTTCTCAGATAGGATCAAATCGGAGATAAAAAATAGAGTATCTGATGTGAATGTCTTGTAGAAACTAAGCTTTGTTTTGGTCACTTTAGAAGGTTACAATATACTAGCTTACCAATGGGAATTGACATAAATACAAGATGACTATGTCACTTCAAAGTGGAGGATTGATAATGATTTCATCCATACTTATGAACTCATGGGAGGGTTCCTTAATTTATATAGAACTTTTAAAGCTAAATCCTCAGGCTTTCAATGATAAGTGGTGAATAAAAATTCTTCTTCAAAGTGTAGGGCTACCAAAAAAATATCTTATTCTTTGTTTATCCCATTAGTTTAGTATTAGTCGCTATCTCCTTCTTTTTGGTTTATAATTAGAATTTTTTTGGTCTTTGGTCAAAGTTAGATAATTAACTCAATAAGTTGTTAGGTTCCTAACCATGTTTAGAACATGTAAAGACAAGTTAATTAATAACTTGGAAATTTTTTTATTTACAAGGAGATGTGCTAATATAACAGACTTTTCAAGATTGTAAAAGGACTTTCGACACTTTGTGATTTGGAGAAGCATATTTTTTTTGAAGTACTATAGCTTCACTTAATGTATAAAAAAAAAATTGTGAGTTTAACCAAATGAGTAATGTGTTCATATTTTTTTATTTCATATTCATCGTATGAGAAGATGCTTAATCTTCTTTAATTCGACTCTAGATTAGAAAGGCAATTTCCATATTTGTTTAGTTTACTTCTCATGTACTCTTCTTTAGCATCTTTGATGTGTATATGTGGATTTTTTAAACTAGATTACTACCATTAATCATACTTATGCGTAGTCTTTAGTTTTTAATGGTGAAGTTGAACAAGTCATTCCAATGATTCATGATAACTATTTATATATTTATTATCAGGAATCTTGATTAATAATTTCCTTATTTTACTTGTAATTTTATATTCCGAAAGCTAAAAAATATTTAAGTCATATGAGGGAGTCACCTCTCCTAAACTTAGAGAAACATCACGTCTTTTAAGTGGTCTATCGAATTGTTGTATCCAGTTTGTCACACTTACCATTGAGCACTTTGTCAACAAAAATTAAAAGTGAAAATCTATTTACAGAACAATATTTTAAAAAATCTAAAATAAATTATGTGATAGATTAAAATACTTTAAATTAAAGAATTTTAGTAAAATAATTTTATTTAAAATTATGACCCTTTACATGATCATTATAAAATAGTTTCCCTAAAAGTTTTTGAAATATACAACTAATGTTAAATATATATATTTATATGTATAATTATAGCAATAATTATGTGAAATAAACATATGAACTGATTGAATATGTGTGTGTGTGTGTGTATCTGTGTGTGTATATATATGCACACACACACACACACAGATATATATATATATATATATATATATATATATATATATATATATATATATATATATATATATATATATATATATATATATATATATATATATATATATATATATATATATATATATATATATATATATATATATATATATATATATATATATATATATATATATATATATATATATATATATATATATATATCTGTGTGTGTGTGTGTGTATAGACAAACACACACATATATATACATATACACATATATACATACATATGTATATATGTATATATATATATGTGTGTGTGTGTGTGTGTGTGTGTGTGTACATACATACATACATGTATGTATGTATTTGTATGTATATATATTTATGTGTGTGTATACACACACACACACACACACACATATATATATTCAAATTTTTATTCTCAAATTAGTGTAGTGTACGATTAACCTTGTGGTTTACACACACACACACACACATATTCAAATTTAAATGCTCAAATCAGTTTAGTGTACGATTAACCTTGTGGTTTGAGATTGACCCGAGATAAGGAAAAAGTAAAAAATAGGCTATCTAAACATGCATAAAATTAAAAAGTATTTAAACTGTAGAAATATATGAAAAATATACCTAAAATTATTTCATGTTTTATTTGATGAACTGAATTTCCTAGTTAATTGATTCTTCTAATATGACGACCGACAAGAAACTAAAATTGTTGTCTTGCATCCCCTAATGTTTCTGTAAACTCATTTTTTCTCCTCTCAATAAAAATTAAATGATTTGAAATATAAAGAAGGTGCATCAAATAAGAAGGGAATAATCACTACTACATTGAAATAGTAAACAACAATTTTCAATATTTTGAGATTCTACTATCTCATAAATAGGTCAAACCCTAGTCAAAAAAATAGATGATACTTCCAGGCGAAACAAAGTGAACAATAATAAAAGCTTACACCAAAATTAGAAGCAACAGAGCAAGCATATTTCTTAACCCATTCAAACATAAAACAAGCATGCTCTGATAGATGGGAATGCATATGAATCTAGACTACACTTGATGTTTAAATTGCATATTTTAAGCTACCAAAATAACGAAGCTAAAACTAGCACTTGCACCTTTGAGGGACGCAATGGTTACACCGATAGTATTATATATATATATATATATATATATATATATATATATATATATATATATATATATATATATATATATATATATATATATATATATATATATATATATATATATATATATATATATATATATATATATATATATATATATATATATATATATATATAAAATCATATCATTGCATTGGTGGTATGAAAATTTTGGCCTAATATTTTTGTTACATAGTAAAACATAAGGTATAATAATTTTATCTTTATTGTTCCATACATGCAAGTTAATTATATTTTGTTTGGACAACTATGCTAACTTAAATTATGTTATAAACTAATCCCAAAGGATACTTTATTTTAATTGTGGGGCATCTATTCTTTCATTACATTCTATACAAACGTTTCTTTATGTGTGGGTTTTGGTTGTTCTTGTGAGCGCAAAATTGCTTTTTGCAAATGTTCTTCCCAAAATCTGTCTTTAAAGCTCCCTTTCCTCTATTTAGTCTTGGCTTCAATCCCACCGATGTTTTCTTTAATAAGCTGCCTATGCTTTTATGTGTTCAGGTTTATGTAGCACAGACATGCATACCACGAACGATGAGATGGTGGGATAAAGGAACCACACCCAACATGAGAGAAGTTCACTCGGACCAGGAATTGATTGATTCCCTTCTAAATGCTGGGAGAAGCTTTTTGTTTTACATTTCTTTTCCCCTGGATGTGGGGCCCGCAGATCTCTATACCCTAAGGTATTTTTCTTGATCTATTAACTTCTTATGAGAATGCCATATGTTTATTCTACATTTTTTTGATTGAATCGTTCATTGTAGTCCTATTTTTGTGAGGGTATTGAATGAGCTACTTGCATATAACAATTTCTAACTTATAAATGGATGTAGGTGTAACAAATGGAGGGGGCTTTATCTTTTACATCATATTTCTCAAAAATAGAGGTCATTTGCAGTTGTTTTGTACTTTCTTTATATTTATCTTTAAATTTAAAAGATATCAGCTAATCTCAAACAAAAAAACCTTTGTGCAGCTCCTAGTCGAATTACTATGAACTCTGCAACGAGTCTCTTTGGATGGCCCTTCAAAGAAAAATTTGTCATCAATGTTTGCAGCTTGTAAATCAACTTTTGTCATCTTTGATGGCTCTGATTCTGTTGGCTGAACCCGATTTACTATTAAATTAGTAGGTGAAACCTGCAAGTCCTCTTCAATTATTGAACCTCTGATTGTTGGAGTTGTCAGTTCACCCACAACTGAATATCCAATTAAGTGAAAACCAAACAGATGGTCAACTGAATGTCCAATCAAGTGAAAACCAAATAGATTGCAATCTGGGGATCATGTGTCAAATAATACACTTTTTTGTTCTTTCATTTCCCATAAAGGAAAGATTAGGCTAATGTACAGTCATTCTAAGGAAGAAGATAGAATGACAACATATGGGCCCAATGATTCCATCTTTCCTGAAAAGACCAGACCTGGGCAATCATGAAATATTCAGCTATAGATTCCTAAACACCAAAATATGAATCTTGACATACCTTAGACTTTCTAAGGTGGAAAAGAATATGGGAAAATGGGCTAAACAAGTATCCAGAGGCATGGGATTGTTCAAGCCACCTGTTCTGGAATTGCATGTCAACTTGAAAACAAAGCTAACCACAACAACTTCCTAGATTAGAGATGTTGGAGTTACATAAAATATTCAATGTATATTTTATTACATAGTTTTGTCAAATTTATCAAGGTACAGAAGAAAATTATTCAATCTCTTTGATATACGATGAAGATTTTGGAATGTGTTTCAAGTTTTCAAGCAATCTTCCTCACTCTACAAATGTTCTGTATATATCTTTTGTTTTGCTTAACGTCAACATTCTTGTGCGTGGTTTTTATTAAAGTTTTTTTGAAAGATAATTTCTCGTTCCTTTTTTGTTTCATATTAGTGAAAATTTATGGACTCCAGCAAAGCGCCGTTGTGGACTTCTCGATCTTTACTGTTTTGTTGACAAATTTTCCCATGAGTTCAGTGGGAATCATTGGGCATGTCAAGTTCAGTGGGGAGTATCCTTGAACATGAAGATCAATATAATAGCTAATGGCCCTTGGGCCTGTTTCTCAGCACATGTTAAACCATAGTTGTAGATAGGTTAGAGGTCAATGCATGATTTTTCATACAAATAGTTATAGGGTTTAGTAATTACTATCATAATTTTTTCTAATTTTTCAATGTTTATTATTGTAATTATATATTCAAATCTTATTTAACATATTTTGCTTTTAGATCATTTCTACCATTTGCACAATTTTGTAAGAATTGAACCAGAGATCCATTTTTGGCAAAAACTAAATCAAGTAGGTCAACCTTATTATGCCATTCCTTAGGGCAAATTTTACTAACACAAGTTTTTTTTGTTTTTTTTTTCATTTTGAAAAGCTCTAGCATCTTTTAATTGGTTTTCGTCTTCCTTATTCTTTCTCATTGGTTTTAATCATGTCATGGTATTTATCATAAAGGCATTTGATTGACATTCTTAAAATTTTATTGACGTATTTTAATTATAGTTTGAATAAGTTATTTACTCATCTTTACTTTATAACCATACTAATAAAGTGAAAGTTTATGAGGTGAAATTAAAACTTCACTAATTTTTAGATAAATAAATGGATAACATGAAGAAAATTCCCACGATGTGAGATTTGGACAATCAACAGTTTAAATTATTTTGATATCACTTTTGGATTTTGATTATGTTTTAGTTTTTCATCAATATTTTGGATCACACTCTGTGATCCATCATTGAGATGTAAATTAGTGCGAAGAGATGTAGAATGCAAATTTCAAACTTAGAATGCTCAAGGTCACATTTGAAGGGAGAAATATAAAGGTATTATTAATCTCGAATAAAAGGGGGGCATTGTTGTAATATGTTGTGATTATAGATTTTATTGAGAGATATAGTTAGGCAAGATTTTATTGGGAAAAAATTGAATAAAATGTTTCTTAACATTTTGCACATATTGTTTGAAAGCACCTCTTTTATGATCTCATCATCGATTGCATTGTTTGGATAACAAAAACATCAACAGTTATGAAACTTTGTGTTAAATATATTGTCATCTTCTCAACAAACAAAAGTTGTAACTACTAAATTTGCAAGTTTCTTTTATAGATTTAACATTTTCATCTCTTTTTTAGGTCATGACAAATCCTCAACAACCAATCCAAATTACAAATTATTGATATTTCAAGTTCTCCAAAAATTAGTGTTCCACAACCATCCATTGGCTCAAATACATCTGTCAATTGGAATGGGTTTCATGAAACATAACTCCAGAATCTTGCAAATAGTATTTCCCTTTGTTGCCAGCAGAATTTAGAACAACTAAAAGTTACGAGTGCACGTACTGATGTTGTCAAAGATTTTGAGATCCTTGCCATGGCAAACACATTACATGACCTGCATGCATACTACATGAAATATTATAGCTTTTGTGCTTTCTTACGAGAAATGTATTATGATGAATATTATAAGAAGGGAATGCTCCTGATATTCGACATGCATTTCAAGCCTACCTAAATAGCCCATAACACATTTTATATTAAAAAGTTTCCCTTTGTAGTTTTCCTTTATTTGGACTTACGCTGGCCCTATTACAAAAAGGGAGAAGTCAAAGTTTTTGGCCTTTTGTAATTAGCACAATCTTCCACTCCTTCCTCTTAGTTCCACCAACTACTACTATAAATTAAGTTTGTACAAATTTGATTCCACTAGCAAAACAAAAGTACATTATATGTTTCCAACACTTTTTAATATATATGCCCGATTCAACCTTTTATGTTGTGTGTATTGGAATCAGACATTATTTAGTTTAAAACACTATGAATTGTTTAAATTTTATGCCCAAACTGTATTTCGTTTGATTTCAAAATAAAGATTCTATAACACTTTGTTGTCATTTGAGAAAATTAAAGTTGTATCTTGTTCACACCTTCACATTTGAGTTCTAGCTTTACCCCTTTCTTTCGTTCATTTTAAATGTATACTTAAGTTGTTAATTGTTTTGGGATGGTTAAAATTAGAGGCGCATTATTTATCCCACCTTGCTTCAACTATACACTTCCACAAATTTGTAAAACCATGCACTGGGTTTTGCAATCTATACTTGTAATAGTTATATCTGACTGTTCCTGTGTACAAACTATCTTATGTTCAGTCCAAGATTTTTTAAATATCCCCCATGATGTGGATTATTACAGTTATACGTACTCATTTTTTTGAGTTGTCACCCATTGATAGTTGAATGGAAATTTGTTTGATAGTTGTTTTTTGTTTACTAACACATGGAAATGATGCCTACTGTAATATCACAACCACCTTTAATCAAATTATGCATTCCATTATGTTCTCTCACTATGTATTATGTTTTTACCCCATTTGTAGGAATGTACACCTGTCTCAACTTAACAAGCTCTACAAAGAAATACTCTCTATTTGTTAATGGGTGGACCTGTATGTCTTCTTATCTTTACTTTTTATTGTTGTAACTTACCTTCACTCAATACAATTTGTAATCATAAGTGCCTACAACATTTATTTTGTTCCAAAGATATTTGATACATCATTTATGTACAACTAATCACGTGTTATGATTACCCTTTCAAAATCTTGTTACACATGCACTATCATTAGTTGTGGTACTCATTCCATTTCTATCTCACTTTATAATTGAATGTCATTTGTTTATGAACTCAATTTGCATTATCCTTTATACTTTTTAAAGTTTGTTTATACTTCTCTTCCATATAATGTTGAACACCTATTCAAATTTATAAGTGAATTGCCTCTCCTTTAAGCCATGTCTTGCTCATTGATGAAGAATGCAATAAAGCTTATCAACGATGCCAACTTAGATGCATATCCACTTCTTCAAGTTTATGCCATTGCAACATTTGGTCAAGGAATTGGGTCAAAAATTAGATACAAGTTAGAGCTCTCAGATGGGTTACACTTACAAAAAGAAACCTTTCCAAGTAAGTTTAACAACCTCATAACAATATGGAAAATCCAAAAAGGGTCTATAGTACAACTCCAAGGATTCACTATTCCTACTGTCTCACTCATTGAAGAAGAATGCAATAAAGCTTATAAACGATGCCAACTTAGATGCACATCCACTTCTTCAAGTTTATGCCATTGCAACATTTGGTCAAGGAATTGGGTCGACAATTAGATACAAGTTAGAGCTCTCAGATGGGTTACAATTACAAAAAGAAACCTTTCCAAGTAAGTTTAACAACCTCATAACAATAGGGAAAATCCAAAAAGGGTCTATAGTACAACTCCAAGGATTCACTATTCCTACTATTTGTATCTCTGGGTGAGACAATAGCTACTAGGTCTTTATTGCAATAAACCATTTTTATTTTCTTGTGAAACTATAGAACAATACTATTTGTAAATATCTAATGAATTCATAGGTGGATTATTGTCTCCAAATTAGAGGTTTCTTGCATGGATCATGATATCATAGGTGATACTTCCTTCAACAATGTCACATTTTTTGGAATAGTACTTACACCTCTACGACCTATCAGCGTATTCCTTGCACCTTCTTTCGGTGCAAGTGCTAGTAAAATACTATTTCAAAAAATATGTAAACTATTCCCTTCATTGTCTGAATGTTAATCGTTACCAGAAGGAGAGACTGTCCCCGCCAAATCCTTCTTATTCTACCTCACGTCCCTCTTTTGGCGGCCCCTCCTACTCCATTCTCCTAAAATTTGGCCTTTGAAAATATAAATAGATATACCATATTCTAATTCAATATGAAATATGTAGTTTTTATACTATATGGAATGCATGGAGGAGGGCTTAGAATAGTGGAGCCTCCAAAATTGGGCCCACCAAACCTTCCACCATTTTTTTCGGTACGCATTTATTCTTTTGCAAGCCGTGTCAATCGGGTCATAGTTCAGTATATCGGTGGCTGGAATTAAAATGAAATTGCACATACGAGCCACATCATCGTCACTTCCTAGGTTGTTGACGATGATGCCTTGTTCTCTCAAGTGAGATTCAGCCTTATTATATTAAAACATTAAATTTATTAAAAAAACTCAAATTTACATGTGCACTACAACAGTTTGCATTTTCTTGGCAAAAAAATGATTTAAATTAAAATTTTAATAAATAGAAATTACAAATATAACTATATATATATATATATATATATATATATATATATATATATATATATATATATATATATATATATATATATATATATATATATATATATATATATATATATATATATATATATATATAAATATAATATACTACCTACCAATCATCCCCATAATTAACATTTCTATCCGGCTTCTTACCGACATAGTCTGGTGCACTAATCCGTCCCTTTTTATTTATTCTTCACGTCCACTCGGCTCATGGGCACTCACATTCTTTACTGGTTTATTCTATATACATTATAAAATTAGACAATACTTAATTCAAATTTTCTCAACATATTTAAATCAGAGGGGTGGATGTTGCTGTCAAATTCCACCATATATCACTGTCTATTAGTCTATATAGCAATCGCTCAATGATATTATTATAGCAAAGTTATCAAGAATAAGTGTATGATTCTATCACTCAACTATACTATTAGTATTGGTATTTTGAGCTATACCGAAGCTTGTGAGTAAGGGGTTGTGTTATTTTGAAAGAGAAAATATATTTCTTTGCAAAATTTAATGTGCCCAAAACAAAACAATCCAACTAGGTCCAATGTGAGTGTGAAATTTTAGAGGAATACTATTTACAACATCACAGTTAGACTCCATTTTAGTTGGAGGATTAAATTTTGCTCATACTATCAGTAAATTATAGAAAAGAAAATGGTTCTTTCAATAATACATCAAAAGAATAAGATCATATCACTAAACTTGGAAAGGCAATAATTTTTGACACTTAGGATATTATCAATCTAGAATATCAAGATAAAAAGAAAGTATAAAGTGGCAAATATGTTTTCTTGAGACATAAGATATGCACAGGCTTATGAATACCCATAGGACTAAGAAGAATCTTGAGATACTTATTGGAGGTCATGTCAAAAAAACAAAGCAACATATCTAGGCCTAGCGAGATGCTAAGATACTTATCAAATCATATGAATCCAATATCACAATTGAAAGAAATACATTTGATCACCTCTTATTGATGGTTGAACGATGAATCCTTACAGCAATCATTTTCTACCCAAATGGTGGAAAGATAAAGTATATTTAGCCTTTTCCTATACTTTTTAACTAGAACCATATTTTATAGCATGTTTCTTAATCAAAATTTTGTTTTAAATTTGATCAGTCAGCTTTCTAAGGTCCGTGACTTTGATCCTAGTTCCACTATCACCAAGGACAGGTCAGTGAACAGGGGCAACACTCATCGTCTTTTCTATTGTCGATGTACTGCCCTACAGTATTCCAGTTGTCGGCTTCACCAGAAGTTCCCTTGGTTCCTTCCACCTAGGAAACCTCTATTCTCATGGTGGAAACCAGTGTGTTGCACATGATCCATCTTTTCAATCGTGGCCCACGTTGACATTTGCTGGAAAAAATGCCTTCAACGATGAAAAAAAGCCAAAGGAGCCCAGTGAATGATAATCTTGTTTCTTTCTCGATCATCTTTCATCTGTGTATTCCTTCCTCAGTGGTTCTTTCTCAATTACCTTTTGTCTTTGTCTTAATTTTCTAAAATTAAATTTAATCATGCAACTAATCTTACTTGACAATGTTCCTGTAGTATTTTGTGGACTAAGTTTCTTTCATACCCTATTTTCATCTCCAAATCATTTTGTAAAATGCTTATCTATATATTTTAGATTAATATAAAATCATGCTTTTATCTTTTATCATAAGAATAACATAGACTCAATATTTTTCTCTAAATAATAAATAGAAAATTCAATTGAAATTTAATTTTTTTTTTAAAATAATAATAATTACGATTTAATGTAAATGAATCTTCCTTCAAAAATAGAATATATATTGCAATAAAAACATCAATAGAACTTAAACAACACTTTACAAAGTTAAATATTTTAACAAATGTGTAGAAGTTTTTTTTTTTCATTTTCATATGAACATTTTCACCTTTATAATGATACAATATTTTTTTATGTAATGTTATCTATGTTAATTTAAAAATGAAAGTAAAATTGCAAATGAATTTAACTGAGAATAATAGAATAAATAACAAATAGTAGAATTAGGTAAGAATAGAATAATTAAAATTTATTTTACGAATACAAATGTAAAAGATAAAGTTACTTATAGATTATCACAACTACGAGGAAGTAGTATTATATTGTGCTTAAATCTATTTAATTCAAAAATGGAAAGGGACTTTTATAGATGAAAAAAGAAATCTCAAAAATACTTCCAAGTCAATCCATGCGTTTGGATTATTCTCATGTAATGTAAATCTATCATTTGATTCATAGATCTAGTTTAGTAGTGTAGTTTTCCATTTTTCAACCTCTCCACTCTTTATTTAGTATTATGCACTTATAGTATTTAAAAATATTTTAAATAAATTATGTGATTTATTACGATACTTTAAGTTAGAGAGATTCATTTAAAATTATGACCCTTGTGATGATCATTAACCTTGTGGTTTGAGATTGACTTTAAGATAAGGAAAACGTAAAAAAAAGATAGCCAAGCATGAAGAAATTACAAAGATATAAAATATTGAAATATATAAAGACCTGTATTTATATAAATAAATTATGATATAAAAATATTTTTCACTAAAACTAACAAGTCATTTAATAATATATACAATTGTCTTAAATTTATCCATGAAACATATACCGAAAATTAATTCATCAAATAAAACATTTCAATTTAAAAATGTGGTTTTGCTTCCACTAATGTTTCTGTAAATTTTCTTTTTTTTTCTCCTCTCAATAAGCTAAAATCTATGAAATATATAGAAGGGGCATCAGATAAGAAGGAAATAATCACTACTACATTGAAATACACAAGTAAACAACAATTTTCAATATTTTGAGATTCTGGTCTCTCATAAATAGGTCAAAGCCTAGTCAGAGAAATAGAAAGCTTACACCAAAATGAGAAGCAACACAGCAGGCGTATTGCTTAACCCATTCAAACTTAAAACAGCCATGCTTTCAAAGAAGGGAATGCATATTAATCTAGACTACACTTGATGTTTGAACTGCAGATTTTATGCTACTAAAACAAGGAAGCTAAAATCAAGGCTTATTGCTTGAACCTGACTGACACTCGTAAAACAGGCAAAAAACTTGCACAGACGTTAATAATAGAAGGGAGATTCCTCCAAGAAGAGAGGCGACTAACCAGGGCTTAGAACAGTGGAGCCTCCAAAATTGAGCCCACAGAACCTTCCAGCATTTTTCGCGGTAGGCATTTATTCCTTTGCAAGCCGTGTCAATAGGGTCATAGTTAGGTCTGTCGGTGGCCGGAATGGAAACAGAATTCCACATACGAGCCACATCATCGTCGCTTCCTAGGTTGTTGACGATGATGCCTTTTTCTCTCAAGCGAGACACGTCCTCACACGTGTTAACCAGGTCGTTCATGAACACCACGTACCTCGTCATCACTTTCTCTGTATCTTCCCAGTGTGTCTCCATTACCAAAAGATTTCTCAGGATCACCTCCGACCTGTCGTCTACTGTGAACTTAGGCAGGTAAAGCGTGGAGTCTTTGAACTTTATTTGGCTGATTCCTTTGCTCTTCAATGTTTTGAATTTCACTCCTTTTTTGTCCAGCTCCTCTATAGTTGGAACGTGATGCTCATTCTTCTGTTCTTTCTCCCATTTCAAGGAGATGACTAACCAAAGGAACCATACGATGAGAACTGGGAGCAAAATAAGAAACAGAAATACATAAAACATAAGCGTTAGCCAAAAAATTATTAAATTTCCTTCCTTCTCATCTGTTTCATCTTTATTGACTGCTGCAGCAACATTAGGGCCAGATTCCACATCCTCTCCGTTATGTTGATTTCCGTCTTCTTGGCTTGACGTAGAAGTAGACTGCTCTGCTCTGTTGTCGACCATATATTCCCCAAGCAGCTGCAAGATGTGAATCTTTTTACCGTAGGTCCGGCTTCCAGATATCTGTGTTACTTCAACTGGAGATAAATTTTTCAGTGCAGGCTCAAACCAGTTACCTGCCGTCGGCCTGTTCAGTGACACCATTGTTTCTTCCAAAACCCAGAGTGGTAACTGATTCTCCAACTTGAACATATCTTTAACTATGTCGTTCAGCAAAGGGTGGTGATTTTTTCTGTTAAGAATATGCTGCCACAAGAGCTTCGATTCCTTTTCTGCTTCAGTTGGTTCGTCCATAGAAAACCTGTCAAGGACCTCTATGACAAAGCAAGCATCTCGTACAATCAGCCATGAAATGACTTCATCGTTGGTAATCAAGCTTCTGTCTGGTATTAAATAGCTTTTTTTAAATCTTTCCTGCATCGACTGCTCCTTAAACTTCTCCACCACCAATTTTAAGCCCCCATCTTCCGGTGGAGTCTTTCCAGTTTTCAGGAGCCCGTCAAATTTGCGGGCGACTTCTGCCTTGAATTCTTCTCCATATTTATATGCAACGTCTTCTGTTCTAAAGTGTTGAGGACCAAAGCAGATCTCTTTTGGATGGTAGAATGATTTTGTCTCGTCCCTCTTCAAACACGGTGGAACTGGATAAATGACCTCCTTCGCATGGACGGTGGATTCACGCCCTAGACTGCCGCGGACTTCCTCTAGCCATGGTGTTTTTCTCTCTTCTCTTGATGTTTTTCTCTCTAGCAATGGGACTTCCATCTTCTTGGGGGATCTTCAACGCACCTTGGCTTCTGTGTTTCACTTGCACAGATATTGTCTAAATCGTAGACTAAAACGTAAAACATATAAGGGAAGAAAGAAAAAGTTTGGAAAAAAAAACTAAATGTCCCCCTTGGTAAGATACACGTTTTAGTATATGTATTCTAGGTGAAGGAAGTACCGCATTAATTATTTCTGAAATGAATTCGTGCGGCCCTTTATCAGTACATTGAACATGGATGAGTCCCACTGTTAGAGCGTACAACACCCCTTCACAATTATTTGCTGAGGAGGTGGTCCCACGAAAATAACTGTTTCACTCTACGAAGGCCGAGTTCACACTCTAGAATGAGTTTGATCTCCCTCTTGTCTTTCTAAGTCATTTTCAATGAAAATTACGTTTTGAATTATACTAGCATTTGCATCGAAAGGAGCTGTAAGGATGTACCAATAGGAATTTAATTGGAAAGTATATGTGAAGCATTATATAATACAAGTGCTTAAAAGTGTAAATGAAAGGGTGGGAGGCTATATAAAAAAGGGCCGCCGATGATATATGCGGGCAATAGGGCGGGGGTAGGGGGTTGGGTGGGAACGGCTGGGGGAGTTAGACCTCCACCATAGAATAGGCCTGCATGTGCCCTTATTATAAAGGTTGGGCCCTCCCACCCATGTTACGTATAGAATATTGTTTGGCCCAGGGGGCCCGGGTTCTCTCTTGCGTTCCGCCCTGGATCCCTTGACTATAGTGGGGGCAACAATCATTGGTAAAATCATTGCGATGAAAGTCCATCCCCTATTCCGAACCATCTACCACACTGTACATAAAGAAGATATTTGTAAAGGTTGTTGAATTTGACTCTATGCTTGCGGCTACATTCAGCCTAAAATCTTTTCAAGCCTTTTCACCAAACCATTAACACACATCTTTCATAATTGTCTGAAGATTGTCTCAACAAAATAAATATAAATTATTAACAAAACCATTAATACACATCTTCAACTAATTTTACAAAACTAACCAATTCAGAAATATTTGGTGAATTTAAATAATAGAAGAGGAAAAGACATAACATTGAACATGGATGAGTCTCACTGTTAGAGTGTACAACACCCCTTCTCAATTATTTGCTGAGGAGGTTGTCCCACGAAAATAACGCGCACATGCATTTTTTTTTCACTTTGCAAAGGCATAGTTCATACTCTACAATGAGTTTGATCTCCCTCTTGTCTTTCTACGTCATTTCCAATGAAAATTATGTTTTGAATTATATAAGGGAGAAGGACCAGTAGTTGTGTGTGTGGAGTCTAATAGTGGATCACTCACTAGTGAATATATTATCCAATCTTACACTATATTTTTACTATTTATTGTGATTAAATAATCCAAATGTAAATAAAAAAAATTTCAAATGTTGATAAAAATGGACCAATACTTGAACAATGAGAAACTATAAATGTTATATTAAAAGAACTTTAACAAATAAAATATAGATAACTTTTTGCCTCAAATAAAATATCCTAGCATATCTATTATATGTGTCATTTAAAAAATAATATGCTCACTTAATAAAATAAAATATCCACTTAAACAAGTATTATTATCTTAGTGCACAAATACTATTCTTATGTGTGCAACTATTAGGGTAGCAAAGTATATGCATTAGAATATTTCATATTAATAATTTGTTTTTACAAATATAAAAGGTGAACACAACCTAAATGCCGTGTATTTTCCTATGAAATGTGTGAGATTGTCAAAAAGTTTTAGTGTTCAACTATTGGTCCCTTTGTGTTGGATATAAGTTGTATTTTACATAATAATGTGTTATTTTTATAACAACAAATATTTTTTTTTGTGTTGAAGCATTGGTCCCTTTGTGTTGGATTTAATAGTTAGATATAACAAATATTTATGATTACCAATAGGTATATAGTCCATTTAAGTTGCATATATGTCATATTTTGTATAGAAATAGAATCACCCAATAATAACAAATGATATTTTAAAATTCAACTATTAAAGATTTTTAGATTAAGTTTTGGTCGAATATTTAAAAATTCAATTTTTGTATACGTTTAGTTAAGCGTACTATTTTAACGAGTTGCGTGATGAGCCACACCTTAAAACCTTAGTCATAGGTAGTTAAGTGTCTATTTTACATTTCAAAAAAAAAAAACTCTTACAATCCTCTTTGCGGATCTTCAACGCACGTTTTTCTACTATGTTTCACTTGCACAGACTATTTAGGTGAAGGAACCACCGCATTAATTATTTCTGAAATGAATTCATGCGGCCCTTTATCATTACATTGAACATGGATGAGTCCCACTGTTAGAGCGTACAACACCCCTTCACAATTTCTTGGTGAGGAAGTGGTCCCAATGAAAATAATGCGCACATGCATTCTGTTTCACTTTACAAAGGCAAAGTTCATACTCTATAATGAGTTGGATCTCCCTCTTGTCTTTTTACGTCATTTCCAATGAAAATTACGTTTTGAATTATATAATGAAATATAAATAAACAATCTTAAATGCATCTAATAAATAATAATCCATAGTAATATTTTTAGAATATTATTAAATAATGTTTTTAGCAATAATGTGTTTAGCTACTTGTTTAAGATTTAATATTTTAGTTTTATGATATAAAATTTGGTTTATACGCAAACAATCTAATTAATTTTTTTCAAATAAATAATAAATTTATTCTATTTTCAAGTCTCTTATCTAAAATATTAAACATTCAAAAATATTAATGTATAAAACTGAGAGATTTTTGAAAAAATGAAAGCAGCTCTTTGGGTCTCTCTTCAATTTTAATTTCGAAAAAGGTAAGTTAAAATTAAAGATAAGTTATATTTGTTTGTTTCATAAATTAGTATATTTTTCTTCTTAACAACAATTTTCAAAAATTGTGAAACTAAATTTTAAACTTAATCATAATTAAAAATAGACCAAATATATTTTGTTTTCTTTTTCAAATATTACAATTTAAACATAATGTAATATATTTTAAGATAAGTTATTATATGTTGTAATTGTGAAATTTATATTTTCTATCATTATTTTTAATTTAGTTTAATGTTTATTTCCTGACATATCTTGATACATAATCATATTGATAAATGATTCAATTTAACATAAATTTAAGTCTCCTCCTTTATTATGTTCACATACATCATTATGATATATCTTTTTTTGTATTTATTTATGATGTACATTCTTTATCATTTTTCTAAAACAGTCTATATTCATCATAAGTACAGAATTACCACCTCGTGTTCACACCAATTATATGTTACTTATGTCTTCCACTAGTTCATAGTCCAAGTGCATTTCTCTCACGATTGTAGATACTTCCCATGGTAATTTTATGTTTAAAATAAAATTTAACTAAATTCCCACCTAATGTTAACTAAACTCATTATTGTATGACATTAGTCTTGAACTTATATTTTAATGCATTTAATGCATTTGTTCTAATCATCAAATTTAAGAACAAAATCATTTGATTCACAATTTTTTTTTATTGAAGCTTGATTTGCAATCTTTTCATTCTACCATAAAGTGGTCTAGAATAGAAATATGATCATAGGTGCATTTTCATCAAATAAGTATTTTGCATTTGGTATTGAACTTCATTTAAAGGTCTTGATCAAGAAATAATGCTCTTGCAACTCAATGGTAGGATAATCTATCAAAGACATTTATTGATACTATTAACCCTTATAAAGGTCACAAATTATAGAATTAAATGTTGCTTTTGTGTATTAAAAATATGTGATCATTCATCACTATCACTTATGCCCACTTGTCGTATAGTCTAATATTGGATATGAATATGCACACATGAAAAATAGGAAAAAAATATTATGTTACATAGGATCTTTCCTAAGCGAAATGTCATTTTGGCGTTCCAACCTCTTCTACAACAACAATTGATGGAAATAGACCTTATCCTCAAAAGGAATGACAAAGCTTGAATTACAAACTATTGTCTTGTATATGAATCCATTGGTTTGAAGACTCAAATAAGACTTGGTGTATCTTGAATGATAGTAATTTGTGCCTTTATCATGGAGGAATAAATTATAACAGATAATGATTTAGGTCACATAAATGCTTGACTCCTTGATTACAATTTGATTCACAGTTGGATTGAATATGGTTGACTAAATGCTCCTAGAATAATAGTTTTGATAGCTTTAGTTCAATGTCCATAGAGTGAGTTATATTTGTATGCAACTCACTTTTTTTCCTCAAAATTAATTTTTAATGGAGGATGTCACCAAAGGCCAATTTCTCACCACTTGCATAGCCAACATCTAGAATTTAAAGTGTTGGGATAGATTAAAGTTAGACTGGGGCACTAGACACCCTAGTATTGATTTTTTGAGCTATACCAAATCTTGTGAGTAAGGGATTGTGCCATTTTTAAAGAAAAAATATATTTCTTTGCAAAATATAATGTGAACAAAAGAAAACCACCCAACTAGGTTTAGTGTTAGTGTGAACTTTTAAGGGGATACTATTTACAACACCATAGTTAGGCTCCATTTTAGTTGGGGGATAAAATTTTGCTCATACTCTCTATAAATTGTAGAGAAGAAAATGGTTCTTTCATTAATACATCAAAGAGATAAGATCATATCGCTAAGCTTGGAAAGGCAATAATTCTCAACACCTAGGGTCTTATCAATCTACAATATCAAGATTAAAGGAAAGTATAAAATGACAAATATCTTTTCTTGAGATGATAAGATATGCATAAGTTTATGAATACCCATATCAAATCCTAATGCATGAGCTATAGAACTAAAAAGAATCCAGAGGTCATGTCACAAAAAAATAAGCAACATATCTAGATCTAGCGAGACCCTAAGATACTTATAAAATCATATGAATCAAATATCACAATTGAAAGAATACATTTGATTACCTTTGATTGATGGTTAACCAATGAATCCTTAAAGAAATCATTTTCTACCCAAATGGCCAGCCTGGAAAAGATAAAATATATTTAACCTTTTCCTATACTTTTTGACCAAAACCATATTTTATAGCATGTCTCTTAATCAAAACTTTGTTTTAAATTTGATCAATTAGCTTTCTAAGGTCGGTGAATTTGATCCTATTTCCACTATCACCAAGGATGAACCAGTGAACAAAAGCCCTACATTATTCCTTGTTTGCTCCTTCCACCTACCAAACCTCTGTTCTCATGGTGAAAATAGGTGTGTCACACATCTATCTTTTTAATCTTGGCCCACATTGACATTTACTAGAAAAAATGCCTTCATAATAAGAAAAAAAGTGAAATGAGCCTAGTGAGTGATCATCTTGTTTCTTTCTCGATTATCTTTCATCTGTGTATTGCTTCCTCATTGTTTCTTTCTCAATTATCTTTCTTCTTTATATTGCTTCCTCAGTTTTTCTTTCTCAATTATCTTTCTTCTCTATATTGCTTTCTTGTCATTGTTCCTACATCGACCGCTCCATAAACTTCTCCACCACAAATATTAAGCCCCTATCTTCCGCTGGAGTCTCTCCATTTTTCAGAAGCCTGTCAAATTTGCACGCGACTTATGCCTTGAACTCCTCTCCACACACACACACACACACACACACACATATCCAACGACTTTCTTTCTAGAGTGTTGAGGACCAAAGCAGATCTCTTTAGAATGGTAGAATGTTTTTTTCTCGTCCTTCTTCAAGCACGGTGGAACTGGATAAATGGCCTCCTTTGCATGGAATGCGGATTCATGCCCTAGGCTGTTGCAGACTACCTCTAACCATGACTTCATCTGTCTCTCACCGCACAAATTAATAATTTTCTCTCTAACAATGGAACTTCCACCTTCTTGGGGGATCTTCAACGCACCTCGGCTTTTGCATTTCACGTAGACAAATTGTTTAGATGAAGGCACCACAGTACAAATTATTTCTGAAATGAATTCGTGCGACCCTCATAATAACTTTAAACATGGACAATTCTCACTGTTAGAGTGTACAAGACCCCTTCACAATTATTTGCTAAGGAGCTAGTCCCTCTTGTCTTTCTACGTTATTTCCAATGAAAATTATGTTTTGAATTATATAATAAAAAATAAAGAAATAATCTTAAATGAATTTAATAAATACCAGGGTTCTGGCTGACAAAGAGAAACTTAAAGGAACTCCCAAGATGAGGTTTTCTGATATGGCAAGGAGATTGCTGACATCAAAAAGAATATGTAGGAATTGAAGCATCATTGCGTGATGACTAACAAATTTGCACTGAAGGTCATGCATGCTTCGGCTATGGCCCTTTGTGCTGTGCAGGAAAAGCTGGCGGGCGGTAGTTTGGAGGCGGACAAGGATAATAAGGACCCGTTCCTATTCCTGTAGGTGGAATGGGCCAGGACCCTGATGTCTAAACATTTGGGTGGAAATAATTAGCTGTTGGTGGTCATGAGTTTCTTATTTTTGACTGGGCTTGGCCCTCGGTTCTCCTGTTTTGTGTTTGGGTTTAATGTTATTCTGGTTAGCTCTTGGTATAGCCATATGTCGCTTATAACTGCTATTTTAACTGCTCTCTCCATATTAGATACTTTGGATTAATCCTTTTGTTTAGTACTGTGATTTATGTTTTTGATAGAGGTAGATTAGACTTGGTGATTCTGTTGTTAAACTGTTTGTATCTCTTTAACTAGGGCCATTAATGTGCTTTTAATGTGCCTCTAGTCCCTTTGTTTTGTAGGCCATCACCCTCTTGCTACTTTTTCTATCAAAAACAATTCATAGTAATATTTTTAGGATATTATTAAATAATGTTTTTAGAAAAAAAATGATTAACATTTTTTTAAAGATTTAATATTGTAGTTTTATGGTATATAATCTGGTATATTAAGTGTCAATGTTAAGTTGAAAATTCTAATTGTATTATAGTTTATGTTTTAATACAAAAAATCTATTAAAACAAATAATGAATTTATTTTATTTTTAAGTCTCTTAGGGTCTATTTGGTGCATGGAATTAATTTATCCGAAATAGGCCTATTCTAGAATAAGGACCTATTCTCAGATTAATTAATCCTGAAAATGAAAGATGGAATAATCTATTATACATTTGGATCCCATAATGTGGAATTGAAATACGGATTATTTTTCTTTCTTTTTTAAATAATTTGAACAATATGTATCTTTAACTTATTAAAAAATTATAATTATAAAAAAAATATTTTCTTACAAATTTTAATTTTTAAACTTATCATTTTTGTTGCTAGTTTTTTAATTAAAAAATATATGTATTTTTAAATTATATATTTTTAAATTAAAATATGTATTATTAACTTTAAAAAATAAGATTATAAAAAAAATTATAAAAAAAAATTTATAAAAAAAAATTATAGAAAACAAATTATAAAAGAAAAATTATAAAAGAAAATTATAAAAAAATAAGATTATAATCCCTTAACCATTCACGCACAGACCCGACAACTTATACATTTTGTTGTAATTTCGAATCCATGAAAAGCTTATTCTGGAATAAAAAATGAATGTGAGGGTTTTTTTGGAATTAATTAATCCATGCATTCGCCCCAAAATGAAGATTAACTTTCTAATTTGGGAATTCAAAAAATGGCCACAAATGGAAAATTACTTAATTCTCACATTAAATAATCCTTATTTTAGGTTAATACCAGGAACCAAATGGGCCCTTATCTAAAATATTAAACATTTTCAAACATTAATGTATAAACCTAAGTGATTTTTTAATAAATGGAAGAGGTTGTTTGCTTGTCTCTTCACTTAAAACTTGGAAAGAGCTAAATTAAAATTAAAGGGAGTTAGATTAGTTTGTTTCATAAATTAGTGTAATTTTTTTCTTAACAACATTTTTTTAAAAAAGTGTGAAGTTAAATTTTAAACTTACATCTCGTAAATCACATTTAATAATGGACCAAAATATTTCTCTCTTTTTCAAAGATTATAATTTAAACATAATTTATTATATTTTAAGATAAGTTTTTGATTAAAGGAAAATTGGTTTTAAAGGGACCAGAAACCCAAATCCAAAGATACAAAAAATTAGAAATGAGCAGTCTTCAACCAACAGCTAAACAACCGCTAACCATCGAATATACAAAAAACACAAAAATAGAGGAACAAAACCCTAACATACTATAGAGAATTTACCAAATTGGCATTCTTCCTAATAACATCCTCACAAATACTCCTAACCTTATTGATTTAATAATATTAATAGGAGAAGCATTCTTATCTTTACTTTGGAGTCTCGTCGTCGGACTAAGAATACTATCTTTATGCAGAGCAGTAGCAACAACAACCATGACCTCATTCGAACTAGTCTCTCTATGATGACCTCGTCTGGCAGACTTAACACTCACAAAAGGAGTGGTAGGAGCACCTTTAAATAGAGCTTGAAGTGCCTTCTCTTGTTCATTCAATTTCATAAGCCCCTCAGTTGAATTATGCATTATCTTTTAACTAATAGAAACCACAACCTTTACTTTGTCTTCCAACTTATTGAGAGTACCCTCTACACTATTGATTTATTTTTCATGGTCTTCCTAGAGCTCACTAATACCTTTACTTAGGGTTTAAATTATAATGATTATACTACCCAATTTAGGGTTACATGGCTCGAAGAGTTTTCCCTAAGGGCCTTAATCTCATCAATGATCTAATTAGCAATAGTGTGTTGTCTATCCATAAAATTCATCACCAAGTTGGTAATAGTAACAATCTTAGGAACATACGACCCTATTTCCACTAGTATATCCTTCCCCACCTTAAGAGGTATCTCAACATGAATATCCATGGTACCCATATCATTAGTGTTTTCTAGATGATTAATAGGAGAAGAAAGGGAAATATCCTTTGAAGAATCACTCCTTTTCATAAGAGCATATTTCCTATATGCCACAAGAGGACAGGACCCAGCTAGGTCCCTCCTGATTCTCACCTTCTGAGTCAAAACTTTAGCCTTCCCTTTGGATATCTTCAAAAGTATAGGGTCAAGGGAATCAGGATAAAAATCACCAGAGGGGTTGTACTCAAAGCCATCATCATTTGAAAGGATGATCCTTTAATGGGTAGGAGCCACAAGCCTTTTACAAGTATTCAAATGAAAAATTATATCCCCATTATAATCAAATTCCTAAAGTTCAGATGAGCCCTCATCACCATAATGCACGCCAAGATTTTTTATTTTTTGGGAGTTCAATCCCCATTTTAGGTGGAGGGTTTCTTTCAATGTGAAAATCATGGGCATGTTCCATAATCAACAAAATGAGACCCTTCCAGGATGGGGGAGGGCTAATTTTTCCTATGGGCTTTGAGACTATGGTTTAGAGAAGCCATATGGTAGTATGGCAATGAAATACACTTCTTATGACAAAAGTGATTAAGAATAAAAAAATGTTAACTAGATAGACTGGTAAAATTACCATCCAAAGTTAGATATCTCATTATCACTTCTGTAATATCGGCCCAAGGAAACTCAAAAGTTCCGCATTCATAGCCACCATCTGAGACTCTGCAAACTTTATCTCTTTCACAAGGAAAAAAGAGGATATCAACTCCTTTAGAAATACTCTTTTTATCTCTATAGAACTTTTTTCCCTCAATCATATTGTTAGAAACTTTAGCTATCAAATCCTCTTTAACTTCCAACTCCATCCAATAGACCTTCAAAATCCCTTCATTCCAATCCTTGACAAAATCCTTAGTGACCTATTTAGCAACTATGTGCAACTTCTTCATGTATGGGATAAGGCCTCCTTCCAAAATCTCCTAGCAAATATAGTCTTCCTTTTTCCATTTCTCATACCCCACTAGTTCAAGACTATTTCTGTCTCCCCCATGGTAATATCAAACCAATTCTTGTTGCACTAAGAAATAGAGAAAACACAAGTAGACCCTATGCAAAACACCAAGACCAACACCACGTTTATCATTATAAACACATCACTTAAATGACAATTAATTATTCTGTACAACTCCATCAAATCTGATGTGGGGGTTATCAAGACACTTCTCAACATCAGTGCAAAGTTATATTTTAAGATAAGTTATTATATGTTGTAATTGTAAAATTTGTATTTTCTATCATTAATTTTAATTTAGTTTAATGTTTATTTTTTGACGTATCTTGATACATTAACATATTGATAAATGATTCAATTTAACATAAATTTAAGTCTCCTTTATTATGTTCACATACCTTATTATATATATTTTCTATGTTCTTATGATATATATTCTTTATCATTTTTCTGAAACCCTTTACATTCATCATAAGTACACATTTATGACCTCGTGTTCACGTCTATTATATGTTACTTATGGCATCCACTAGTTCATAGTTGAAGTGCATTTCTCTCATGATTATAGATACATCACACCATAATTTTATTTCTATATGATGAGGGATGAAGTCATATTTCTCACTTGTGAGGCTGACACGTTCTCTCTATCCTCTTCATTGTCGGTATTTCTTTCCATGAGATATTTATGTATATATGCCTTTTCTTAATGATGTTGGTTTGCAACTACAAGACATTGACTTCACCTAGCCTAATAGGTTTGATTGTAACCATTAAATACTTGATGGTTATTGAGGTGATATAGTACCAAGGTCCACTTGAGTTTAACTCATGCCATTAGTTTGATTGAAAATAGATGATGATTTGGTGTTACCAATTAGACTATTACGGGGACAAGTCCTCTTCCATATGATATCTAGATGAACATGGTTTTATTTGTGTATGAATTATTATGATCTCACATTCTATTTGGTGATGTTCATAGTAATCTATTTGGTTGATCTATGGTTTACGATGCTTATGCTTTCAAATGACCTTGTCTTATTTCTTCATATGAATAGTTTGGCATGTTGTCCATTTTTATTTTATAGTTAAATACCTATAGATATATGATTAATCATTTCCCTTTTTAATTTTTTCTTAGTAATTATTAAATTTATTAATTATTCATTAGTACAAGTATATGTATAGTTACACACACATAAACATAAACATACATTTATGTATGTATGTACACCTCTCTCTCTCTCTCTCTCTCTCTCTCTCTCTCTCTCTCTCTCTCAAATATAGATATAGATAAAGATATGTACATAAGATCCACCTCCAAATCCAAATTCCCAAAGGAGAGATCCAAATTGATCAACCAAAAAGGCTAATGCATAAAAGAATCAATCTATGGAGAATATGAATAAAGGATAAGACCTTATATTTCATTATGGAAAGTATGTATTGAAGTTTTGATTGAATTGAAGACAAATACTAACCTCAAAATAGGGAAAATCTAGAAAATTTTGTGTTAGGATTAACAGTCCACAATACAACTGAGAGGGGGAGTGAATCATTTGTATGATAGAATATTAAAATTTAAACTTTAAACTTATGAATATCAGATCCAATGAACACAATGAATGCCAACACAATAACTCAATATTTTGGTTATGAGGAAACCCTGTTAAAGGTAAAAAACTTGATGGGAATTAGCACCCACTAATTATGTATTGAGAGTGTAGTAATCCTTTTTAGAAGATATAGCCATGTTAGGATCTTATTAAAACATTATAGTAAATAGTCCTTGTTAGAGGATAGACCCTTTTAGGAGTCAAGAACAAAGAGGGCTCACTTTCCAAGTCTCACTGGGCCCAAAGAAGGTTAAGTCCACCTTTTGAACTCACTAGTTCGCAACAAGTGTGTATGAAGAAATACACAATCTTTTGAACTGTTTGCTAGCAACTGTCTTTTCTTGATCAGTTCCAATTAAGTCCACCAACAATCCTCTACTCTACATACATCAGACACAAGTTCACAACCTCCTTATATCACTTTTTCACATCCATATCTTTTCCAAAGAAAAGACCTTACATTTATACCTTATTATATTTTGCTAAGACCAGGTCAGCCCATAAGGCTTTCCTAATTACAAACAATAACATAAGCCCTTGCTAAGATAAAAAAGGTATCTAAAACAAGTTTACAATGATTACATTACAACAATTAAGGATCGACATCCTTGAATTATGCTTGTCAAACAAAACACATGCTTCATTCCCTGAGTTAGCTTCAAAATAAGCCATCATCAAAGCACACACCTCAAATGACATCACCAATCATTCTGTACCTTGTACTAACCAATGAACATTCGTCAGTACTTCTTCCATAATCCTTCAAGATCGCATACCTTGAATCCAATCCCTTTGAAATCTATACCAAAAAATCAGAGACCAACTTTGTCAATTCTCACTGTTAAGGTCCAATGACCAGTCTTTACCAAAATAGTTGTATCTTCCTTAATATGCATCCATTAATGATGTGATCTTAGATATAAGATCACAACATCCATCTGAACTCTTATATGACTTCACAACATTTGAAACATCCGTACACTGTGGTTACCAGTCTAGTTCCTTCATAGAAGCATATGTTGACATCAGTGACAAAACACAAATGACAACAATATGAGTGCCCATTTAGTAACGTAGTGATTAAACATATTAAATGTCTCAATAAACACCCATGAATTAGCAATATCCAACAATATCCCCCTTTGGCATTGATGTCAACATATGGGAAAATCTTTATCCCAAAGTTGTATCAACCCAAAAGTCCTTCAATAGAACAATCTCCCCAAACAATGAGGATTTTTGCATAGCAACACTCTAACACTCCCCCTTTGACAACAATGGAAAAGGGTTCCATGGGGCTTCAACTACCTTTACATATAAACTTTCTCCTATGATCACTCCCCCTGAGGAGTAGATCCCTACATCTAGTCCAGAAAAAGAATAAGGCTCTGAATACTTCTAGACTGATGCATTGAAAATTTCTCTTTGGGTTTCAAAAGTCATTTTGAGCCAACTTTGATGTAATAAATTGTAAATAAAATAATTCTAAGTTTGGTCAGCCCTAAGGGCTAAATTTTTGGAACCTTCTCGGGCGGTGGAAATTGCCTATATAAAGAAGGCCCATGGTGTTATCTAGGGCAGTTCTGGGTAGATCTGGGTAATAATTTGAGGCTTTGTCCTACAGAATATTGTAAGGGAATGCCCATGTGGCTTTGCATATTGTAATTTTGAAAGTTTGTAATTCCACATTTGTGGAGATAATAAGAAGCCAATTTTTTATTCTTGCATATTGTTGTTGTTTCTCTATTTATGTTATGTGTTTGTGGTATTAAGGGGAGGACCCTTCATCATAATTCTAAGCCCTGCCCTAACCATACTTTAAATCCTAACCCTAACCATGTCATATACCTATTAACCCTAACAGTAAGCCTAAATGTAATTCTATACCCTATTTCTAAGCATAACCTAAACACTCAATATAGCCCTAACCATGACTACTACTAGAAAATATATACTCTATATATAATACATCGAGATGTATCGAGGCGTTTAATTTTTTCATCATTCACCTTTAATGAAAATTAAAGTTGAAAAAATTCAATGCCTCGATACATCTCGGTGTATTATATATAGAGTATATATTTGGTAGTTTATTAAATAAATGCAAATGATAAATGGTACAAATATAAGGGGGCAGAAAATCACTGCCAATAACTAAAACTTAAGGTTGTCAAAACAATAGAAAAATTATCACACCCACATATATGCAATAGATAATTAATATATTTTTTCTTTTAAATATGTTAGTAGTTTTAAATTTCTCTAATGTGTGTTGATTTTTTTAAATAGGAAACAACATACACTAGAATTGAGAAATGAAATTAGAGATGTCAACAAAAATTCTCAACAAACTTTTTTTATTGCCTTTTTAGAAGAAAAATAAAGAAACTTTGATTTCTTAAAGATTTAAAATTGTAACATCTATGTTAAACTAGAAAGTGTAATTATTTTAAATTAATTTTATGATGAAATATTCAAACAAAGTCAATTAAAATTTCTTTAGAAAAAAGCGTTCTTAACAAAAAGTTTTTTTTTAATCAAATTCATAGTAGAAAGATATCTTTACAATAAAAAGCAAAAAGTTTAGAAAAAAACATAATAAGGAAAGAAACTTGCATAAAAACATGTCTCTTTTCATAATCAATTGAAAATATGATAAGATTTCAATTTTCAAGTTTTAAGCTTTATATCTATAAATAAATTTTTTTTCTATGGTTTACAATATTTTTAAATAATTTATTTTCGCAATTAGAAGAAATTATTGGTGGATAGTTAGTTAAATAGGAAATATATACATACAATTAGTAATACGTTAAAATCATCAACAATAATAATTTCATATAAAATTTGTTAGTTCTTTTGTTATCTTCAACTAGGTTTAATTATGAGTTGCCATGCCCATTCAAAAAAATTAATTCAAATATTTTCAATTTGCCCATTTCATTTTCACCATGAGTTTTCTTGGTACCATTATGTGTGTTGGGAAAATGTGACTAAGATAACTACACACTTCAATCAATCATTGCTTGATCTAATTAAGTAAATGAAAGCAAATAAAACTACTTTTAGAGAAGATCAAATTGACTCATTGCCTCCTAATAGACCCGTGTTTGGGTTGCTCTTAGATCATTGCAAACCAGTGACATAGACCAAATCTAAATGAAGGATCTTAACATGCATGTTTGCAAGAAATGCAGATTCATCCAATCATTAATTAGAGTTCATCCAACTTATACCAAAACCAAATGTTCCTATGTGATTGTGATGCAATGACAGTAAAGTAAAGAAATTAAACTATGATGTTACTAACAAAGATCAAGATACCATTAATCCATATTAAGCATGAAAATGAAGTGTTCCTATTAGATGAATGCAATGCTAAATCAAATTAACTCTTAAATGCAAAATAACTTGAAATCTTGAAAACAAAATTGTAGCATTACTTTAGCCAAAATTGCAGATCCTTTGTGAAGGAAATAAGGCCTTCTTATATAGAAATCATTTAGAAATGAATGACTAAGATTGATTGAAGATGAATGGTGCAGATTGTTTCGATGATTCAATCTCAATAGAATGTTTCCAAATTATTGGTGAGTCCACTAAACTTTTTGTGGAAACTCCCAAGAAGACTAAAGAGTCAACTGAATTGATCTTCCCAGTTAATTGATTTGTTTCCAAAGTGAAATTAAGTTAACTAAAAGATTTCCAAAAGTGATATTTAATTGAAGACATTAATGTATTTTTAGAATTTAATAATAGATTTAATGTATTTTTATCAAAAGTGATGAAATAGTTAATTTAAATCCCTTTTATGATTAATTGACAATTATCTTATTTATTTAATCAACATTTAAAATATTAATTAAATAAATGAGAAAGGTTAGATTTAATTGCCAATAATGTTTATTGTTTAGGAATTAATTAATTATTGTTGATCAAGAGTAGATATCAAAAATAGGATATTAATCAGATCAATTTTATGAATTAGATTGCCTTAGGTTAAGACTTAGGAAAATGATCAAAATTAGGATTTTATGAAGAATCAATTGAGATTAGGGATTTATGGTTTAGGTGACCATTTTTAGGTGATTAAATTATGAAAAATATTATGTTTATATCCATATTTACACTCTTAAACATGAAAAATATACCATATAGAACTCCAAATTTAACCTTGGGTTGCAGCTTACTTTTTCATAAATGTTTGGAAACATCTTAAATTATGAAGTAGCATTTAATCATAAATTTAATTTATCTTATGATTTTATTATAATCATACCATATTGGTTGTATTAATCATGCATACACTAAATAATAATACTAGCTATGATGCAAACCCTAACCCTAACCATAAACTATTATCCTTATCAAAATCTTAACTGTAACCATAATACTAACCATGATCTAAACCATAACCATAATAATAATCTTAATCCTAAATCCTAAACCTAATCTCAGATGTAATCTTAAATCCTAACACTAATCCTAACCCTAATACTAACCATGATGTAAATACTTAAGCTAATCATAATGCTAATCATTATCCTAACCCTAATACAAATCTTGCCTCTCAAATGTGTAGAAAATGCATCATATAGGACTACACAATTTATTTGGGTTGTGGCTTGGTTAAGTTGTAACCATAATCCTAATGTTAAACATTAAACCCTAACCTTGAACCCTAAAATTAATCAAAATATTAATCCTAACAATAAACCTAAATCTTAAACCAAACATTAAACCCTAGAATTATAATCATAATCTTAATCCTAAACAAGACCATAGCCCAAATCCTAAACCCAACCATAACCTGAACAATGGTATGACTCAATTTTATCAAATTTCCACAATCCATTAAATGCAATAAAGAAGCTTTTAACCCTAATCATAAAACATAAACTCTAACCATAATAATTTTATTAATTATATTATAAACCAGAACACTAATCATAATCTTAAGTATAATCTTAATTTTGAATCTTAAACCCTAATCCTAAACCCTAACTTTAATCAAAATCCTAACTCTAACCATGACATAGATCCTAACCCTATCCATGTATGTGCACATGTGAGACAAATTTATCCTTAAGTATGAATAATAATATCTCCTCGAATAATAATATCTTCTCCAAACATTCAACACGATGAGTATATTCAACAAAAATTAACACCTATTTTAATAATTCACAATAATGTAATCACATAAGTATATTCAACAACAATTAACACTAATTTTAATAATTCACAGTAACAACCACAAAGAAACACAATTGGCTCTTGAACTCTGAAAATAAATTCTCAAAACTCCCATACATGGTGACTAAATACACCATGAATACAACACAAATTATATATCTATTTCTATTGCAAAAGATCCACCCTAATTATAATACCCAATTGTACTTTTATATATTTTACTTGATACATAATCATGAAACTCGTAACTCGAGTTTTTGGGCATTCAAAATGGGCATCATAAATTTAAAACTAAAGCTTAACTAGAGAAAACTACTTCTAATATATACTATAACATGCTGACTTTGATTTGGATTGTTTCTATCACATAAATCATACAAAATCGGATCCAAAATGTTCGCTACAAAAATGAAATGGAGTGAAGTTAACCGCTGCTTAAAGAAAAATGCCTCGAGTCAAATTGCCACTTTGTGTTTAATGCACAAAATTAAAGGGATGAACTATTTTTGGGCTATTTAACTGATTGTAGACCTCAAGAAAACCACAAAATAACCCACCATATGCGATCTATAATGTCAAAAATCTTATTTTTTATGGAAAAACAAGATTTCTCATAATTTCAGTCTTGCATGACTCTTTCGGAAGGATGTGAACTTGGTTCCAAAAAGGGTGTTAGCCTCCAAAAATACTGCCTCAACACTCCAACTTCTCCACTTTTTTCTCTTTCTCTCTTCTTTCCTTTGGCTTATCTTGGTTCTTTTTATCCTTCAAAACCCGGCGACTATTTTGGAATTGCCTTCAAAACTTGATGGCTATTCTAGAAATTGAGTTCCTTTTCGATGCCTCGACTTCTTCAGGTTCTCTCAATCTTTCTTTATTTCCACCCATACCTTTGAACGCTGATGGTGGTTCTAGAAGTGTCTTCACAACCCAACGACTGTTTTGGAAATTGATTTCTTTCTAATGCCTCGACTTCTTCCTTCGCTAGTTCTTTGTTTACTTCCATAGCTATTTCTGATCATATCTCTAGCCAAGAAGGAGACTGAGAAAGAAAAAGGTGTTTTTACTGAGGAGGGGTAGTCCCTTCTATATGATATTCTTAATCCTACTAATGTATGAGGTTGTAAAGATGAAAAAGATACTTTTTCACCACTTAGCTGTTAGTTCTATTTATTTTGCTTCCAATCTCTGCCCGTGTTTCTATTTAATCTTCTTTTTTTGGGCACTACTTGAGTGACTCTTGAGGAGTGATCTTGGATCCTCCTACCCTTTTTGAGTAAGTGTAACTTTAAATCTTAATTAATGAAAATACCTATTTGTCAAAAGAAAAAATCAAAGAATGGTGAGGAAGAAGATAACAATAACAATGGTAATAGTAACCCTAGAATCCATCAGCCTTAGGAAATAGAAAGAGAGAAGAAAAATCATGATATAGAATGCATTTGCAATGCAAATATAATCATATAGAGGGATATGTATATTTTTGAAAGAACACAACAATATAAATAGTCCCTCCTAATGAGTAGCATTAGAACCATTTATTACTACTCTGTGTCTATGGGTGTGGCTTACTAAAGTCATTTTCATCTAATTAAAATAAATTATTATATTTTGAAAATTATGAAATAGATTTTCAAATTAGGAAAAACTTATTTGAAAATAGAAAAAATAAACATTTATTAAATTTTATTAGAGTTAGTTATGGTAGTCATAATTCCTAGATCATTATTTATCATTAAAACTTTATAGGTATATCAAATTCTAGCATATGAATTATTTAATATGAGTTGTACCATAACATAACATAATTATAATGGTCACATCATCAAATATTGGTTTTAACTTGGTTCCAAATGTAAAATAATAATATGTTAGAAAACTAAATAATGGATTTTCATAAAGAATGCTAGCTAAAAATTCCTTAGAGATAATTAAATAATGTTTTATAGATCATTTATCTCACCTTAAAGAATACAAAATAAAAAACAAACTAATCTAGAGCTATGCAAAAATTTCATAGTCAATATCCATCTTCCCCACTTCTTTTCTCATTAGTTTTGTCAATAAATTTGTAACATTCACTAAAGTATCTACCTTTTGAATCTTCTCCCTCTTATCCTCCACCACATCATGAATAAAATGGTATTAAACATAAAAATGCTTTGCACACTTGAAAAATAAGATTCTTGGCATAAATTCTATCGCTCTACATATAATGATCAACCCACATATATCTAGTGAAATAATGAATGTCCAAAGATTGTGTGAAAACATAGTTGAAGAATGGTTGCTCATTATATCAACTGAAACAATGAAAGTTCAAAGATTGTGAGTAAACTTAGCCGGACAATTGAACCCCATTATATCTAGTGAAACAATGAAAGTCTAAAGATTTTTTCAAACTTATTTAAAGAATCATGTTTCTAAATAGGAATCGATATAGTGATATAGATTTAGTAAATAGAGAATAAAAAATCCATGTATTATAGTGATCATCACATGGAAAATATTGGCATTATGATGAAGTTGTTCAAGATTCAAAGAACATGAAGTGTTGAAGTGGTGTTCTCATTGCTGGAAACAAAGCCTAATCAAAGTGTTAGATCAATCATACTGACAATTCATTAGATTGACTAAGTAAAGTTGCTAAGTGTTCAAGTGGACTAGTTGCAGGATAGTCAGTAATGGAACATATGATCAACGATGGAGGTTTTGGTGTTTTTAGGTTATGTGGTTCATGTGGAAGCATTAATAGTATCATATAGATCTATGTTTGGAATCACATTATCCAAGTTGTAGTACATGAAGAGATTTGAGGAAGAGAATAGGTGATATTGGTTAGAACAGAGTACTGATAGAGTAAGGCTGATTAAATTAGTCAATGAGTGGAGTAAATTCAAAGGTTTTTCTAGATTCCTATGAGGTTAGTTGGGGATGACATCGAAGAATGTGAAAAGGTGTTTTGGCACGCTCACATAATTGATTTGAAATATTTTGAAAGCCTACTTTGGTAATTTAATGCTTTAGGTTTTCTACTGAAATAGAAAAAGGTATATAACAAAAGATGTAACTTATAATATGAATAGTTTTGGTGCATGAAGGGGATTTGAAAAGTGGTGGTTAGATTATTCTCAAAGAAGCGCATTAAGCTAAATAAAAATTGATATGTTAAATAGTGAATGCTACTTTCATATCATCATTTGATTTTCTACTCAAGGAAAATCCTAATAGGTTTGCAATCTAGATCCCTTAACTAGGTCACTCCTAACAAGGTGAGCAAGACCATAGTAAGTCTAAAGGTTAAATCCTTTAATGAGGTGACTCTCAGAATAATTTTCTAAATCCCTTAATTGGGTAGCTCCTAACAGGACTTTTGTAATAGCTTTTAACAAGGCTAAAAATACTCTTAATTGAGTATACCCTTAATAAGGTGATGTAATACCATTAACAAGGAAAACCTTATTGTTGTAGTAGTGAGAAATCATAAGTAATAATTCCTAATATGGTTTTTCCCTCTAAGAAAGGGTTTGCACTAGAAAAATATTAGTGTTCTTGTGTTGCATGTTGTGAATGTTTTATTTTCTTTTCTTTTATGTTCTTATATCACTTACATGTTGGTTAATTTGGAAATTGTTGAATAGGGTTTTAAGATATGTGGTTGCACTTATTCACCCCCTCCCCCTCTTAGTGCCTTTTAACAATAACAATTGGTATTAAAGCCAAGTTCCCTTGAAGAAGCCTAATATCTTGGGAAGGATCCGTAAGGAGGATATGGAGGGATCAATGAGATATGTAAGATATATTGAGAAGAAACTTCTAGATGTTGAAGAATTTATTGAGCAGTTGAAAGATCAACTCAAGAAATCAAGAGACAAGATACAAGAACTTGTTGAATAACTATCAGAGAGCAGTGGATCTAAGGAATTTGAAGCCTTGGAGGCTATGTCCTTGGAGAATGAGAATTTGATTCAAGACAAGAAGAATATAAAGTTAAATTTGGAAGATTTATCTTTAAGAATAGGTAAAGAGATGGAAGTAAGAAATATTGTAGAAGAATCCCTAAAAGCTAAGTTGTATTATCTTTTCAATTTTGAACAATAAGTTAGTAGATTGCATGTATATCTACATGAAACAAATGAAGAAAATAAATAAGCCCTAATGGAAAATGACAATTTGAAAACAAAAAAAAGAATGAGAAATTGAAAGGTGAGTTGAAGGGTGCAAATGAATTACTAAACAAATTCGATAAAATTTCTACAAATCTTGATGAAAAATTAAAGAATAAGAGAATGCATGGAGAGAGCCATGGCTTAGGCTATACCAATTATGAATTTTGTGAGTCTTCTAGGACCAAAAGTACAAAGAAAGATGTTAACTATAGACCAAAGACACCAAAATAAGTCTCGGTAAGAAATCTTATAAACTTGTGTGCTTAAATCATCATAAGGTGGGACACACTGCTAATGTATACAAAAGTAGACCTAGTACTCTTGTATGTTCTATTTTTCCCAAGGTGGGAGACACCACTAATGAATACAATAATAAATCTAGTACTTTTGATGGCCATTGTTTCAATTGCAACTATTGGAGATTTGCCAACAAGCCAGATTGTTGACTCTATGTTTGTCATTGATGACAATGTATGGAACGGAGCATACGTGGAAGCCTGATGGAGAGAGCTTTGAGTATATGATGCATGGATATTTTATTAGCATGATATCATAGATGTAGAGGTTGATTCTGATTAAATACAGTAGTATAGTTGTGTATATCAGTGAGTGTTTCTATTAGGTCCCAGGAAGAGTTCTCTATATGATTTGCAGTACGGTTGAAATAGAGCCTTGCACATTTATAGTTATGTTGTAAACATGTGTATGATGTTATGTTCATGGATGTAGAGTCATATATGTAGTACAGGTTGAGTTATGAAGTCTCCAATTGACAATCATAGTTTCCTGAATCTACCTAGAAGAGTCGACAGTGTTTATATGATTACGGTAGTTGCACCTATTGTCTCAGTATGTGTGCTTGGATTTATGTTAAGAAGTGATTTAAGAATGTTTGATTAAGATTGCATGATGTAATTCAGCATAAGAAGAAAGTTGGTGTTAATTTAGTAGAGCCGATTGTGTGTAGCATTGCATCTACTCGCATGGAATTGTGTAGTCCTAATCTATGTTGTGTGCTTAGTAGAGCTGACTGAGATTTTATTGGAGAGTTGTATTGTTTCTCTAATATGATTTCAAGATGGTTCTAACAGGTCAACTTGATTATATCATTTAGAGAAAGATATTTATAGGCATTCATTTGTGATTGCTAAGTATGGCAGATAGTTGAAAGACAAGAGTAGAGCAAAGAGTGCAAAGTATTGTGCCATCAATAAAAGGTCTATGTGACTTAGAAGAAAGTGTATGCTACTCATTGGAACTGATCAAGACAACAAATCTACGTTTACTTCACCAAGATCCAGATATAGTGTGTATATGTTAAACAAAAGGTTGCAACCTTCACCCCTTTGAGCAGTGTGCTCTCAGACAGTGCATCCTCACCCCTAGTAGGGTTAATTGTAAAAAAATCCTAATAGGGGCTGACCCTTGACCAGGCCACTGTACTTATTGCATTGTAAAGATCAACTCCTAACAGGGTTGTAATATCTTCTAATAGGGATCATAATACACTAGTGGAGTTCTTAGTGGGTGTCAATTCCCATAGGGGTTTTTACCTATTTGGTTTTCCCCATAACCAAAATTGTGGTGTTGTGTTAAGTGCTCTTTCATTGTGTTTATGCTTAATGTTCTTATATACTTAATTGGATAAAGAATTGAATCTTGTAGATAACTAATTCACCCCCCCTCTTAGTTATCTCTTAGGACTATTCCTAATAATTGGTATCAAAGCCAAGTGCCTCAGAGAGAAAGTTTAACAGCTTGAGGTTGATCAGATGCCATTATTTAGAAAAGAAAGTCCTAAGTTTGATGGAGAGAACTATCTAGACTGGAAGGACAAAATAATGACACCTTTGCAGTTGTAATGGATAAAATGTGGATGAGGTCCTAGAACAATGTTTTGCACATAAAAGAGACCCCAATGCAATTATTTTACACTTACATGAAATTTTATTGATATGTAAATGACTAATGTTGAAATTAAGAAATAAAGGTACTTATCTCCAAAAAAGAATTAGTTGAAAACCCTATCAAACGATCTCACAAACTTTTGATATTTGTATTTTGAAACCGAAACTGCAAGATCTACAAAACCCAGAAATATTTTTCTAAGATTAGATCAGGTTGAATTTGACCCTCATAAAAGGTCAAGGCCTACATTCTTATTCTGAAGGTCAATTTTCACTTTGTTCACAAATCTCAGAAGTTCCCCGAAAAGGGTATCCAAATCCGATCTCAGATCTGAAATTCTGCACCTATACATGCAATAAAAATAGTTTTGTTTGTTGGGGGGAAGGGGTTTGCCTTAGTCAAACCCCAATTTAAGAATTAACCTTGAAATTGCTGGAATAAACAAATTAAATGGAACAATTCACCTTGCTTGAGTTGAAACCCTTGTGGAGGATTCGAATCCTTGAATCCACAAGAATGGATAAATGTAGAATCAAATGTAGGATGTTTCCAATCAATTGTCTTTAGATCTTTAACACCAATCTTGAATGGATCTTGAATTTGGAAGAGGCTTGAATGGAAATGGAGGAATCTTCAACAAGAGAGCTCCATAGAGCTTGAATCCTTCAATGGTTTCTAATGGATCTCCTTGATGAATTGAATGTTTGAATGCTTGAAGGTTTGAATTCTTGATCTTCTTGCTTGCATGCACTTGAGAGCTTTAGAGATTGTGAGATGAGATGGAGAAAATGAGAGAGGAAGACTCCCTTTTATAGTGATCTAGGGCACAAGAGGGGCCTCATAGAAAATAATAATTAAGAGCCCATGGCACAAAAATCTAGAGAGGTGCACATGGAGAGGAAATTAAATTAAAGTATTGACACAAAAATCTAGGAGGGCACCACCCTTAATATAGAAATAAAATAATTATTTAAGAGCCTTGTCACAAATTTGAGGTAAGGCCAACCCCAAAGTTAATTTGAGTATTAGGCACAAAACTCGAGAAAGGCTAATCTCTAATAATAAATTAGGATTCCTATACAAATATCGAGAAAGGTCCACCTCAAATATTAATTTGATAATTCGACACTTAATCTGAGAAATAGTGGCCCCAAAGAGGGAAAAGACAAGATTTTGATGAAACCTCAAAACTAGAAGCTAACCCCGAGGATCCCGGACCCTAGGGTCAAGGATGAGGTTGATCCTGACTAGGTCAGGATTGAGGTTTCTCCTGACTAGGTCAAAATCAAGGTTGTTCCTAACCAGGTCAAAATCGAGGTTGATCCTGACCAGGTCAAGGTTGAGGTTGACTTTGACCTAAAAGGTGAACCTTGACCTTGAAGTCAAGAATCTCAGGTTCATAGTCCAAGATGCCAGGAAAATGCCAGGAAGAAGTGGAAAATGGGGTAGAATAGAGGAAAAATCCAAATCCAAGTCGAGTATCCATTCAAGGCATTTGACATGACCCCAAACCACTTACTCAGAGGGCTGAATGCTCTTAACATGGAAGTGCTTTCATTTTAAGACGATACATTAAGCCCCCACTTTAGCAAGAGTATGGACTTGATGCAAAATCTTGGTAAAGGAGATCATAAAGAAAAAGATAATCTTATTGAAATCAAAAGGACAAAGGAATCCTCAAGCCCCCAGAGACTCGAGTCTTCGTCAACTCCAAGATTGCAATAAGAGAGACATCACTAGAAAAAGATAGAAGGGGAAGAGAGGAGTGGCTAGATTGCCCAGTAAGAGGTGTGTATCTCACTATGAACCACAAAAAGGATAGGATGGCCCACCAAGAAAACACTTGATAGTCACCCCATAATGTTGTGCACCTTCTGGCAACTTTGTGCATGTATGTAGTGCATCTTTTGATGGCCTTTATAAAGTACCCATGGATCCACCTTCTTGTATCACCATGGAATACAAAATGTGTGTCTCCTCAGGATTTAGCAACTTATGTGCATTACCTTTGGAAGATTTAGCATATTTGAAATGCGTGTCTTTTTACGATTTATCAACTTATGTGCGTTACCTTCCAAGATTTAGCATATTGAAAATTTTGAAAAATGCATGTCTCCTCAAGATTTAGAAACTTATGTGCATTACCTTCAGAATATTTAACATATTTGAAATTGGAGATGCATGTCCCTTCAGGATTTAGCAACTTATGTGTGTTACCTTCCGAGATTTAGCATATTGAAAAATTTAAAAATGCATCTCTTCAAGATTTAGCAACTTATGTGCATTACCTTCTAAGATTTAGCATGCTACAAAACAAAAGGTTAGAACAAAAATACATAATATAGAATGAGGGAGGCCATATATATGCCCCCCTCCTTAATATGGCAAAAACATACTATTTTGACATGTTAAGGAAAGAAAAGAACAAGGATAAAGCCTTCTTCAACATCAAGACAATATCTACAGACAACACCCAATCCAAGCAAGAAGGTCACAACTCCTATGAGGCCATGTAAGGGATGAATGCAAAGAGATATCATGCAAAAAGTGAAAAATTAACCCTTGTGAGGGATAGCACACTATTCAATTTCCAAGGTGAGATATATATCAACCATGGAAACCCAATGTCAAAGAATGAAATTAGTTGTGACCAAGGAAAAGATCCTCAATGCAAACCAAAATGTTCATGTATAATTGGATATCACATAATAGATATAGATACTACCTAACCAAAGAAAAAGGTGAATCCTAGAAACAAAAAAAGAAGGAGATGACATCCTTGCCCCCCAAGTGTAGGAACAAAGATGGAAGGGAACCTATTATATTGCTCACAACACTATGCAAGAAAATGAGCCCCCAAGGATTAGGCTAACATTGTTGACAAAATGTGGAGCTCTATAATAGGAACATAGATATTATTTAGGGAAAATAGAATTGAAATACAACTCATTGCCACATGATATATAAATAACCTTACCATCAATGAGCTGCCTAATCTTATAATGTAAAGCTTGACATTCATTAGTAGAGTGATCATGAAATCTATGATATAAACAAAAAGGAAGAGTCTTCAAGTGTGGACTATGTTTATTTTTATGTTTAGGTCTAGTAATCATCTTAGCATGAAGGAGTTTAGGAAAAATAACTTCTTGGTCAAATTCCTTCATAGGTTCATCATATTTTGAAGTGTTATTTGATATGTTGTTAACATTGATTTGTTTTTTAGGATTAAATCCTAATCCATAAGAATGCTCATGCCCCCTAGTGTGTAAGGGCATTTGAATTCCCTATTTTTGTTTACCACATCATTGAGCATTAAATCCATGTTTAACAAGGAAATGATTGTTGGAAATATTCAAGACTATCTAGGTTACTGAGAGGGGAGGGGTGAATCAGTAACTTCAAAACTTTTAACAGATTCAGATCTTAATAATATTAGATTGATAAGCTGACTGCATGCATGAGTAACAGAAAGAATAAAACATTCATAACACTTAGAACATAGAGATTTGGTGACCCAGAAACCTTCCAAGTAGAAAGTAAAACTGGGGTGGGGATGATACCCACAAAAATTCAATACTGCAATATAAAGTTTGCCGGTTAAGGCTTACAATGATCACTTCTAATGATCTGCCCTGTTAGGAGCAATAAGGACTGCTAGGTCCACCTTGTTAGAGGTTTTACAAACATACAATGAAGTATGCCCTTGGTTAAGAGATTTTTACAAAGACTGTTAAGTCTACCTGGTTAAAGGATTTCAAGCTGATTCACCTGTTAGGATGAAACAGTAGATCTCTTACTTGTAACTATACTTGCTAATTGAGATTCTCTGATGTACTAATCACCTTCTATGATGGATAGATCTTTTCTACTTCTTATACTGTTGTAGCCCTTTGTAATTCGCTTATCTCTACCTTCTCTCTTTTTCATACTTCTCTATATCTTCCTTTTTGGATATGACATAAAACATTGTTTATATATCAATCTAAGTCAATTCCAAAACAATTACAAAGTTAGCTCTTAAACAAGTAAACACAAATATTACTGAGTCGGCCCAAATATAGTTACACGGTTACTGTAAACTAACTTGGTGACCTTCTGATACTCGGCATCCACTGCGTTACTCGGCATCGTCATGCACTCAGTAGAAGTGGAAGCTCGGTCCATACTAACCACTCGGTCATAGTTTTGAACTCGGTAAATACTGGAGACTTCATAGATAAAGTGTTACTCGGTAGAAACTAAATTTCCTGTTTAACCGTGAGCACTCGGTAAACACTGTGAAACTTTGCGAGCTCGGTATGCACTGTTCTGCTCGGTAAGCTCTGTTCTGCTCGATAAGCTCTGCTCTACTCGGTAAGCTCTGTTCTGCTCGGTATGTACTATTTTGCTTGGTATGCACTATTCAGAATAAGTGTTGTCACTAATGACAATCATGCTTAATGCCAACAATCTCCCCCTTTGGCATTAGTGACAAAAACATTTATTGCCAAAACTTATATACAAGAATCATGCTGAATCTTTTTTTTGATTTTTCAAAATTTATCTTTGTCAAACTGTTGTTTATACATTTGATGACTCCCTTATATAGAGTACTTTCTCCCCCTTTCGTATTACACACCTTAATCTTATACACTTTCTCCTATACATTTTCTCCCCCTTTTTGACAATAATGCCAAAGGTGTATATACAAATATTTTACAGGAAGAAACCAAAATGTGAAAGAAAATCAGAATGTACCTTTATGATTAGTGCCAGAGTTCTATCCCAATTCTCTTGCAAAATCTTGCATGTTTGGAGTGCAATTTGGACTTCTGCAGAGAGTTCAATCATGTGATCTGCAATGGAAAATTGATTGTCATGGAGTAATGCTTTTGAGTGAACAATGTGCTTTTGCATTATGTCCATGATGGGAAGGATCATGTTCTGAATATCTAGCAGTGTTGACCGGATCTTTGTATCTTCTTTTAATAATTTCAACTACCTATTTGATAGGAATGTGATTTTCATATGATGTGTAGAGCTTGAACTAGGTTCAAGTTGCAACTTCTGTACACTGTCCTTCAGATCCTCATCAATCTTATTCAATTTATCCTTGACTTCCTTAGTGAACTCGGCAACATTACATAGCTTAGCAACAAGTGAGGTAACATTGGAATAGGAGGACTCAATATCTGTCAAAACTGAAGATAGTTCTGCCTAATTAATAGCTATATGCTGAGCAACATGCTCAAGCACTTTATTGTCAAACTTCTTCTCGGCTTTCTCAAGAATCTTTTCTGACGTAGAGGAATCCTCATGGAACTTGTTTACTACCTCAGCTAACTGTAACAAAATATGTTGAGAGGAATCAGCTTTAATACCTAATGCTTCTGACAAAATATCCTTTGCATCTTCAATAATTTTATATTCCTTTTCCCTTTCTCCTTTTAGTTTCTTTTGCTTTGCTTTCTTTTGGAGGAGTTCACCAATGTTTTGCATTTGGTCTGCTGAAAGATTTGCAAAGTCTAATTTTGGAATCTCTATCTCCTCATCTAAGTCTATATCCTCTTCTACATTCTTACTCAAAAATCTTGTACTCGGTTGAGCCTTAGGATCAACTGTTATTGCACTTAATTCCTTTGTAGAAGTTATTATAGACATTGTAGGACTAGCTGTGAAAAATGATAAACTACCAACTGGAATACTTGAAGGGCTCAAAACTGAAGTATTCACAATTGTAGAATCAAAAACTGAAATACTTACTGAAGTATCCAAAACTGAGGTACTTACTGCTGGAAAACTTGATATGGAAGTAGGTACTGAAGTAGATACAGGAGACTGCAACTCAGTAAAAGAGGCGGTAGTCATTTCTGTCGATGATACATTGAGTTGTGCTAGTGATGATTTGACATTTGATGTATCTGTGGAAGTTGTCACAATCATACTTGAAGTTATCTTTGTGCTAGGTGTAGCAACTTTTTCTGGAGAGTGAGGAAGTGAGGCAATGACTTCTGTAGCTATCCGAACAATATTATCTTCCTCATCACTTTTCTTGTCTACCTCGGTATCTTCTTCATGTTCATCACTATCATCATCAATATCCTTGATTATCATAGTTTCAGCACTCAGTTTGTGAAGATTATAGATGTTTTTCCATGTGGTAGTGGCACTCTTCACAACCGACTCAATATCTTTGATCAAAATCAAATAACTGTTGAATTTGAGTGTCAACTTATTTTCATTATCTATCAATGCCTTATTAATTTCAGCATTTTTCAAACTTGGCATTAATTGCCTCAAGGTTTGAGCATAGATGTCCTTGACAGTTTGTCTTGCATTGGACCATCTCAACTTAATTTTGTTCAATAGAATTCCTGGGATTTGAGAAGCTATCTCTTTAGGTGAGTATTTCCATTTTCCTATTTTCTCGACAACAGCATCTTCAATTTCCTACTACTCTTCCTCAGATCTGATTTCATATTTGAGAGATTTGAAGTTTGCAATTCCAAATCCTTCTCTCAAATCCTTGATCATTTCTTTTAATGAAGGAGGAGGCCTTTTGAATACTATTTCTTCACTGTCTTTGCCTGCCTTGCCTCTTGCACTCCTTGTAAATACTGCAGAGGGTTGCTTGGGTGCCTTCGTGATAATTACTTTTCCTTTCTTCTTTGCTGGTACTTGTTCTTCTTCCTCCTCATCCTTTTTCTCTTCTTCTTCTTCAAAGTCCTCTCCTTTTTCCTCGGTTGACATTAGAGGTGTGCTAACTTGTATTTTGGCCATCCTCTTTCTTCCTTTGTTAACCACCTGTGGAAGCTTTATACTAAGCTCAATTTTCTCCTTAGCTTCTTCATATGTCCCAAAATATGGTGCCTTTGGATTAATAGGTTGATTAATTAGGGCTTCAATAATATTCTTGGTTTCATCAATATTTACCTCATAGGGAAGAGGTTTCACATGTACAATCCTTGGTTTTGCTGCCTGTATATACAGATTATCACAGTCCACCATGAAACAAATATCATCTTTGTAATCTTCCACCAATTTCTGTGGAATCCGGAATCTATTGTTCATTTTCTCTTTAAATGATTCAAAATAGTTATCCATTATGCTTTCAAAATTGTCACTCATTTCTGAAATGTATTCATTCATCTGATAAAGAACCGGCACATCTTTTCTCCATACTACCGTGCCTTTTGATGGGAAAAACTTTTGAGCATAGAAAAATAAACAAACCAACAGTGAGCCAAACTTACATGGATTGTTCTTTGAGGTTTGGATGCTCTCCATGTTCTTGTTGAACTATTTCAACAAAAGATCTGCTAGATCAAATGACAGATTGTTCTTTACAATTTTATACGCTAGGTCAACTACTTCACACGGAACATTGTTCTGCTGACTTGAACTATATATCTTGTGAGCTATGATATGTATACCAAAATTCAATTCTACATCAGTAATTCTTCTTATCTTCATACCTCTACCGTCCCACTTGGCTAGGGTTTTCTCTTCCAGTTCCATCTGACCTAGGGTTTTTGTAGATTTTGCCTTGTCGAGCATGGGAAGACCAGTGATTCGGTGAATCATCTTCTTCGTAATCTCTACTGGTTGCTCAAGCCATATTTTACCTTCATGTACTCGGCTGAGGATATATCTAACCCATTTTATCTAAAAGCTCCGAGGCAAGTGTGTGATGTGAACTAAACCCTTATCTTCCAAATGTTGATGCTCCGGTTTGAGAACACCATCGACACATAGTTCCTCACGAATAGTATCTATTTCTAGGGTTCCAAGCTCATGAATTGTACACTTAAAATGACTATGAATATCGTTAATAAGGATTACCTTAGGAGGGATCTGAGATTGAGCTCCACTCGGGTCTAGGGTTCCAGCAACTACGGGCACGAGTTTGAAATCTGGTGCTTTCCATTCTCCATGAACCAACATTTCCAAACCTTTCTTCACTTTAGCGTTGGATGTTGCCATAGTAGCTTGGTGAACATAATAAATTCTTTGAGGAAAGAGAATATCTTGCTGAAATATGCTTCGAAACGCTTGATTGCACTAGGAGACTTTTGTTCATGGTGAATAGTGAACTTGATTTCACTCCTTTTGTTAAAACTTTGTCATTAATGCTCAGTACGAATTAGGGTATTGAATTAGACAGGCTGTCATCCACTATGAATTAATTGCTCGGTGAAGACTCCACAACTCGGCGATCATATGAATTCATACTTCTCTGACCTTACTCGGTAACCAAATGAAGTTAGGTTACTCCCGACCTTACTCGGTGGTAACTGATACCGACCTTCTTATGATCCTGCGGTATCTTGCATACTAATTTGGATCTGTCTTCCTTTCAGTTCAGGAACTATTTTGGAATATGTCTATGAAGATACAGTTCTAGTGCTTTCTTGGAGACTAGTTAGAGCTCATAGAGCCACTCCCTTCATTAGTGACTTCAGGATTGGTTTGCTCGGTAGGTTTAGGAATCCACTTCTGTCTCATCTGCTTCCTAATGTTATTTGCTTTTGCTTTCTTTTCATCTTCAATTTTGCCTAAATTCATGCAGTTTTTAGCTATGTGACCAAGCTTAGTGCAATTATAACATCTTATGGTAGAATCCCTTTTTCTCAAGTGGTGCCTTACACAATTCATGCCAATGTGTCCATATTCTCCATAGTAATGACATCTACACCAAGTGTTGTAATCCCAACCAAACATTGCTTTAATAATTTGTTCCGCTGGATTGGGTGTTTTAGTTTTGCATTCTGATGCCTTATGACCTTGTTTGCTACATTTGTGACATATGCCTTTAAATCTTGGTTTCTCCTTACATTCATTTGCTTTATGACCAAGCTGATTGCAATTGTAGCATTTTCCATTGAATTTTTCTTTTCCATGGCTCCAACATTTGTTTGAAGTATGACCAATTTTGCCACAATGATTACAGGTAGATTTCTGATTCTTTTGAGTACCTTGTTTGGAGGATTCACCTTCCTCTTTGTATCCAAGTCCTGCTTTTCCTTTTTGCCTATGAAGGTTTCATTCATACACCTGATTCATATCTTCTTGAGATTTCAACATTCTCTCATTGATTTGTCTTTCAGCATCTAGCTCACTCATCACTCTTAAATTGATTTGCTTTTTAGATCTCAGCTCTTCTCTCATATTTTCATTTTCTGATCTTAGAGTCAAGATTTCTTCATTTGCATTGGAGATTTGATCAATAAGATTTTCTAGCTGAAGAGTTTTATTCTGGATTTCATTGTTCTTTCCATCTATTTCATCTTTCATCTTGTTTCTTTGTTCCAAGACTTCACAGAATCTTGTTGACTAAATTTCCTATTCTCTTTTCAATTTTCTCACTTCTTCTTGCAAAGATCCACTCTTTTTTAGAAGTTCTTTGATTGCATTGTTTGCTTCATCTGAGCTGCTTGAAGGGAAAAAGTCTTCAATCTTTTCTTCAACATACTGGTGGTCATTGATCTGATTTGCAAGTTCCTTCCTTCTTTTTAGGGAAAGGGAAAGATGCTCTCTTGCTTCTTTGAGTTGAGTTATGGCCATTTCCAGATCTAGCTTTTCATTCTCAATTACTTTGTTTAGTCTGAATATCTCCATTGTCCTGAATCTTTTCTCAAGCTATCAAACTTTATTCTAAGATCCACTGAGCTCTGATGCCAATTGTTGGAAATATTCAAGACTATCTAGGTTACTGAGAGGGGAGGGGTGAATCAGTAACTTCAAAACTTTTAACAGATTCAGATCTTAATAATATTAGATTGATAATCTGACTGCATGCATGAGTAACAGAAAGAATAAAACATTCATAACACTTAGAACACAGAGATTTGGTGACCCAGAAACATTCCAAGTAGAAAGTAAAACTGGGGTGGGGATGATACCCACAAAAATTCAATACTGCAGTATAAAGTTTGTCGGTTAAGGCTTACAATGATCACTTCTGATGATCTGCCCTGTTAGGAGCAATAAGGACTGCTAGGTCCACCTTGTTCAAGGTTTTACAAACATACAATGAAGTATGCCCTCGGTTAAGAGATTTTTACAAAGACTGTTAAGTCTACCCGGTTAAAGGATTTCAGGCTGATTCACCTATTAGGATGAAATAGTAGATCTCTTACTTGCAACTGTACTTGCTGATTGAGATTCTTTGATGTATTGATCACCTTCTATGATGGATAGATATTTGCTACTTCTTATACTGTTGTAGCCCTTTATAATTCGCTTATCTCTGCCTTTCTCTCTTTTTCATACTTCTCTATATCTTCCTTTTTGGATATGACATAAAACATTGTTTATATATCAATCTAAGTTAATTCCAAAAAAATTACAAAGTCAGCTCTTAAACAAGTAAACACAAATATTACTGAGTTGGCCCAAATATAGTTACACGGTTACTGCAAACTAACTCGGTGACTTTCTGATACTCGGCATCCACTGCGTTACTCGGCATCGTCATGCACTCGGTAGAAGTGGAAGCTCGATCCATACTAACCACTCGATCGTAGTTTCGAACTCGGTAAATACTAGAGACTCGGTAGATAAAGTGTTACTCGGTAGAAACTAAATTTCTTGTTTAACCGTGCAGCACTCGGTAAACACTGTGAAACTTTGCGAGCTCGGTATGCACTGTTCTTCTCAGTAAGCTCTGTTCTGCTTGGTAAGCTCTACTCGGTAAGCTCTGCTCTACTCGGTAAGCTCTGTTCTGCTCGGTATGTACTGTTCTGCTTGGTATGCACTATTCAGAATAAGTGTTGTCACTAATGACAATCATGCTTAATGCCAACAATGATAACCATGACCATAATGAGAAGACATATCAGAAGGAGTCAATGGAACCTTAGTAGTCACAATATCATCCTTAGTAGATTTGATAGATTCATTGTGAGTAGAAGCAATGACAAAGTTATTACTAAGGGTGTTAGAAGTAAAAAATCATTGTTCAAATTCTCTTTGTTTCTTCAAAAAATCAAGATCATTAACCTTATACTCTCCAATAAAGGTAGGACTAAAATCCAAGGTTCTACAATCATCACCAAGAAGAGCATTGGAGGAAGAAGGATTGCTATTAGGAATAGGAGTAGGATGATTTTGAATATTCAAACAAGGATTAGGCACATCATCTGCATGAAGTGTATACATCACATTGTTATATATAAACTTGACTTTACGATGAAGGGTGGAACGAATGGCATGCATCTCATGCAACCAAGGTCTACCCAAAAGAAGATTATAATTGAGAGGTCCAGGCATAACATGAATAGGTGTATTTAGGATGACCAGTCCTACTTTGATAGGTAAGGTAATGTTTCCTAAACTGTTCTTAGCAATGTTATCAAAGCCATGTATAGGAACAGTGTCAGGCTAAATAGTTGAAAGATCGATGTTAATCGCTTTGAGCATATCCATACTAAAAACATTAAGCCCAAATATATTATCAATCAAGGCCCTACAAATGATACTCTTATTGATAGAAACAACAACCATAAGAGCATCATATTGATTTTGAACTTCTTTAGAAGGTAAATCCTTTTGAGTAAATACAATATCAAGAGGACCTAGGGTAGCATGCATGCATTGTAAGAAGTTATTGATGTTCTCTTGATTAGGAGGTGGAGTAGGAAGAGTTGCTAGAGCTTTTTGCAAGGCTTCATAGTAGGTAGGTGAAGTTTGAAGAAGCTCCCATAAAGAAATCTTGGCAGGGGTATTTTGTAATTGGTTTATCAAATTATACTCCTTGCTAGGAAGACAGGGTGGAGGAGGAAGAATAGGTTGAGAAAGTGGCAACGAAGTAGAAACCATCAGATTAGGTTTAGGGTTATTCCTTGTACGATATGTGTGAGCTATCGAGCCTTGATCATTGAAAGACTCCATAGGTTTACCTTTGATAGTAAGGCAAGGAAAACCTTTGACAGTCAATAAGGGTTTAGGATAAACCATTTTAGTTATCTCAACACTAAAAATAGATTCACAAGAAGGAAGAAAAGAGGACATCCTAGGAGGAGATGAGGTAAGATCTTGATTCTCCATAGGATCATCACTAAAAGGGAGAGCATTAAGAGAACTCATATTAGTCTCCACTAATGCCTCATCACTAGAAGGAATCTCAAATGGAAGTAAAGAATCTATAATATCATCTTCTTTCACTAAAATGTCCACATAAGGGGAGTGTGTTTTAGGAAAAGAGTTATCATCGTGTATGAATATGTCATCCATTAATAAATCACCCTCTTGTATCAAATATTCTTCACGAGGAGGGGATAAATCAATGTCTTTATCCAAGGGATCATCCCAAAAAGTTGAATCATTCACAATGGTTTCATGAGGAAGAGAGTAATCAACATCCAAATCCAAAGGCTCATCCCAAATAGGAGGATTATCATCCCTATCCATAAGGCATTTGAAAAACACTTGAAACAACTTATGCATCATGATAATGAATAAGGAAATGCATATAAAATAGATCTAGATATATCTAAATGCATTCAAATGATATTTATAAGCATGGAAAGGAAATCAAACACCATAAACACAATAGGGCATCTAATTCCACAAAAGAAAGGGGTAAGTATGTCAGGTTCACCAAAATGTAATAATGAAGGTGAACACACAAGGGAATACAAAGGAAGATCTAACACAATAGAGCATCTAAATCCACAAAAGAAAGGAGGGTAAGTGTGTCAGGTTCACCGAAATGTATAATGAAGGTGAACTCACAAGGGAATACAAAGGAAGATCTAACACAATAGAGCATCTAAATCCACAAAAGAAAGGAGGGTAAGCATGATGAGTTCACCAAAATGTAATAGATAAAATGTGGATGAGGTCCTAGAACAATGTTTTGCACATAAAAGAGACCCCAAAGCCAATATTTTACACTTACATGAAATTGTATTGATATATAAATGACTAATGTTGAAATTAAGAAATAAAGGTACTTACCTCCAAAAAAGAATCGGCTGAAAACCCTATCAAACGATCTCAAAAACTATTGATTTTTGCATTTTTAAATTGAAATTACAAGATCTACAAAACCCAAAAATCTTTTTCTGAGATTAGATCAGGTCGACTTTGACCCTCATAAAAGGTCAAAGGCTACATTTTTATTCTGAAGGTCAATTTTGACTTTGTTTGCAGATCTGAGAAGTTATCCGAAAAGGGTATCCAAATCCGATCTCAGATCCAAAATTCTGCACCTATACCTGCAATAAAAATGGTTTTGTTTGTTGGGGGGAAGGGGTTTGCCTTAGTCAAACCCCAATTTAGGAATTAACCTTGAAATTGAATTGAAATTACTAGAATAAACAAAGTAAATGGAACAATTCACCATGCTTGAGTTGAAACCCTTGTGGAGTATTTGAATCCTTGAATCCACAAGAATGGATAAATGTATAATCAAATGTAGGATGTCTCCAATAAATTGCATTTAGATATTTAACACCAATCTTGAATGGATCTTGAATTTGGAAGAGGCTTGAATGGAAATGGAGGAATCTTCAACAAGAGAGCTCCATAGGGCTTGAATCCTTCAATGGCTTCTAATGGATCTCCTTGATGAATTGAATGCTTGAAGGATTGAATGATTGATCTTCTTGCTTTCTAGCACTTGAGAGCTTGAGAGATTGTGAGATGAGATGGAGAAAATGAGAGAGGAAGGCTCCCTTTTATAGTGATCTAGGGCACAAGAGGGGCCTCGTAGAAAATAATAATTAAGGGCCCATGGCACAAAACTCTAGAGAGGTAGGTGCACATGGAGAGGAAATTAAATTAAAGTCTTGACAAAAAGCTCTAGGAGGGGACCACCCTTAATATAGAAATAAAATAATTATTTAAGAACCTTGTCACAAAATTTGAGGTAAGACCAACCCCAAAGTTAATTTGAGTACTAGGCACAAAACTTGAGAAAGGTTAATCTCCAATAATAAATTAGGATTCCTATACAAATATCAAGAAAGGTCAACCTCAAATGTTAATTTGAGAATTCAACACTTAATCCGAGAAATAGTGGCCACAAAGAGGGAAAAGATAAGATTTTGATGAAACCCCAAAACTGGAAGCTAACCCCGAGGATTCTGGACCCTAGGGTCAAGGATGACATTGATCCTGACCAGGTCAGGATCGAGGTTGTTCCTAACTAGGTTAGAATTGAGGTTGTTCCTGACTAGGTCAGAATCGAGGTTAATCCTAACCAGGTCAGGGTTGAGGTCAACTTTGACCTAAAAAGTTGACCTTGACCCTTAAGTCAAGAATCTCAGGTTCATAGTCCAAGATGCCAGGAAAATGCCAGGAAAAAGTGGAAAATGGGGTAGAATAGGGGAAAAGGGCAGATCCAAGTCAAGTATCCATTCAAGGCATTTGACATGACCCCAAACCACTTACTCAGATGGCTAAACACTCTTAACATGGAAGTGCTTCCATTTTAAGATGATACAATAGTGCACTACCTTTGAAATTTTTGAAGTAGCTACCAAAGAAGTTGAGATTCCTTCACCAGCAGATCTTGCAAAAGAAGATGCAACCTTGAAGCAAAAGGATATGTTCACTTCTAACACTATTTCCAAAGAAGCCCTTAGCAGCGCCCTGTCTGATAGTAAGTTTTTAGAGATCAAGATAATGGACAAAGCCTATAAGATATGGAAGTACCTAGAAGACATGTTTGAAGGAGATATTCAAGCCAAGAATGTGCATAGAAAGACATGGAAGAAAAGATACAATACATTAGAAATACTACCTGATGAGAATGTTAGAGCTTACAATCAAAGGATTAATGAAGCAGTTGCATGAATTAGAAACAATGGTGGATAAATCTTGGAAGAAGACATAATGGATAAATTGATGACTACCTTGACACCAAAATATGATAACAAGATATGCATCCTAGATGAAACTATGCAATCCAAAAATTACTTTAAAAGAGAGACTTTGATTAGCAAGCTTTCAGCCTTTGAGATATCAATCTTGAAGATAGAGCCTAAAAGTGAAAGAGCATTCAAAGATTCAATACATGGTAAGAAATCCTTGAACACCTCTGGTAATTTTGATGAAGAGAAAATACTAGATGATTTCATTTCTATGATTTCTAAAAGAGAAAAGAAAGGAAAAGGAAAATATGAAGGTCAATTACCATTCAAATGCTTTTCATGTAATAAGATTGGTCACTTTGCATCTAAGTATCCTACAAGAGTTAAGAAGTTCAAAAATAACTATAAGCCCAAGTATACAAATGAATGTTACTATGCTGGAGATGGAGTATCAGATGAAGAATCGGAAGAGGATGAAATTAGATTCATTGCTCTTGAAGATGAAAAGAATGCACAAGAGTTAGCACCAATTTCACAAGCTGACATCAGGACTAATTGGATCATTGACAGTGGTTGCTCACACCATATGATAGGAGACAATGATAGATTTGTACATCTAGATATATACAAAGGAGGCATGGTTAGATTTGGAGACAACACTCTTAAACCTATCATTAGTAGAGGAGCCATCACCCTAGATGGAAAGAACAACACTTTTGATGTTCTATAAATTGATGGTTTGAAACATAACCTACTAAGTGTTGGACAATTGCTTGACAAAGGTTACCGATTGGAGCTCAAAGATAACAAATGCATCATTATAAACAAAGAAGGAGAAATTATTGAATCAGGTTCAAAGACTAAAGGTAATGTTTTTCAGCTTAATCTTGAAGCAAGTTGTTTTGATGCTAAAGTAGATGACAGTTGGTTATGACACAAAAGACTATGTCATATCAATTTTGATAACATAGTAAAGATAAGTAATGTAAAGGTAGTAAGAGATCTTCCTAGCATTGCAAATCCAGTTGATGCAATATGTAGGGAATGTGTGATGGGAAAGCATGTAAGGAATTCATTCAGAAGAAAGCATAATTCAACAAAGAACAAGTTGGATCTGATACATATAGACCTATGTGGACCAACTCAAACAAGATCATACTATGGTGAAAGGTATTTCATTTTGTTTGTTGATGATTATTCTAGAATGATGTGGGTTGTGTTCTTAAAAGATAAATCAGAAGCATTTGACAAGTTTAAAATATTTAAAGCTAAGGTTGAAAATGAGTTTGGATTGAAGATTAAATGTCTGAGATCAGATAGAGGAGAATAATTCACCTCTAACAGATTTTATAAGTACTGCGAAGAACATGGGATAAAGAGATGGTTAAGTGCCCCTAGAACTCCTCTATAGAATGGAATTGTAAAGACAAGGAATAGGATCATTCTTGACATAGCGTGCACCATTATGATTGAAGGAAAGGTCACACACACCTATTGGAGAGATGCAGTCAATACTGCAGTCTATACTATCAATATAATTCAATTAAGGCTAAGTGCAGATAATGTTGGAATACAAACACCACTGAGAGGGCGGGGGGGGTGGGTGAATCAATGGTTACTTAAAAACTTGTCCTTTTCAATTGTTACAATTATAATATATACTTATGAAATATGAACAAGATATGTAAAAAGAGAATATTACACAATATTTATAGTGGAAAACCCCTTAGGGTAAAAAACCACTTTGAATTTGAAACTTTATTAGCCTCTTGGGAAAATCTTTTAGAGCTACAACTCTGGGAAGCACCAACACCCTGTTTTAGAAACACCGATTTCAAGGAACACCAATCCCTTACACCTGAAGCACCAACTTCAAGAATACAAGAAGCACCAACTTCCAAAATGAATAAATGAAATACAAAATCAGAGGATCATCTCTATTATAATACAAATTGTGAAACAAGATTTCAACTCCAAGTTGAAAACATTAAGCAAGATTCACTTCTTTTCTTATCTCTCATACCGATTCTTTTACATCACCAAATTATATCAAATTATACAAGCCTTCTCAAAATGACTTTATCAAATCATGAAATGTGTACTTAGACTTAAATCAATACATCTGAATGTAATAGGATGAGTTTAATCAATAGTATTCAAAATTCTATACTTCTTGAAAGATAAATAATATTTTTCCTTCAAAATATTAAAGATCCAAATGTATATTCATGTTCCATAAAAAATATGATTAAAGACTGATGTAAACCATTAATATATCAGTTAATAAACCCTTCTCAACCTTTGATATACTTTTGTAATCAAAATCAATTCACAAATGAAAAAATAGAAGCGCAAAGCATTACCCTCTTCTTTGTTGTTTTAAAATCTACGTGCAAGTTGTTTGATCTACAAAGAACTCCACACAAATCCTACAACTTATCTCCAAACACCTGTACTAACTTTTAGAGGAATGTATCCCCTACTTATAAACCAAAAAAGTTGACATTTTTGAGGTAGTTAGATAACACAAACTTCAATTAGACAAAAACTGCTCAAAACTGTCTTGAGTTTTTGTAATTGCATCTAATAAACAGATTTTTTTAATCTTTCCATACATGTGATATGCCAAAACTAACATAGACCCATTTTATCTAATTCATTTCCCTTTCCACAAAGGTATTATTGTTGGGTTCTATTGGATAACTAAGCTTGTCAACTTTCACTTATACCAAAACTATTTTTTATAACCACTTCCTTAACCAATGTGAACATTAAGTGTCAATTATATAACACTTAAGTGTATGTCTTGAATATGTTTTGAACAATATTGAAGGACATAAAATAAGATAATTTCATGATTTTAACCATACCATATTCTCATTATAATTTCATGGATGTATTATCGACATCCATGACAACATTCAAAGACCAAATACCAAAGGTTCAACATACTCTCCCTTTGGAATTGATGTCAATACCTGTAAAAATATATTAACCGTACCTATATCACCTGTATAATACATCATGTACCTGTAGATTCCATCAATACATTTTTATCAATATCATTAGCCAACCTCATATCAAAATATGTTTCCCTCACACTTTTTGTCCCCCTTTGACATCAATGACAAAGGAGATATACCAAGGTTTCAGTTGTAAATATTATAATAAATGCTCCCCCTGAAACCTATCACACATTGTTTTACTTATGGAAGAGAAGGGAGGGATAGAAACCCCAATCTTGTTCTTAATCTTTGAAACACATCTTTTGAGAGAGATTTTTTGAATATGTTAGCTAACTAATCTTCCTTTTTGCCTCTTATAATCTTCTCTTGAGGATGATATTTCTTGAATCTTGAACCTGTAGAGTTTGTACTGGTCTATTTTGGTGTTCCCGTTTGATCTTTTATCTCTTCTTCACTTTCTTTAATTTTATTAACTGATTTGTTCATGTCATTTTCTTGAAGGATAGTATTATCTTTATGCTACACAACTGCATTCACCTGTCCCATTAGACAAACATCTTCATGATTGTTATTATTTGTGATATGTTTTAAGTTGTATACATTCCCTTTAGATATTTTAGCTAATGCAACCAACTGTCCTAATTTAAATTTGATTTAACAACCATGATCATCAAACACAACTTCATATCCATTATCACAAATTTGACTAACACTTTGAATATTGTACTTCAATCGCTCAACATAATACACCTCATGAATAGACATTTTTTCACTAAGAATCAAAGAACCCAAACCTTTAATTTTCCTTAAAGAATCATCACCAAAACTCACACTGCCACCTTTGTAGGTAATCAATTTATCAAACTTTGTTTTATCACTTGTCATGTGTCTAGAACAACCACTATCAATTATCCACAAGTCCTTTTCTTCAGAATGTAAAGCCATTTGAACAAACATAGACTTATTAATCTTAGGCCTCCATATCTTTGTCACTTTAGTATCAAATTATTTATCAACTTGTAGACTAGTATAAGATTGATCATTCTGAAATGTCTTAGTTTTGCAATTTCTCATAACATGACCAAAAATATTGCATTTGTAACATCTTAAACCATTCACTTTAGGAAAGGAATAACCAGTATGAAACTTTGAAAACCTTCTTGACATATATTTTCAATTACTTATTCTATGTCCATATTGATGACACATGAAGCAATACCCATCAAAGAAAGAAGTGAACCTATTTGAATATATTTTACCCATGAATGAAGAGCTTGATGTAACCTTCCTTTTACCATTATAAATCTGATTAAAATCTGCATTTTTATCTAAATTTGAAGTGGTAATAAGTTGATCTATGTCTTTACTTTCAGATTTGAATATCTCAAATAAAGATTTATCTTTCTTGTCAGTAGAGCATTGTCCAAGTTCAAAACCAATTCCAGTTAGATCATAAATTCTTATTTTTTTTCTTAACATGTCATCCAAAGTAGTATTCTCATATTTTTATAGCTTCCTTTTACATAATGCTACTTCATTCATTAACCTTGTACATTCCTGATCTTTAGAACTTAACTCTTCCTTAGTGACAAAGACAATTCTCTTTTGTTCCTCCACTTGAAATTTTAAATCTATAACTTGTTAATTTAATTCTTTAATTTCTTTTTCAAAGTTATCTTTTTCCTTTATGAATTGATTTTCTTGAACACTTAAATTCCTTTTTAATTCCTTGATCTTTTTAAGTGCATAAAGAAATTCACATTCTAAATCAGCTTTAACAAGTTCAACATCATCATCACTATCTGATTCTTGACAAGTAGTTTCTATAGCCATGAATGAAAATTCATTTTCATCACATTCAAAACTACTAGATTCACTATCTGATACATCAATAATAAAACTCTCCTTCTTCTTAAAGAGCTTCTTTTTGTTATATAATTTATTTTTACTTGATTTCCCTTTCTCATCATCTACTTCATCATGACTATTATAAGGACATTTAGATGCAAAGTGTCCTATTTTACCATAATTAAAGCATTTGAAAGGAAGTTTACCTCTATATTTTCCTTCTCCTTTCTTTAATTTCCTTGAGAAATGCGCTTCAAGAACATCAAGGTCTTTTGATTTTAATGAGACTCTCTTTGCCTTCTTTTCTACTTTGAATGCTGCTTCTTTGCTTGTGGATTCTTGCTTGCCAAACTTTCTCATTTCATAAGCTACTAGTGCTCCATGAATATCTTCCATTGTATATTTGTTAATGTCCCTAGTTTCTTCTATAGAACATATTTTAGAATCAATCTTATCAGGAAGAGATCTTAAAACATTATTTACAACATCAATATCATCAATTGTTTCACCAAGTCCTCTTATTCCATTCACAATTTCATCTATCTTAAGGAGATAGTCTTCTACCTTTTCATCATCTCCCATTTTTACATCTTCAAATCTTGATTTTAAATATTGTATCTTGGCTTATTTAACTCTATCATTACCATGATAAGTGTTTTTCAACTTGTCCCATACTTCTTTAGAAGATCTGTAATGCATAACCTTAACAAACACATCTTTAGACAAATTGTGAAGTATTGCAAATTTAGCTTTCATTTCAATTTCATACTTCTTATTTTTATTAGTATCTATAGGTAAAGTATTAGGAACATTATAACCATTTTCAAATGAAGTGCAAACATCAACATTAATAGATAACAAGTATGTTTGCATCATTACTTCCCAAAAAGCATAATTTGATCCATAAAAAATAGGAACCTTTGAAGAACTTTCATGAGCCATTGTAGATTTAAGTATTCCACTCAACCAAAATCTACCCAAAGTTGTTAACTTGATGTAGGTAACATTTCTCTGATACCACTTGTTGGAATACAAACACCACTGAGAGGGGGGGTGAATCAGTGGTTACTTAAAAACTTGTCCTTTTCAATTTTTACAATTATAACATATACTTATGAAATATGAACAAGATATGTAAAAAGAACATAGTAAAAAATATTTATCATGGAAAACCCCTTAGGGTAAAAAACCACTTTGAATCTGAAACTTTATTAGCCTCTTGGAAAAATCTTTTAGAGTTACAACTTTGGGAAGCACCAACACCCTGTTTTAGAAACATCGATTTCAAGGAACACCAATCCCTTACACCTAAAGCACCAACTTCAAAAATACAAGAAGCACCAACTTAAAAAATGAATAAATGAAATAAAAAATCAGAGGATCATCTCTATTACAATACAAATCATGAAACAAGATTTCAACTCCAAGTTGAAAACATTAAGCAGGATTCACTTATTTTCTTATCTCTCATACCGATTCTTTTACATCACCAAATTATACCAAATTATACAAGCCTCCTCAAAATGACTTTATCAGATCATGAAATGTGTAATCAGACTTAAATCAATACATCTAAATGTAATAGGTTGAGTTTAATCAATAGTCTTCAAAATGCTATACTTCATGAAAGATAAATAATATTTTTCCTTCAAAATATTAAAGATCCAAATGTATAGTCATGTTCCATAAAAAAATATGATTAAAGACTGATGTAAACCATTAATATATTAGTGAATAAACCCTTCTCAACCTCTGATATACTTCTATAATGAAAATCAATTCACAAATGAAAAAATAGAAGCACAAAGCATTACCCTCTTCTTTGTTGTTTTAAAATCTCACTGCAAGCTATTTGGTCTACAAAGAACTCCACACAAATCTTGCAACTTCTCTCCAAACACCTATACTACCTTTTAGAGGAATGTATCCCCTACTTATAAACCAAAAAATTTGACATTTTTGAGGTAGTTAGATAACCCAAACTTCAATTAGACCAAAATTGTCTTGAATTTTTGTAACCACGTCTGATAAACAGAATTTTTATCTTTCCATGCATGTGATATGCCAAAACTAGCATAGACCCATTTTAGATAATTCATTGCCCTTTCCAGATGGGTATTATGGTTGGGTTCTATCAAATAACTAAGCCTGTAGACTTTCACAATATACCAAAACTATTTTTTATAACCGTTTTCTTAACCAATGTGAACATTAAGTGTCAATTGTATAACACTTAAGTGTATGTCTTGAATATGTTTTGAACAATATTTAAGGACATCAAATAAGATAATTTCATGATTTTAACCATACCATATTCTCATTATAATTTCATGGATGTATTATTGACATTAATGACAACATTCAAAGACCAAATACCAAAGGTTCAACAGACAAAACACCTTATGAGCTATGGTTTGGGAATGTACCTATAGTAGAATACTTCAAAACTTTGGAAGCAAGTGCTACATCAAGAGAGATGAAGTAATTGGCAAGTCTGATGCAAGAAGTGATGAAGGTATATTTCTTGGTTATTCTACTAAAAGAAAATCTTATAGATGTTTTAATCAAAGATTGAAGAAGATCATTGAAAGTGCTCATGTTAAGATTGATGAGAATTTTATGATTCAAGAGAGATACCATGATTATGCACCTATGATTGAAGAAGAACCTAGACCTACCAGAAGTGAAGCAGTTGTTGAAGAAATGATTGACAGCATTGATGTGTTATTCAATGACCCTGAAATAAGTGAAGAAGAATCTCAAAAGTTTGATGGGTAAGTCACTCCTAATGTTCCTAAATTCACATCCATATATCATTCAAAGAAAGAAATAATTGGAGATCAAAGCAGTAAAGTCATGACAAGATCAAAAGAAAAAGGTTCCATAGCAAATGAAGAGGTATGTCTACTGCCAGAGATTGAACCCTTAAGTTTTGAAGATGCATGTAATGATTCAAATTGGCATGAAGCAATGAAAGAAGAGCTAGATTAGATAATTAAGAATGATACATGGGAATTGGTCCCTAGGCCTAGTGATAACAATGTGATTGGAACCAAGTGGATATTTAGAAATAAGATGAATGAAGATGGAACAATAGTAAGAAACAAAGCTAGATTATTATATAAAGGGTATGCACAAAGAGAAGGAATTGATTATTTAGATACATTTTCCCTTGTAAGTAGATTGGAAGCCATAAAGTTGTTTCTAGCTTATGCTACATTCAAGAACTTCAAGGTATACCAGATGGATGTTAAGTCAACATTCCTAAATGGAGAGTTGAAGGAAGAAGTATACATTGAGAAGCCAAAAGGATTTACTTTATGAGACAAACTTGATATGGTATGCAGATTAAAGAAAGCCTTCTATGGACTTAAGAAAGACCCTAGAGCTTGGTATGAAAGACTTAATGGCTACTTGACCAAGATTGGATTCAAGAAATGAGTAGAAAATTGTAACTTATTCATAAGAGAGATATTTGATGGACTATTATTAGTTGCTATATTTTTTTATGACATTATATTTGGTTTTAATGATAAGCTTAGTGTAGAATTAGCTAAGGATATGCAGAGTGGATTTGAAATGAGCATGATTGGTCCTATCAAGTACTTTTTGGGATTGAATGTACATTAGATAGGCAAAGGTATACTCATAAATCAGACTAAGTATGTAAAAGAGATCTTGAATACATTCAAGATGGATGATTGCAAGCCAGTAAGTACCCCTATGATAACAAGATGCAAGCTTTTAAAAGAATATGATTCACCAGTAGTAGACATAACCTTGTATAAATATATGATTGGTAAACTTATATATCTTACTCAAATCAGACCAGACATTTCCAATGCACTTGGTATTGTTGGAAGATTTGTAGCAAAACCTAAGCAAAGTCATCTCATGGTAGTAAAAAGAATATTCAGATACTTGAATGGTTCAACCTTAGACTATGGTTTATGGTATCCTAATTCAGAGAATGTAAAGCTTCATGTATATACAGATGTAGATTGGGTAGGATGCATGGATGATAGAAAGAGTACCTCTAGAGGCATTGTATTCCTTGGAGATAGACTATTTACTTGGACAAGTAAAAAGTAGAATTGTATCTCTCAATCAATAGCAGAAGCAAAGTATGTTGCAATAGCATTAAATTTTTCTACAATTATGTGGATCAAGAAGATGATAAAATATTTTGGTATTCAAATTTACTACCCTATTGTTATTCATTATGATAACACTAGGACTATCAATATGTCAAAGAACCATGCGATGCATGCAAAGACAACATATTGAGATAAAATATCACTTCCTAAGAGAGAAAGTAGCAGAGAAAGAAGTAATGGTGGACTATGTGAGTACAAAAGATTAGCTAGTAGACATATTTACAAAGCCTTTACCTAAAGATACTTTTGAGTATCTCAGGGAAAAGCTAGGATTAATTCCCTTCCCTAAAACTGATTAGAAATAGTAGGAGTGCATCAGTCCTCAGTGACTGATGAAAGGTTGACTACTCTACCTTAGGAGTAGTACCAATGCTTAATGTTTTTGGTACCCTTTGCCATTGATGTCAAAGAGGGAGTAGCATATAGTCATGAAAAACATAAAAACAAGGAATATATAGTAATAAAAAATAAGTAGAAAGGGGATGTAAAAATGGGTAAAAGTACAAAGTTGTGTCACGTTTTAGGACAACTTATCAGCACAGCTGAATTTGAGTATTTCTAACTAAAATAATTTTTTGTCAAACATATGGTCTAGCTAGATTCATTCTAGCTAAGTTAGATAAGTTCTTCAACTTTTCCAATTGGAAATATCTATTAAATTCGTGTTTTATACCAATTACTAAAGAAATAAAATTATTTCAGAAAAGTGATGTTTCAATAACTCCTACTCTTTTTAATGATATTTTTAAAAAATATAAAAATACCCTTTTTTAGAGCATAGAGTCAAGATTATCATCATATAATTTTTTATAGTATTTTAATTAGATCTAATATATTATAATTTCAAAATACTGCAAGTAGGTATTTTAACATTCGAGAACAAGTTGCTTCAAAAATAGAAAAAAATAGTGAAGCTTATAAAAAAAATTGAAGTTTTATATTTAACACTAGAGGCGAGAGTATCTTCAAGAATGTGTAATTTTTTTTCTGAATGGTGTAGATTTGATAGGGGAAATTTGGTGGGAGATGAAAACTGTCGATTTTAGGTATGTTAGACTTTGAGTAGTTATAACAGAGAAAATATACGTTAAAAACTAATTTTTCTTCTTTTCTGCACTAGCTATACATTTCATCTATAACATATTTTGAAATCAAAGGAAAAAAATATTATTTGCATATACTTTTTTGGTGGGAACAAGACCCTTATTTTTCAACATTTTTCAGCAAGTCAAAAATGGACTTCAAAAAGTTTAAAAACTATGTGAATTCTTGTTCAATTTTTTAATATAAATTATAGGCATAAACTTCATCCACTTTTACACATTTCATTAGTTTACATCATCTCCAAATTCTAAACATAAATGTCATTTTTATGTTGTTAAAGTTAAAAAGTTTGTGTGTTGTTGACCTTTTCCTTTATAAAAGTGTCACACAACTTTGTACTTTTACCCAAATACAGTCATGGGAAGCAGTGCACTTGAGGAAATGGAGAATATTGAAGAATATTGCAATAGTTGGAAGATTCTTCCTTGCGGGAGTTTTTTTGAGGAGATGGAGAATGTTATAAAAGAATTTGACGTTTGGATTGGTGGTGTTTTTCATTCCATATGTTGCCATCAATGCCAAAGGGGGAGATTGTTGGAGATTTACCAGCAAGCTAGATTGTTGATTGTATGTTTGTCATTGATGACAACATATGGAAAGCAATATGCATAGAAGCCTGATGGAGAGAGCTTTGAGCATATGATGCATGGATATGTTATCATCATGATATCATAGATGCAGAGGTTGATTCAAAGTAAATATAGTACTACAGTTGAGTATATCAATGAGTGTTTCTGGCAGATCCCAGGAATAGATCTATATATAATTTGCAGTACGGTTGTAGTAGAGGCTTGCACATTTATAGTTATGTTGTAAACATATGTATTATGTTATGTTCATGGATGCAGAGTCAAATATGTAGTACAGGTTGAGTTATGAAGTCTCTAGTTGACAGTCACATTTTCTTGAGTCTACTTAGAAGAGTCGATAGTGTTTATATGATTACAGTAGTTGCACCAATCATCTTGGTATACGCATTTGGATTTATGTTAAGAAGCGAGTTAAGAATGTTTGGTTAAGAGCACATAACGCAATTTAATATAAGAAGAAAGTTGGAGTTAATTTAGTAGAGTCAACTATGTGTAGTGTTGCATCTCCTCACATGGAATTGTGTAGTCCTAATTTATGTTGCATGCTTAGTAGAGCCGAATGAGATGTTATTGGAGAGTTGTATTGTTTCTCTAATATGATTTCAAGATGGTTCTTGATTATATCATTTAGAGAAAGATATTTATAGGAAGTCATTTATGATTGCTAAGTATGGTAGATAGTTGAAAGACAAGAGCAAAGCAAAGAGTGTGAAGTATTTTGCCATCAGAAAAAGGTCTATGTGACTTAGAAGAAATTATATGCTACTCATTGGAACTGATCAAGATAGTAGGTCTATGTGTACTTCACCAAGATCTAGATATAGTGTGTATCTATTAAATAGAAGGTTGCAACCTTCACCCCTTTGAGTAGTGTACTCTTAGACAGTGCATCCTCACCCCTAACAGGGTTAATTGTAAAAGAATCCTAACAGGGTCCGACCCTTGACTAGGTCACTATACTTATTGCATTGTAAAGATCAACTCCTAACAGGGTTGTAAGATCTTCTAACAGAGATCATAATACACTAGTGGAATTCTTAGTGGGTATCAATTCCCACCGGGGTTTTTACCTATTTGGGTTTCCCTGTAACCAAAATTGTGGTGTTGTGTTAAGTGATCTTTCATTGTGTTTATACTTAATGTTCTTATATACTTAATTGGATAAAGAATTGAATCTTGTAGATAACTGATTCACACACCCCCCCCCCCCCCCCCCCCCCCTCTCTGTTATCTCTTGGGACTATTCCTAACATCAACATTTATGGTCATAGAGATAATGAGTGTAGGAAAAGAAAGAATAATCAAAGGTCATATGTGAACTAGAAAATTTATTCGTAGAATGAGAACTGGTTGAATTTTACATGCTCACATTATTATAATTATGGTTAAATATCAATTAACTACATAATGATGACTGCTAGAGGTAATGCTGGACCTTAGAGAGAAACTAAATGACATGTTTTCACTGTCACAAGATTGTACACATTGCAAGGTTTTATAGGTCAAGCAACAATAGAGAAAACTAACTAGTTAACTAGTCAAGTGATGAAAAGGGAAAATAGGTCAAGCAACAATAGACAAGAGAAAAAGGAAGATGAATCAAATTTGGATGAAAAATAGTAATAGTAAACCATCAGAAGGATCCACATCTTCACCAGGTGTGTTGAAATCATAAGCTAAGTAAGCCTATTTATGGATTAGGCAGACCAAAGATTGTTAGATCTATTTTTGGCCCTCCTAGAAATGTGTGCGATAAGTTTTATTTGTGTATTCAAATGCATAATATTTTTTATGTGAAGTTTTTCTGATTAACATAAAGTTTCGTAGTATCACAAGTGAGATTTTTTAAGTGAATAGTGTATGGTTATGTTCAACTAGTGAGCATTTAATTTTGGTAAGCGATGAAAGATAAAAGGTTTTTTATGTCTCATTTTTGCAAATTATGTGTTCAAAGAGCAGTAATAAAGAGACATAAGTAATAGTTGAGTATTTGTCAACAATTAAGGTAATCAGAAGGTGTGTTTGCTAAGATCTTGTGAAGGAAATAAAATGGTGTTCAAGTATGTTTGACAAAAAACTTAGTTATGGGAATCTAAAATGTATTTATCCAAATTTATAATCTGAATCTATTATTTTTGAGATGGATACATCTTTAGTAATTGATATTATTGAGAGGCCTAGACTAGAATTCAAGAGACATCCATTTAAGTCAACTAAGAATGATATAGTGGGTGCCCTATCTAGCATGACCTACGATGTGCTTCATATCAAATACTTTAGAGTATACATCCATTGAAAACTGGAGTATTTGGGTTCTTTAGTCATTTTTTAGTAATATGAGAATCTTTGTAATAATCTTCTGTTAAAATATGACCATAAGAGGGTTTCAAACAAGGGTTTTGAGTATGTAATCAATTTTCCCACAAATTTTGTTGATGAGAAAGTCATATATGTTCTTAGCTTAGAGCATGACAAGTTCATGTGGTTTGACCAACCACATATGATTACAAAGGAAGCTATTCATGCAAATAGAGATTTTTCTGCAACTAGACATGTACTAGTGTTGAGGTCTATACCTCAGGATGAAGTCACTTGGCTGACTAGATCAAAATAGGATAAATGAGCAATGACAGTCAATAACATTTTTGATCCAGAGGTGAAGTTTGATGCAATGGTAATAGGATAAAAATTTTACCATTCTAGCAGAATGAATAGTATTCCTCATCCTACTATTCATGTTGCATACAGGATGTTTAAGGAGAATAATGATTATTGTATTTTATAATTATTGTAAATGTATTTATATCATTTTATAATATATTCTTGAGTGTGAGAAACAAAAATATCACCAAGGAAGGTGTACAATTAAAATATTTTTATGTTGTGCATGAGAAGCAAAGATTGATCTTAAACTAGATCTGTATAAGCAGAAGAGAAGTGCTACAAGTTCTTAGATCAATTTTTAGTTGTTGTTCCCTAACAGTTGCGGCAGGTCAAAATCCCTTAACTAGGTAGATCCTAACAGATATTTTTGTAAAATCCTTTCACAAGGTGGCACTTTACCTGGTTTCTAAAGTGGACTCTTACAAGGCTACTCGTAACTTTAGGTGGATCCTAATAGCGTCTACTTTTAACAAGACTTTATTGTAAGATTTTAACATGGGTAAGATCTTAACTGGTGTGCTCCAGAAGACTACATTTTTCTTAGTGGGTGTCATGCCTACCATGGTTTCAACTAAGTTGGGTTTCCACAATAAAAATACTGGTGTTATGTGTTGAATTTATGTGAATTCTTATTTCTTGATGTATATTTTATCATAAGTAAAGGTTACTTATTCCATGCATGTGGTGAGGATTTGAAGGATAAGTATTATTAGATCATATTTGTGTAAATATTAGTAGATTACTGATTCACCCCTCCTCTCAATAATATTAGGGGCTGAAATTATTGTAACATGTAAATCATAAGATGAGGGGTTGTGGTGCATGAAGTTGATTTGAAAAGTTAATGTATAGTGTTAGATTATTCTTAGAGAAGCGCATTGAGTAGAACATCAACGAATCTATCAAGTAGTTAGCGCTAAGTTTTCAAATAATCATTTGAGTTTCTACTCAAGGAAAATCCTAATAGGTTTGTGGTCTAAATCCCTTAATAGTGTTACTCCTAATAGGGTGAGAAGGGTCCTAACAGGTCTAAAGATTAAATCCTTTAACTAGGTGAATCTTAGAAGGAGTTTCTAATTCCCTTAACCGAGTAGCTCCTAATAGGGCTTTTGTAATAACTTTTAACAGGGATGTAGATACTCTAAACTGGGTATGCCCTTAACAAGGTGACGTAGTTCCTTTAACAGGAAAAATCTTATTGCTGCATTAGTGATAATTCATGTGTACTAATTCCCACTATAGTTTTTCCCTCTAATCAAGGGTTTCCATGAGAAAAATATTGGTGATTTTTTGTTGCATGTTGTGAATATTTTATTTTATTTTCTTTTATGTTCTTATATCACGTGCATGTTGGTTAATTTAGAAATGGGTGAAGAAGGTTTTAAGATCTTTGGTTGCATTGATTCACCCCCCCTCCCCCCCTCTTAGTTCCCTTTAATATTAACATAAAATAACTTCTCATTACATTGTATTTCAATAAATTACTAGGATGAATATGGAGATATCTAAAAAAAAAATTCAATTACTTGATCATAAGATCAAGAGATAAAAGATTAGATATAATAAATTTATTATAATAGTCTCCAGAAATGGAGGCCTTGGAAAAATCCAAAGACATTTATAAATATCATACATGTTCATACACAATTGTAGTTATCTACTTAATATTCTTGGGATTAAGGTGTCTCAACCTTTTCAAATTCTAACATTGTTTTTGTTGCATTTATTTATTATTTTAATCAATCAATTATCTATGAATGTCTAGTCATCTAGTGGGACCCATAAGCTTGGTGCCATACTACTTGGCAATAAATATATGACACATATTTTACACATGTGAAGGTAGGCATCCCAGTTTGAGAATCTTAAAAACTATCAACCTATGAAAATTTTGGCAAAAGATATCTTTTGCATGGAGAAGGTGGGTGCCCAATTTGAGTTATGATGAGCTTTAAGAGAATATGTTATTCATATTTAGCTTATGATAGATTCTCTTAAAGATGTCAGTTATAAGTTATGACAATATTTATGATAGATTCTCTTGACAACTATAAGTTGTGTAAGAGTAATTTTCATAGCCTAAAACACTAAATTTTAGATATCCAACATGGGAGGTTTGAATGGGGATTAATTTGAAGAGGTACATATGTCATTTGCATGTGTTTTAATAGTTAAAAAAATAGACCAAATGTTATACATGACCCCATTTTGTATCTTCATTGAAAAGCTACCTCTTGTGTTGTATTTCTATATAAAAAGGTAGCCTTGGAGAGTATGAATAAAAAATATAATGTAATGTGGGTGAAGTGTTATGTTGTTAGAATTGATTTTTGGCTAAAGACTCATGTTGAAGTTGTGTACTGCTATTGTATTATAATTTTTATTTCTATAATAAAAAGTACAATTCTTTTGAGTGTGGGGTTTTCCTCCTAGAAGGGTTTTCCTGATGATATATCGTGTGTTCTCTAGTATAGTCTTTATGTATGTTATTATGTCCTTGTGGATGTGTTTTTAATTCTATAATAGTTAAGATATATAAGGAAAATTTTTACTAGATCCCCCTCACTAGATTAATGTTAGGAAGCATTTTCAACACCTTAGATTCCTTTTAGTTGGTATCAATGCCTAGCTAGTTTTGTCTCCATTGTTGAGTAACAGGGTTTTTAATACATGTCTAAGTTTGAGTGAGAGATTTTGTAAAATATTTTAAAAATATTGTTGCAAGAAGATGGAAAGGACATCCACACGAGATGAGATGGATAAGTTTAATGGAAGAAATTCTAAGTTGTGGAAACTCAAACTAGAGGACAAGTTCATGAATAAGATCAATGGGTTCCAGTCTCTTTGTAAAGAATCCAAAGTATATCTTAGGATAATTGGGATAAGATAGATCAGAAAGCCAAGGGTTTGATTAGAATTTATCTAGCCGATTCAATTGTCCTGAATATCCATGAATAGAAGACTATGAAATATCTTTGGAAGAATCTTGAAGATGTTTATCATGCTAAATCCTTAGCGTATAAAGGAAAATGGAATTATAGAAAATATGTGTTATTAGATCGCTTCTATTTTCATGAATTATGCATCTAGGAAAGAAGATGCCCCACTAGGTCCAAGAGGAGACTCAAATACTACATGGGACAAAAATCATTTCTCAAAAATATGTGATTGATAAAATAAGAATGATAAGATATAGTAATGTAAATGATTAACTAGGAAAGTTAATACAAAATTGGTAAAAATAGACTGTAACAAACAAATAATGAGGGAAATTTTATAGAAATAGAAACCGGGAGTCAAATATAACCTGTGTTTGAAATCTATGCTCAAAATGGTAGGAACATGATGACAATGACAATTTTTTCCTGAGCATGATGATAGTGGTGATGTGTTCTTAGTGTTTTTTTTAAAAAAAATTCATAGATCATCTAACTATAATTGATCTCCACAAATCTTATTTGATGAATTTGTAACTTTCTCCTGAACACTATAAAAATAGGGAAAAGGTTGACTAAAGGGGTTTTCCTTGGTCAAACCCTTGTTTAGGAATCAAACATTGAAATGAAACAAAATTTCATAAAGGAAAGTAAATAGGAAGATAAATTTAATAGATTTTCCTTGTATAAACCCTCATGAGAAGATGTATAAATTGCTCATATCCATGAAGATATATTAATGTTCTTGAGATTCAAATAGTTGACTTGGAATGAGATGTAGAATCAAGTATTCCCTCAAAAATCCATAGATCAATGAATGTGACACCTAGATCTTGAATGTAGATATGGTTGATAACAGATCTCCTTTGTTTGAATGAGAGTTCATCTTCTTGGCTATCATGGGAGAGAAACTCGGATCAATTAGAGAAGATTTAATTTAACTTAAATGATCTTGAAGAATTGGAGACTTGGAGATCTTGATCATGGGTGCTTGTCTTCAAATCTTGAATCCAATTACTCCTTCTTGCTTGAAAACATAATAGCTTAATCACCAAAATGCTTGATTTTGGCTATGATATGAAAAATGAGGAGTGATAGGGGATTTTTATACTAAATCCCATCATTTTTTGATTTAAATTTGATCTAGGATGACCAAAAAGAAAACCCTAGTATGAGGACCTAACGGTGCAAGGGCACCTATTGAGATCATTCCTTAATGAGGAAAATTGGAATTATTTAACATCTTTTAGGTCATGTTAGATTCCAAAAAAGGTCATGTTGACCATTTGTATTATTTTGAATTCAATCATAGAGATATAATGTACAATAGACCTACATGGGAAAATATTGTCAAAATATGTCATATGGAAATTTTATCATATGTAACCCTTCCCAAGGCTTATTTGTCCTTATTTAGGAATGTTTTAGTGATTATAGGTCATTTGGGATGTTTCTACAATGTCTTGGAGTCAATATGCAAAGAAGAAGAAAAATTTCATGTTGTCATTAGAAAACAATTTTGTCAAGGTGTAAAAGAGAAAAAATGAATAGTTTCAATCATTTGTGGTCATTTGCAAGGAATGGATGAGTTAAATATGTCTTGCATGATTCGTTTGTGTATGTGTGGAAGAAGTATGAATAATTTTATACAGATATCTAATGAAGAAAACAATAAAATAAATTATTTTACTATATTTTCCATGCATTTGTGACAATAATATTGGAGTTGGTGAGTAAACAATCCATAGCTCTGAAGAACACCTGCATGCACACACCTGTCACAGAAAGAGAGAGAAGAAGCAAGAAGCTATGGAGGCTTGAATGCATTGATCCACGAGAGGAGAAATCATTCTTGATGTGCAAAAGCAAAAGTTGCAATTCAATAATAAATAATCTGTTACACAATCCATTACAAAAGTTATCACAAAGTTATAAAAACAAGAGGAGATCAATCCTTATTAAAGAAGATCTGAAAAACCTAAAAAGGTAAAACACAGGTTGCACAATAATAATTAATAAATCAATTAATTATTATATGCCTAAATTTTAGATTAAGCATAAAGAGATAATAAGTGACTTAGTAATTAAATCAAACATGATTTAATTAATAAGCAAACACTTTATTACTCTAACACCCCCCCTTAAGATAAACTTTGGGAGAAGATAAAAACCTATCTTTAAAAAGGTACTGAAAGAAAATGGGTCCTAGCAAAAAAAAGCCTGATCAGGTACCCAAGTACAAAAGAGAGTCTCTATAAAAAGAGAAATAGAGAAAACCACATGGGAAAAACTCTTCTCCAAAAAGAGACAAAAATTAGTCTAAAGGACTGAAGAAGCCTCCAAAAGTAGGAACAAGGATGAATATGTACAACATCACTAAAGAAAAAAGTTGCAAACTTTGTCAAGAAGTAACTAATGATCTGAAGATCCTCCACTAAAATATGACCAGGTAGAGAAGATTGTAATTTGCATGAGTTCCCTTAAATGACACTACTTGAATCAGAAGGAAAAGAAAGACAAACAATTGAAGTCAAACATAAAGAATACTATAATTTGCACGAGTGCCCTCAAATGACATTACTCAAATCAGGAGGCAAACAAAGGAAAACACCTGAACTCAAAAACACATATGGCATAAAAACACCAAAAGCCTGAAGAACCGATCAATCAAAGCTAGAAGATTGTGTCCAAAAATAGGAAAGAAAGAGTGTCCATATGGTAAATGATCCATCTCACCAGAATGCATAGGTACCTAGCCACTGCATCTTCCTAGTACACAGAATCAAATACTAAATACATACTCACACTATCAAACGAAGGAAGCAATAGAACCAACATTAGAAACTCCCCCATAATGCAGACAAGGGAGTAATGATAGATACACTGAAAAGATCATCCAATATGAATTGTAGAGAGAGTACAAACACATATAGAGATATCTGAAGCTAATGTTATTGGAGGAACGTTCACATGACAAAAGTTGATGGAAAATAAAGGCAAATATCAGACCCTCCTAGAACTTTATAATAGAGTGCAAGTACATAGAGCATGAACATGTACAAAATCTCATACATGTAATAGAATGACACTTTATCTTAGTGTGTGTGCATAAAAGAAATGCTACAAAAGTGAAGTATACACTGCTCAAAAAAGAGTGAAGGCCACTGAAATAAAATAACAGCCTAAGGTGAGCCATCCCTCAAAGGGAAGAGATCCCAAGACCTGAAACATCTAAGATATCCACCAAATTGCAAAACTACAAAAATTTGAATAAAATGTGTCTGGAGCCGAATTTGAAAAAAAGTCTCACAACATTCCAAAGCTTACAAAACAATATTTCCAATGATATATTATTTCCCAAAATGGAGTCTAGATGCGCAAGATACAGCTCTCAGAGTGCAAAATTAAACATCTAGCTTTGATAGTAAAACAAATAATAAAAATTGAAAAATAAAAAATTCAAACCTCCAAATCTAGATAGAGATCAAAACTAGCTTTCCAATGATATCTCGTTTCCCAATTTTGACACAGTATGCTCAAGTTATGAGCAAAAGACCATAGGTATGCTAATGGACCCAAAAAATGGTGTATGGGATGCTAACATGTGCTGATGTCAGCACTTCAAAGGCTTAAAATTGACGATCGTATGGCTGTCATGGCAAAAAGGCCCCTGGGGCTAAAAATTTGAGCCCCTAGCCGCCATATGACCAGTGGCTAAGGCTGCATCTGATCTGTGGACTTAAATTTGATGACCAACTATTCGTCGCTGACCAAAAAATAAAATAATAAAATTCAAAATCGCATGCGCACCTCGGGATTTGTGTCAGGTCGTATGAATATTTGCCTTATTTTGTGTGCCAATTTTTTTCTTTGATTTATGTGCCAGACAGTAAAAAAATTCTTCAGTTTGCGTGCCAAATCGATACAATTTTACCTTGATTTATGTGCTGGGGTCATATGAATTCTACCTTAATTTGCATGCCAAGGTCGTATGGCCTGACATGCAAAAAACATTTACCTCAAAACATAACGACATTTGAATTTGATGTGCCTTATATAGATCTAGGGGTTTTTGGGCACTACGAGCTTAATGATGAGGTCCATTTGAGCCCAAAGTGCCTTGGGATTTGTATCGAGGCTAGTTGCAAAAATATTTTTACCACAGATTGCAACTTTGTCAAAACTAGACAAATTTTATATGGATCTAGGGGTTCTTGGATGTTGTAAATGTAACCATGAGGTCCGTTTGAAGCCAAGATGACTAGAAAAAGTTGTCCCCCTAGATTTGAAAGAAAACCGTCTGAAAAGGCATATTTAACGAACACGGCTGAATCTCTCAAGAAGATGACAGGGGCAAATAGATTTGAAGTTCTGATACCATATTGGAGTTGATGAGTAAACAACCCATAGCTCCCAAGAACACCTTCATGCAAACAATTGTCACATAAAGAGAGAGAAGAAGCAAGAAGCTATGGAGACTTGAACACATTAATCTGTGAGAGAGGAGAAATCATTCTTGATGTTCCAAAACAAAAGTTACAATTCAATAATGAATAATTTGTTACACAATCTGTCACAAAAATTATCACAAGGTTGTAAAAATAAGAGGAGATCAATCCTTATAAAAGGAGATCTGAAAACCTAAAAAGGTAAAACTTAGGTTGCACAATAATAATTAATAAAATAATTAATTATTATACATCTAAAGTTTGGCTTAAGTATAAAGAGATAATAAGTGACTTAGTATTTAAATCAAACATAATTTAATTAATAAGAAAATACTTTATTAATCTAACACCCCTCTTAACATAAACTTTGGGAGAAGCTAAAAACCTAGAAAGAACAATTGAAAGCAAATGGGTCCTTGCAACAAAAGGCCTGATCAGGTACCCAAGTACAAAAGAGAGCCTCTATAAAGCGGAGAAATAGAGAAAATCATATGGGAAAAACTCTACTCCAAAAAGAGACAAAGACTAGTCTAAAGGATTGAAGAAGCCTCCAGAACTAGGAATGTTCTATAAAATAGGAACAAGTATGAACATGTACAACATCATTGAAGTAAGAAGGTTCAAACTCTTTCAAGAAGTAACTGATGATCTGAAGATCATCCACTGAAATATGACTAGGTACATACGACTGAATCTGCATGAGTGCCCTCAAATGACACTAGTTGAATTAAGAGTTAAATAAAGGTAAACAACTGAAGTCAAAGATACAAAATACTGTAATCTACACGAGTACCCTTAGATGACACTACTCAAATCAGGAGGCAAACAAAGGCAAACACCTGAACTAGTAAATAAAAATGGCATAAAAATATCAAAAGTCTGAAGAGTTGATCAATCAAAGATGGAAGAGTGTGTCCAAAAATAGGAAAGAAAGAGTGTCCATATGGTAAATGATCCATCTCATCAGAATGCATAGGTACCCAACCACTGCATCCACCTAGTACATAGAATTAAGTACTGAATACATGGCTCACACTATTGAACCAAGAAAGTAGTAGAACCTACAGTAGAAACCCCCCCATAATGCACACAAGGGAGTAATCATAGGTACACTAAAAAGATCATCCAATATGAACTGTAGACAGAATAAAAATATATATAGAGATATCTGAGGCTAATGTCATTGGAGGAACGCTCACATGAAAGAATTAGATGGTAAATAAAGGAAAAGATCAAAACCCCTTGGCACTTTATAATGGAGTGCAAGTTCATAGAGCACAAACATGTGCAAAATCCCATACATGCCATAGAATGACACTTTAGCTCAGTGTGTGTGCATATAAGAAATGCTACAAAAGTGAAGTATACACTGCTCAAAGAAGAGTGAAAGCTACTGAAATAAAATAACAGTCTAAGGTGAGCCATCCCTCAAAGGAAAGAGATCCTAGGACCTGAAACATCCAAGATATCCACCAAATTGCAAAAATACAAAAATTTGAATAAAATGTACCTATAGAAAAATATGGAAAAAAGACTCATAGCACTTGAAAGCATAGAGAACAAGATTTCCAATGATATATTTTTTCCCAAAACAAAGTTTGAATGCGCAAGATACAACTCCCGAAGTGCAAAACTGAACATCTGGCTTTGACAGTAAAATATATCATAAAAAATAAAAAATGAAATATTCAAACCTCCAAATCTGGATAGAGCTCAAAACTTGCTTTTTGACAATATCTCGTTTGCCTAATTTTGACACCGTATGCTCAAGTTATGAGAAAAAAACTACAGGTATGTTGATGGACCCAAAAAATAATGTCTAGGGTGCTGACATGTGCTGACATCAGTACTTCACAAGCTTAAAATTAACGGTCGTATGACTGTCATGACAAAAAGGCCCTTGGAGCTAAAAAAATTGAGCCCCTAGTCACCATATGACTAGGGGCTAAAGTTGCATCTAATTTGTGGGCTTAAATTTGATGGCCAAATGGCTATCGCCACCTAAAAAAAAGAAAACAAATTCAAAATCGCATGCACACCTTAGGATCTGTGCTAGGCTGTATTAATTTTTGCCTCGATTTACATGCCATTTTTTGCTTTAATTTATGTGATAGTAAAAAATTTGCCTCAGTTTGCATGCTAGATCGGTACAATTTTGCTTCAATTTACGTGTCAGGTTCATATGAATTATACCTCATTTTATGTACGAAGGTCATACGACTTGGCATGCAAAAAAAATTGCCTCAGAAAACAACGACATCTGAATTTGACGTGCCTTATATGGATCTAGAGGTCCCTCCAGATTTGATAGAAAGCCCTTTGAAAATGCAGATCTGATGAACACAACTGAATCTCTCAAGAAGAGGATAGAGGCAAATAGATCTGAAGCTCTAATACCAACTTAAATAACCCACAGCTCCCAAGAACACTAGCATGCAAACACCTGCCATAGAAAGAGAGAGAAGAAGAAAGAAACTATGGAGACATGAACACATTGATCCATGAGAGAGGATAAATCATTCTTGATCTGCAAAAACAAAAGTTATAATTCAATAATGAATAATTTATTACACAATTTGTTACAAAAGTTATCACAAAGTAATAAAAACAAGAGGAGAGATATTGTTATAAAAGGAGATCTAAAAACCTAAAAAGGTAAAACCTAGGTTGCACAATAAAAATTAATAAAACAATTAATTATTATATGCCTAAAGTTTAGCTTAAGCATAAAGAGATAATAAGTGACTTAGTAATTAAATCAAACATGATTTAATTAATAAACAAACGCTTTATTACTCTAACATATAATAGGGGTTTGTATGGACATATACCTTGTCATCTTTATCTGAAAATGATAGGAAATGTTGGAAATGATTTTTAGATTTCATTGAAAATAGGTTTCATTAAATTTCATGCGGTATTTTAAAAGTTATAGTGGTTTCTTCGTAAACAAGTTAAAACCATAATCAAGGGTAGTCATTGTTTCTTTTGTATTTTTTTTATGATGCATTAGAATTCATGGATTGTTTCTAATTATGAGAAATTTTTTGTCCTTCGTATTCTAATTATCATCCTTCTTGCCATCCATTTACTCCATCTTTTAATCTCTTGGCATTTTGGTGGAGAGTTCTTCACCATCTCTCCTTATAACAAAATATTTTGTGTTTCTCCTTCATTTAACAGAAGATATTTTTCTTCCTATTTTATTTGTCTATTATAACTAGGGTTTTCCTATCTAGGGTGCTCTCCTTTGATTATTCATTTATATCTCCTTGTAAAGATGAAGCTTCTTCTAAGAGTTGGAAACATTCCCCTTTCCTATTGGTTCCCACTACCTATTTCTATCTAAAGATTTTGGATAAAGTGTATTTTTTTAGCTAGGTTGTGTCTTGGGATAGGCTATAATTCCTTTTGTTGACCATTTTTCATGCAAGAAAATTCTCCCCTTCTTTGAGTCATCCTCTGTATTATTTCCCATTAGTAAACCACTTTTCCCCAAACCCTCTACTCTTTTGATTTCAACTTTTTTATTTATGGTTTGGATAGTGTTTTGGTACTATGGTTCAAAAGTGTATGGATTTCTTGTTTCTTGTGTTGAACAACTAGTTTCGAAATCACTCTCTAAAATGCATCAACTTCCTTAAGGAATTGTAGATCAATCTCTACCTTTTGTTTCCATATAACAATTTCCATGACATCTCTAGATCATTTAGATGTTTAAATTTTAAATCTAGAGTCACATAGATTTTATCCCTTGCTCCTATTTTTTCATAGAATAAATCCTTCTCCACCCATATGAACAATCCCAACTCCTCCGCATTTTTTTCTTAGGCCTATATACTACAAAATTCAAATGGAAGATCCTTTAGGTTTACCCATCAATGAATTTCTTCATGATATTTTTAGTGGGACTCATATAAACCCTTCCAAAAATAGTTGTATTTGGTAAAGGATTTATTTGATTAGGGATTCATTCAAACATTCTATTCTAAGGAAATTCCTTGAAATATGTGTGGTACTTATCGACCATTAAAGCCTCCAATACACCATTCTACAATTCAATCGATAGGAGACTCGTTTGATACCATTTTGTGAAGAATGCACGACTCCTAAGATGGGCCCATGCCATACCAAGGATTTTTTTATGAAATTACAATTTCTTTTTTCCTTGTAGACATTCAGTCTCCCTAATTTGTTTCCAATTTCGGTTGTTCTTTTGTTCCCAGGGCATCCAAGACCAAGATTTCTTTTATTCCTATCTGTCGCTATAATATTTGTTTTCTTGTTATCTATTCCTCCATATGTTCCAAGCTATCCTATTTCCACTCCCAAGGTTGCCAAGTGTTTCTCTAGTTAGTTTTCTCTATTCTTTTGCCAGTTGGTTTCTTTCCAAGTGGTATGCTCTTTGGATTAGTTGCAACTAGATAATGTTTAGAAATTTATTGCAGTTTCTTTTATAGTATATTCTATTATTTTCTCACAATAGTTTTTTAAATTTATTTTATTAATTTTAAAATATTGTTTTCTATAATTTTAAAAATTTAGATGATATATGATAATATAAATGATACTAGAGTGTCATGTAAACTCTTTCTTAAATAAAAATTAAGATATTTAATATAAAATAATAACATAATTTTATCTATAATAAAAATAATTTATTTTATCTATTTTTATATTAATATCAAATAAATAAATTGAATATTTATTTATACTATTTTTTTTATTACAATATTCACTATGTGACATTTGATTTAATTTCTTTCTCTACTGTAATACTTTTGATCTTGCACTTCAAGAAAATAGCTATTAAATTTTAATTTCCTCACCTACTTGCTCTTACCTGCTCTTGTAAATAAATAAGACGCTGCAATAGACGTTTTAATAAATAAAGTACAAATAAATTGTGTAATATGTTTTTCAAAAAATATTGTTTACTTCAATCAATCTTTAAATGTCTTTTTCAACTTATTAGTCCTTGCAGGTAAACTATTGCATTCATTAGATGTTAAAAGGTAATTAATTTAACCAATCAGATTTTAGAATTATTTTAAGTTCTAAAGTTGTTATATAGTTTATAATTTTTATTTATTTTTGAAATTAGAAAAAGACTATTTATTTAAATTCCTATTGGCTCTAACAAAAAAGGTGGGGGAGAAAAATTAATTTTAGAAACAAAAATTAGGGAAAAATACTATTACGGACGGCTTTGCATTAAATGTTCTTAATGTTTGTAGTCTTTTCCTTGCATATTGCAGAGGGCACTTATGGCACGGCATGGGCGGTTGCTTGCATTTGAAGACATGTATACTCGGTAGATGCCTCGCAAAGCTCCTCGCGGCGAAAATTTCAGACAATGCTTTTTAGCATCACGTCTTCAAATGAAAGATGTGGATGTGAATTTACTCCAATGATACCACGTTTAAAGCATCCACATCTTTCATGGATACCAGGTATAAAGATTTTTGTTCTATATCTATATATATATAGAGTTCGTATCTGTGTTTATGAATTTTTTTGGGGCTCTCAAACATATCTTCCTTGTAGAACGTATCTGTGCTTATGGATTTTTTTGGGGTTTTCAAACGCTGTTCATTTTATAAGATCACTTTTTCTTTTCTGGGGTTTCTGAGTCTATTTCTGTTGTTCTCGGCTTCCAATTTGTTGGAGTCTTTTATTCTTCCGAGTTAGAGTGTATTAGGTAAATATTCAAACACAAGGAAATGATTACGGCAGGCATTTTCTTGTGGGTTTAGCCATTTTTATGCGGAATGAGGTTTTCTTAAAATAATTTTTAATAATAAATTCTGATAAGTATCCACTATGGCTTATTCCATGTCTTATGCCATTTTATCTTGTCGCAGTATATAGAGGTAGAAGATTTTCAATTTTAGGGTTCGTTGTTTGCCCAAGGGGATTAGGGAAAACACATTCCCGGCTTGTGCTGAAGTTTTTACAGAAGTTTATTGATAGAGGATAGAGAAACAACCGAGAAGTAGGTTCAGAGGCTTTGCATTTCACATAGATGTTGGTAAGGTCACTTGCGTTCGAATAACTTTACTGATGTCACTATTTTTAATGGGCTTGTAATGCTGTTTTACGCTGAACGGGGATTTAGGAGTTTTGGTGTTTTATTTTTTGTTATTGTTTATTAATTTCTGTTTATATGGATATTTATATTTACTATATGATTTGGGTATAAGTTTTGGGTTTTGAAGACGTGAATGTTTAAATTTCTATTTCATTCTTTCTTTTTAAAGTTTGCTTGGATTTGTTGAGAATTGCCTATTTACTGTGATGTTGCAGATATTTGAATACAATGGAAGTGCTTTGGTGGCTATGGTTGGGAAAGATTATTGGCTGATTTTCAGTGCATTTCCAAGATTCATGATACACTCTTTTGGGGTCTTACTTGGTTGGCCACAGATGCACAGACATTGTAAGGTCATTTTCAAGTTTATTAGCAACTTTTAATATTTGCTATGAAAAGATGCAGCCTTAACTCTAATGAATTGAAAGTAAATATGAGATACAATCTTTTGAAGTACATAAACTCTTAATTTTAATTCAATATTATGTCCGTTATTCTGTAAACGTCTGTCATAGACGAGCTTTTTTTGTTGATTCATCACCGCTCAAGAGCTCCTTGTTGTGCGTCTGCCATTACGGATAGTTCATTTTCGAATTATTTTTGTCGAGATCATATCAAATTAAAACTTAACCATCTCCATAGTCTCTCTGCTAGAGTAAACACAATACGCAATCATTTGAAAAATTAAGAAATGTTCTATCTTGGTCGCCTTTTCCATTATTCAACTTGCTATTTGGTCTTTTAAATCTTAGTTTTATCACTGATCGTTGAAATTTTATACAGATGTATATAAGTGCAATAATTGCTTATTATCATGACTTCAATTTATATCAATTTTTTTAATGTGTTAAAGGCAATGAAAGAATTGATTTTTTAGTTGCGATCTATTTAAGTTTTAGAAATAATAGATGCTAGGTTTTTGTTTGAGTTTAATAAAGATCTTAGTCTATGGTTCATAGTAGTTTTCAGAAATGTATTTGTTGATCTCTAGAATAAAATCATATCGGGCGTCTTGTGGTAGAGCTCTATCAAGTCAACTGCCCTCATTATAAAGTATTCAAACTGTAGTGAAGCATTTTAGACATGTAGTAATTGCATTTTTAGTTCCATACATGGTTTGTAGGAAAATAAGATAGGACACTACTCATTTTTAACTATTACAAATCTGTATACAACAAGAAGTTTCAAAAATTTCTTTCTCCTATTTACAAATTCATTAAGAGCAGGAATGGCTGAGAGCATGCCATGTTACCGCTACACAAATTAACAAGCTAGAAAAGCTTTCAAAAACATGCCCTGAAGCTACTCTTGAAGATCTTCACAAGTTTGGACTAGAAAATGACCCTCATTCACTTGCTTTAAACTACGAAGATGCATATCAAGAATATCCCTACTATTCGTATTAATTGTCATTTCCTATGTTTTACATCTTTCCTCTCCAGATGATTTTAAATCTAATGCATTTGGAAGTCATATTCACAAAATCTCTTTTTCTCTAGTTGTAGCACCAAAATGGTTTTGCACCCTTGTTGAAACTTGGGGCAGAGTATGGCAATGTACATCAATTCATCATTAACATTTCTCCATTGAAAAGTGATGCTCATGGTAATAGTTCCTAGGTTAGTGACACATCGATAGACACTATTATCCATGTATTCTCTTCACAAATCCATTAAATAATATTTTTAAGGAATTGAAAATTTCTTTTGTACATCAACTTTTCTGTTAGATGTCTCCACTAAAGGGTATCAAATTTGTAATCATACGTACCGCTCATATCTGTCCTCATTCTGCTATAGCATATAAAAGACTCATTATTTAATACTGAACTAATCTGCTTGAATGATAAAGTCGTATATATTGTCACGCATGTTTTCAAGAAATTTTCAAATCCTTTTTAATTATGTCTCCTGTCACCACTTTTTTTGTATTACTTTTCTGTTTCTGTTGTGGTGTTTCTGCTAATTCCTTATGGTAAATAAAAATTGCATACATTTATTCCAATGGGATAGTTGGAGAGATTTAGGTGCTATCAGAAGTATTGTAGGGGAAGAATTATTGGTGGCTACAGCTCCTAGATTTGCGTTCCCTTCCCAGTTACTCAACATATTTCTATCAAATATTCTTGATCTCTTGCAGTCCATATGGATCTGTTTGAAAGAGTAGCTTCTCAATTTATGAAAGATGAATTCATCTCACGTTGTAGATTGGAGGATGTTATAAAGCTTTATGATTTTTTTCAAGGTGAAGCTTCAATTGGTGGTCTATTCCCTGCTCGTTATCTAGAGAAAAAGCCCGTGTATGCAAGAATATACGGTGGCTTTAAAATTTAGCTATACACGGACAATGTTTTTTGATTTGAATAGGAGAGTTCGCATCTTGAAGATATTTTGACTCTATTAGTATCGACGTACTTTACTCAAGTCATATTTTCCATTTAGCACCTATTGGTGCTTCAATAGGAAAAACCAGCTAGGCCATTGGTGTCTTCACCAATACCCAATTTGGAGGATTGCAGTCCTATGAATTTGGAACTTGAGAAACTCTCTCCGCAGAGAATCAAGGGTAAAAGCAAGATAATGGGAGACCTTGTTGAGTCTTTTAAACTTAAAGGTTAATTTGGGAATAGTATTATATAGCCAGAACACTATTGGTTGTTTTTGGCGTAATTTTTTGTGAATCCTTCTTGTTCTGAATCATAGGGCCTGCTTTTATATGTTACCAGCTTTAGGGCTTCTTCTTTGGTTAATGTAATGTCAGGTGGTTGTGTGTATAATCCTTTTTGGAAAATTCTTGTTCCGGGGCCTCTGTTGAGTGTACTCTTTAGTTAGTGATGTGATTTTGAGGGTGATATATTTTTGCAGAGCTTGTTTTTGGCGAGTCTTTGACCTCACTTTGGAGATATTTATCTAGATAGCTCTTCTATGAACTTATTCTATATGTAAATAATTGTTTTAGGTCTTTACTTTTTATTAAAAAAAAAAAAAAAAGTCGTGAAATGTGTAATTGCTTAGGGTAGCAAGCAAATAGAAAGAGTTAGCGAAATTGTAATTCTATATTTTAAAATTTTAGATTAGTTTCACATGATACAAGACTGATGGGCCACATGCTAATATCAAGTTGAGCATTAATGTTGGATTCTAACAATGCTATACCTAAATCTAAAAACTGATTTTACTGGATAATCAGAACTACGTAGCCCCAAAATTATTTACTGAAGGCACTCCACAAAATGTTGAAGACCTAAATGTTTATATTCATAAAACAAATCAGTAACCAGATGGCAGAAACAAAAATTCATCAGACCCCAGCATAATGTAGGCAAAATATGTTTTCCAATGAATCCACCTTCATTCTTGATACATTGGATATTGATGAGTTGATTATGTCTATAAGAATCAATTGGAGGTTTCCCTTTATGTTTCTTTGCATTTATAGAATAACCAGCTGAGTGGCACTTTTGATACATTAGCTAATTTAAATCTAACAGATTTATTATTTTCTTTCCCATTGCTTTATCTGTATTTTTTGAATATGCATTATGTTTACACTTCCGTTGTTGAGGAAAGCTTTCAGAACTTACAAGGTTTAGGAATCAATTGGAGATAACCATGTGACTAGACTTTTGAATGCCTATTGTAACTCAGGCAAGAAAAAAATGGCACAAAAGAAACATCAGAGTACTCGGTCTTTTCAACTCTTAAAGCAGGTACATGAGTGCTTCTACCAGGCATGTTTGAAGACAGTAGATCCATAGTGAGCCAGTACTATGGATTGCGTTGTAAATTGAGTTTACTGGGACACCGAGGAATTTTGGTAAGATTAGTTGGCCACGCACTCCTTTCGAATTTCCATTCCAGCATGCCAAAATGAAATTCAGGTGGCATATTGTACATGTAAAATTTCAATGTTTCTTTTCTGGGGTCACACTCTTTACTACTGTCTGATTCAGAACCTTCCAAGCTCCAATCCTCATTCTCCGATTCGAATTCATCAGAAGAAACTAAAGATGATTTCATGTCATCTAGACTCCGATACAAACAGTACAGCCTATGCACTTAAACTCTGACAATCAGATGAATAAACACAAAACTTAATTTACTAAAAAAACATTCTAGTGAATGCCTAAAGCCAAATTCCAGAAACCTCTCCCGAAATGCGACAAGTTTTTGGAAATAAAATAAACATATGCCCATTTCACATAACTATTATTCTACTAAGGCAAGGTAAAGATTTTACTTTATCCTTACTGTAAAAATTAAAATATGAACTTGAAAACTTTTCCATTCACTTTAGTTTTTATAATTTAATTTTATTTAATTTTTCCTACTTCAAAAAAAATATTGCCCATTATAAATTGTATTTTCTATTGAAAAATAAATTTAACAAATATAAATATTTAAATTTTAATTACAAATGTAATTGACTTCTTTTTTTCCAATATATGCTAATTTTTAAAGTAAAAATTTAAATTTAACTTAAATTTTAAAAAATTTCATATTGTTTATTTTTATTTTAAATATTTTACTTAAGAATTTTTGTTTTTTTAAATCCAATATAATCACAAGTAGATTAATGGAAATTTTTAAAAATAAATTTAATTATAAAATAATTCAGTATTAATGATTAGAACATAGTTTATAATTATCAGTAAAATTAAGAATTCACTTTTAACTGGTTTTAACATTGAATTTACTTGATAAGCAAGAGATATTTTTCATATAAGTCAAATTGCTATCAAGATTCAAGTGTTCACTCATTCTCATGAGAGATGGGTTTGTGCGAAGCACTACTCATGAAATATAGGTCAATGAGTCTGACTCACTACATTGTTGAAACTTGATAGCAATATCACAAGTTTGTATACATGAAATCTCTAAGAAGAGTGAAGATTGTTTTCTATTACCAGTAACTTTGCAATGACAAATATTATTGACTTTTTGATATTATTCCAAAATAGACAAGTTGAGATATAAGTCAATTGCAACAAATATTTAAATAAAATTTTAGTGGTCTCTTTCACGGTTTCCAAAAATGACATTTTGGTCAATAAACTTGACTCAAGCTACATTGTTGAGTCTTGATAGCAATATCACAAGGTTGTATGCATTGAATCTCTAAGAGGATTGAAGATTGTTTGCTATTACCAATACATTTGCAATGGAAAGTATATTTATTAGTATTATTATTGCAAAACAAACAAAATACCCAAAAAGTAAAGGACAAGGTGAGATACAAGGCAATTGCAACAAATCTTTGTTTAAAGTTTTAGTGGTCTTTTTCCTACTTCCAAAAATGACATTTTCATTTGTATATAGATCTAATTATGGACTTTTTTTTAACTATACACTTCCAAATCCCTCTTGATGGCAAAGTGTCAATTTCTTTATGCAAGTTATGCCTTTCAGTTTCTCATGTGTTTTAATCTTTACACCTTTATTAATTGCATCGATTCCTTATGATTCCACGTTTTGTTTCATGTATTTTACCATACTATTTTATTCCAAATAAATTCAATTTTCTATTTTTAAAGCATTTCTCTTGCATTTTAATCTTTACACCTTAACTATTGCATGGATTCCTTATGATTCCATATTTTGTTTCATGTATTTTATCATAATATTTTAATTCAAATAAATTCATCTTTTTATTTTAAATTTTTTTATTTTAAAAATATCAATCTATTAATTTCACCTAATCATTACTCTAAATGCATTAAATTGTTATACTATTGGCAGGAACTATGATGCTTTGTGTCTCTTGTTAGAATGAGAATGGTAAAAATAAAAGACACTTAAAAAAGAATCAGTACTAAAAAAAATCAGCTTTATCCATGTGCTGGAATAGTTTGACTACAAATCAATTCTATAATATCTTTTTCAAAATATTTTCAAATCATAGAATTTACTATCTACTTGAGTAAAATATAAATTATGCAGGGATGTCTACAATCACTTTAAAAATTTCTTTTTCAATTGTCACTTTGAGCACAGTGAAAGTGAAAGGCACTTAAAAAGAATCTAGTCATCAATTTTTGCATTTTTTCCACTTACTTTTAGAAGAATAGGTCATAAAGATGATTAGATACCAGTCCATTAGTAGATGTCCCCCATTTAGGTACCAGCCCATCATTTATAATAGGTACCAGCCCATCATTTAGGTACCAACCCATCATTTATAATAGGTTTTTTTATAGCCAACTAGGTGGTCAAGAATGATCGACATATCCATGCAGAATTTTGACCGAACTTGGTCAAATGGTCGAGTAGTTTTTACGTCGTGAGCATAGCTTGGACGTCGATTTAAAAAGTTATTTTGGTAAAAAATTCAACGACTTCATGAGTTTTTTTAGAAAAATAATATATATTAATCATCTATTTTAAAATCACTCCATGAGGTGCACAATGCATATTATTGCATATTAATTATATATATTTGATGAAATATATATTATTACATCATATTATTAGTTTGGCTCCATGGGGTGCACAATGCATATTATGACATAATAATCTATGGAAACTTACATTATCGATACACTAGGAAAAGAAAAACTATAAGTAATATCTTACCAAGAGATAGAATGAATAGTAGGCAGTCTTGTATTGAACAATACGAAGATAATTGTGTTGCAATTCCAATTCCATATTGTTAGTCAATAGAACAAAAATGATTTAGTGGTTTAAGAATGGTTTGTTTCATGTTTGAATGTACCATTGAATGAAGTTTGGCTATATGAAGAATAGTCTTAAGACTCGTAACTCTTCAAACTCTCTTATTTTCCAATTCATATGATCTCATATGACAGATAAAGATGGAGTGGGCTTTGCACTCAAACTATTGCTTGAGTAAGCCATTGATGAGAAGTAGAGCAGCATGATAGATTTTTTTGTCGATGCCTTATCACTAGTTGCATCCCCCTCTTCATTAAATAGGCCCTTTAGGGATAAGACAAATTTTGATTACCTTCTCATAATTGACCAAATAATTGATTCCTTCAGACCTCTAGTATTGATGAGCTGCAGAAGTGTAACAGGTTTGGACTATTTCATGAATTAAAGACTACGGACAATTTATTTTTGTCCCTCAGACCCTAAAATGTTGAGTTTCTCTTTGTTTCGAGAACAGTGGAACATTCTCTACTTAATAAGGAAAACCATGTGAAGGTGGAAGCTCATTTGGCCCCTCCTAGGAGCCTTTTATGACCCCTTATGACACTTTAAGACCTCTAAGATGTATTCTTAGGGACCATAAAGGGTCATAAGGGGTCATAAGGGGTCTAGGGATCATAAAGGGTCATAAGGGGTCATAAGGGATCATAAGATGTATTCTTAGAGGTCTTAAAGTGTCATAAGGGGTCATAAGGGGTCTAGGGACACAACAGATGAGAAACATAACTGTAGGCATCATAGTCACAATTCTTTGGAGATACAACATAATTGAGTACTATATTCAGATGATGCAATGCAACCACTACTCTATTTCTAAGTTGAAACTGTAGGGTCTATCAACCATAGATAAGGAATAAATTGAGAGAGCGGAGGAGGAGGGCCATAAGGACCAAAATAATACAAGGTTTGCTAAAATTATATGGAAATTATAATCTCTGGAAACCCTAGAATATTTTTATCCTTATGGCCCTTCGACCTCTACTCTCTCAATTTATTCCTCTCCCTCTCTGTTGTATTCAACTTAGCCATTGTTATCTATGGTTTTTGGATCCTACAGTGTCAACTTAGAACCATAGGAGTAGTGGTTGTGTTGCTTTGTCTGAATATAACACTCAATTATGTTGTGTCTCTAAAGAATTGTGACCATGACATGCCTACATTTATGTTTCTCAACTGTTGTGAGATTAAAATTCTTCTAAGGAACATGTCGTGTCTATGTGTAACTGCATAGGATCGTCACTAAAGGGGGTTCCAGATCAGAAAACTCCCTTCCACTTAACCATTGGATTGCAGGGTGATCACTAAACCATGCAAGTTGCAGGGTTGAAGGTGAGTGAAACTTGTGGCATGGGTACTACAGTAGTCCAATTGCCTTAACAGGGACCCTATTTCTTTTGGAATCCATCTAAATATGTCAAATACATGGTGTATTGACCACTGATTGGGTCATTAAAGGAGTTTTGGAGTGAGATTGACAAAACCCTAGAATTTGAGGGTAATCCTGATGGTTTTTGGCTCCTAGAGTGTCAAATTAGAACTAGAGGACTAGTGGTTTTGTTACATTGTCTGGTTATACCACTCAATTATGTTGTGTATGATCCAAAGAATTATGACCATGATGCCTACATTTATGTTTCTCAGCTATTGTGAGATTAAAATTCTTCTAAGGAACATGTCGTGTCAATGTGGAACTGCATAGGATCGTCACCAAAGGGGGTTCCAGATCAGAAAAATCCCTTTCACTTAATAATTATGAATCCATCAATGGTATACTAAGTGTTTAGGATTGTAATTTTCCATTGATGGCTTCAAATTACCAAGATTACAGGGAAATGTAAACCAAGATTCATATAGAGAAAGTTGTTTCTCTTGAAAAATGGTTGATGGTGATTGGTGAAGAAGATTTGAAAATGATGATTGATCCAATTCAGATTGGTGCAACATTTTCAAATCTTCTTCATAATCATCATCAAATGAAAATTTTCAAATCTTCTTTATCATTCATCATCTCAGTATTCTACAATCATCTTCTATCAAATGATTATCCTCGAAAAGAGGATAATATCAAGAAAATATCATGAGAGAGATTTTAAAACAAGAATATTGGTAAAGTATAACATATTTTTAACTCCTTGGTAGGAAAATCCTTCAAATTCGCTATTGTGATTAAAAGTCTTTTAAGGAACGCACAAGATAGCACTAAGTCTCATTAGCAACTTAAGCAACCTTATCTAAGATGAATTTAGAATCTAGATTAGGGAATGGCCTCACCATTCCAATAGTCTCAGGATCACCAAAGCAATCAAGTTAATCATCCTATGACAAACACAAACTTCATTAAATAGGCCCTTTAGGGATAAGACAAACTTTGAGTAAAAGTACATTTTGAAACTCCTCTTTTTGAAGGAAAAATTAATAAAGATGTAGACAAATGGGTTTATCAATTGGAATTATATTTATTCTGTAAATAATGTTCTTGAATACATCAAGTGTAACAAATGCACCCTTGAAAGCTGAAAAATAGTATATAGAGTATTTTTTATGAGATAAACTAAGGAACCAACCTTCTCTAGAGGTTAATTTTCATAATAGGTGACTGAATGCTTGAAAGTGATCTAATGTTTCTCTAGTTTTTTCAGTTAATAACTTAGTAAAAGGTACATGCTTTAGCGCAAATGAGAATTATAAATAATTATTACAAATTAATGAGCAAATATGTTATCCTATTTAGTAATTTAAATAAAAAATATATGAAAAAAATATAATAAAATAAGAGTTCATGTACTCACTAATTTTAGTAAACCTTAATGAATACTTTATAGGTGAACAATATGTTATATAAACCAAACTTAACATGAAAAAGTACTTTCCTCCATTTGAAGTGGGGTTTTATTTTCTTCTATCTCCCGAATTTCCTTCATAGCTTCTTGCAAGTAGGCTACTGTGAAAACTGTAGCCTCTTTCAATATTGTTTCTCCTGGAAAATCTAGTTCTGAAGCTTTATATAAATTTAGCATGCTTTCTAGTTTAGTAAATTCTTTACTAGGTTTGACGTTGATGAATTCTCCTTTTTCACCTTTAAATTTTTGAATTACATCTGCTAAGAAATGGAATATCTTTTAGTGATTGTAAAAATTGAATCTATAAAGTTAAATTCAAAAGGAATTCAAAAATTTATCACTTAAGGAAACATCATAACTATTCAATCAAAGCATACGAAATCCTAATGATGTCATGTTGAGATCTCTTCAATAATATTTTGATTCCATCACCTATTAATGATGACAAGTTATTTGACTGTGAAACATGCTAAAACATAGTACTACATGGAGTTTAAAGAACCTTATAGCTTTAGTATTTATAGTAGTTGCATAAATATGTACATTAGAATTTGTTTAAAGAAAATATAAATACCTATAAGCATAGTCAAGTGCCATTTTGATTTTCTCTTGAAAATATCTAGCTATTCCCAAGCATTGTACAACATCAATGAACCAAAGCTTTTGAAGTAGACTGAATTCTTCTCCTTTTCTGGAAAATATTTTGCAAACATCATTAATTAGTGTTTCCCTATGTTCACGATATAGGGAATCCTAGTTGAAAATTGTCGAAATCACATATTCTACAAAACATAAAAAAAGGATGAGATATCAATGGACCCAAAGGAAACTGTTGGCAGAGTTTGAAAATGTTGACTTCTACCTAGTAAGAACTACAACGATCACCTCCAAATGTTGCATGAATTTTGTCATGTTCAATGGACAAGACTAGACAATATGAAATATTTTCAAATAATTTGTGCATCATTAGCAATTGCTGGTAAATGTGATAAAAAAATGACACACAATCCTTAAATATTGTGGCAGCTTGTGGGCTGACATTGGTGAACTAATTGGAAGTGAAAAATAAACACGAGGTAATTTGTTCTATCTAGACCTATCTGAAGAAACATGTTTATTTGCACAATTTGATAATTTATGGTTATGGCCTAAGTGGTTGTGTCATGTGAACTGTGACAATTTGGTAAACATTAGTAAGATGAATAAATTTAGAGGTTTACCAAGATTGAAGAAACCTGATAATGTAATGTGTAAACAATGTCAATTTGGAAAAATGAAAAAGTGTAGTTTCAAGAGCAAGACATATACTTCTAATAATATTTTAGAATTAGTTCATACTGACCTTTGTGGACCTATTGGTGTGCAAGACTACTGTGGTGATAAATACTTCATTCTGTTTGTTGATGAATATTCTAGAATGATGACTCTGATGTTTCTGAAAGAGAAATTTGATGCCTTTCAGTTGTTTAAGTGGTAATTGGCAAAAGTTGAGAAAGAAATAGGTAAAAGCTTGAAAATATGAGATCTTACAGAGGAGGAGAGTTCATCAAAAGAGTTCTGCAATGATAAAGGATTAAAGAGACAAATGTCTGCACCAAGGACACCTCCATGGAATGGCATAGCAGAGAAGAAATAGATCAATTATGGATTGTGCTAGAACACTGATGATAGAGAAGAATGTTGCACAAAAATATTGGAGATAAGATGTAAGTACAACTATTTATACCTTGAATAGAGTACAAATAAAAAAGGTACAAATGTTACACCTTTTGAATTATGGTATGGTTATGCACCTAATCTAAATATTTTAAAGTATTTGGAAGAAAATGTTATATATTGAAAGAAAATAGGAATGGAAAAATTAATTCTAAAAGTGATGAAGGTATATTTGTAGGATATTCCACTAAAAGAAAAGCTTACAAGTGTTTGAATTCTAACTCTAACAAAGTTGTGGAAAGTGCAAATGTTAGAGTTGATGAATATGCAGAAAAGAATGAAGTTTAGTGCAAGCAACATCCTAAAGATTACAGATCTTTTTTAGACATGGAAGGAGAGGCTAGTAATATATGTGAACCCAAAAACAAAGATGTCAAGCAACAACATGAACCTACCGAGCCACAACAAGAAAAATATGAGGATCAGGAGGATGTTGTCTAGAAATTAAGTGAGAAGGCAGAGAATCTACAAGATGAGCCTGAAGATCAAGAACAAGAAGAAAGGAGATCTGAGCCTACATTAGCAAAGTATGTGAGAAAACATTATAAGCCAGAACAAATCATTGGAGCTAAAGAATTAGGAGTCACGACAAGAAGTAAGTTGAAAGACTAAACATGCTTGTAAAGTGAATTTGAGCCTAAGACAATGAAAGATTCTTTAAAGAATGAATATTGGATTCAAGCCATGAATGAATAAATTGAGCAGATAGAGAAGAAAAAAATGTGGACACTAGTATTGAGACCATAGGATAGGAATGTTATTGGAACAAAGTGGGTGTTAAAAAATAAGCTGAATCAACATGGATAAGTCACTAGGAACAAAGCTATATTGGTAAGCAATGGATATGCACAGGAAGAAGGCATTGACTATGGGGAGACATTTGCCCCAGTTGAAAGATTAGGAGTAAGAACTTTACATGCATGTCCAGCTTTTAAAGGATTCAAAGTGTATCAAATGGATGTCAAATCTGTATTTCAGAATGGAATACTGGAAGAAGAAGTATACATTAAACAACTAGAAGGATTTGTTGATCCAAGAAAGAAGAACATGATTTGTAAACTACACAAGGCACTATATGGTTTGAAACAAGCCCCTAGAGCATGGTATGAGAGATTGCAAAACTACTTGATAAAGATTGGACTTGTAAGGACAAATGAAAACAAATATCTATATTTAAAGACTAAAAAAGGTGAAGGGATATTGTTATCTGAAATATTTGTTGATGATATTATACTTGGAGGACAAGATGCCCTATGTCAAATATTTTCAAATGAGATGCAAACTGAATTTGAGATGCCTATGTTTGGTGAGATAAAATTCTTTGTTGGTTTGCAAGTTTATCAGATGAAGAAAGGTATCTATATGACATAATCTAAGTATGTCAAGGAGATACTGAAAACTTTTGATATGGAGGATTCTAGACCAATAAGTACACCCATGGCTACTGGACAAAAACTATCAAAGACTGATGATACAATTGAAGTGAATTAAACCTTGTTTGTTTCTATGATTGAAAAGTTACAATATGTTTTCCATAGCAGAATGGATATTGCCTTAGAAGTTGGGATTGTTGCAAGATTCTATGCAAATCTTAAGGAGAGTCACATGATGGCAGTAAAAAGGATATTGACATATTTAAAAGGAACAAAGGACTATGGATTGTATTACAAGAAGAATGATGAGTTTGAACTAAAAGTTTACACTGATGCAGACTGGGCAGGAAATGTGGATGATAGAAAGAGTACAAGTGGTGGTGCATTCTTTCTAGGAAAGAGATTAGTCTCTTAGACAAGAAAGAAACAGAACTACATTTCTCAATTGACAATAGACGCTGAATATGTAGTAGCAGTAGTGAATTGTTCAAATTTAGTGTGGATCAAGAAATTGTTAAAAGGTATGAAGGAAAAAATTACTGAGCCAGTTGTTATTTTATGTGATAACACAAGTGCTATCAATTTTAAAAAGAGTCCTGTAATACACACTAACACTAAGCATATTTCTATCAAGTATCATTAATTGAGAGAGATAGTTCAAGACAAAGAAGTGAGATTGGAGTATGTGAATACAAATGAATAGTTAGCAGATATATTCACTAAGGCATTACCTCAAGATGCTCATGAATATCTTAGAGGTAAATTAGGGGTGATTCCCCTAACTAAGGCTACCTATTAACATATAGGAGAATTGCATCAAATGGGATAAATCTGAATATTTGACAAATTGATGGAAAGGAGGTCACACTTTAGGAGTTGCCTAAAGTTGTGAAGAGTAAAGCACAAGATGATGATCAGTCATAAGCAAGATGAAAGAGGGATTAATAAAATGCAGAGAAATGACATGAAGATATCTACATGGTGAAGATGAATGTCTTTTGCATTATTTTCAAAGAGCGAGAGATTCAGAAGGAGTTGTCAAGAGTAAACATGAGGGAGAGATACAAAAAGATATTCAGAAGAAATTACCCTTAGAAAAGAGGGAGAATATGAATAAGATAAGGGAGAGATTCGGTAAACTGTTGAATTGGATTGTATGGTGACTATGCATATGGAGTTCATGGTTGAAAATGTGGTGTTGCTATCAATTCCAAAGAGGGAGATTATTGGAAACTACAATTGAAATAATTATTATATTATCATTGATGTCAAACCTTAATTGGTAAGACAGTTGCTATCTAGTAGAGTACCATATCTTTTGATTGATGAAGAGGATTTGAAAAGAGGAGATAACAAGAGGACCTAAGGAAAGGTTGAGTTATGTGATACTGCAATGGGTACTTGATTAGCTACCACATTGACAAGGTAATGTATTCTTTATCTTTAACACTAAGTGAATAAGTCAATAGATTTGAAGCATAGGCTTAACTGAGCAAAAGTGAAGAAATTTAGTTTAAGCCGAGTGATACTAGTGTCAACTAAGCGCTAGTATTTAAGCCAAGTAAATTTTAGTGTCGACCGAGCATCTATAATTGCTGGGTATCAAAGAATTAACCAAGTGAAGACAATGTTTACTGAGTAGAATAGTTTTAGCGATGACCGAGTTATTCAATGATGACCGAGTAGATGAACACAGTATTGACCAAGTGTCAATAATTTATAGTTTGTGAAAGAATTGAGAATCCCAACTGACATAGTTGAATTCTTGGGATATGCAAAATGTGTTAACATTAATAATGAATGATCTGGAACATTTAATGTATGGTAAACCATTTTCTAATGGATTCACGGAGAAGTTTGGAGAAGTATCTAGAAGGATAAATAAAAGAACAAAATGATGGAAGGATTTGATGAATTTGACCAAAACCTAAGATCTACAGAGGAGATTAAGCAGAAAATAATTAATCTACCTGATTAAGGAGGTATACAGATGACCTAATTGTGAGGTTATGAAGAGAGTGGGAAAGAGGTTGATGTTATTGACTGACGAACCTAAGAAGAAGAGTTGAACAAAGTTGACGTGATTGCTTAAAGGGATTTTCAAGCAGATAAGAGATGGAGATGGTAATGAAGGTTAGTCAATAAATTAGCATATGAGCATATTGGATTTGTATTTTCAAAGTGAGTTGTATATTTCATATTAGAACCTACTGTTACTTTCTAACCATTGTATCAGTTAAAATCTTTTAATCAAGGTTGACCTAGCAGTCATTTTGTAAACCCTTTAATCAAGGTGACATTTTGATGGAATTTTCTCAAGTCCTCTAACCAGGCCACTCTTAACAGGGTGATTAAATCCTTTAACAAGGTCACACCCAATAGTGTGTATTGTAAACCTTTAACAAGGTTGGGTTCTCATAGAGCTCACTTTAGAAGAGTGAAAATTTAGTAGCATGTTACTGGTGGTATTTTCTCATATTGGGTTTCCACGTTAAATCCTGGTGTTATACTTGTCTGAATATTTTTTATTACATAAAACAAGTTTTACAGGGTGCCTGAAACCCAATACATTTAGAAATATAGCATTAAAATTTCAAGTCCCAAGATAGCAATAACAAAAAATAAAACAGGCCACTGATAGGGCTAAGAGAACTACCACAACTGAGACAAAACAAATAGAAAATAGAGACATGAATGAAACACTAAAAAGAAAGGTCAGGAGAGATTCCTGAGCATAGTGGCCACATTAGACTCAAGAAGCTCCATCTGCCCACTGGCCTCCTTGATTGTTTGGATGTCAGTGGAATCTTCTTCATCCCTATTCTTCTTGGATCTTGCCCTTGTTCTCTTTCCTAGTACTTCATTTAGGTTCTTCTCTTTTTCCTATTTTTTTAATCTGTACTTCTTTCCCAACTGGCTTTTCTTCCATTTTCTCTATGAGAAACTTGATGTGCTCATTTGAAGCCTCCAGGATATTAAAGTTCTGCTCCACTATGCCTTTGAGGGCTTCCTCAAGGTTGTGCATTTTTCCTCCATCTTTTTAACCCTAGAATCCAGTCATTGGTAATCTTCAGCAGCTTTGCAATCCTTGTTGCTATTAGTTCCATGCATTTTGTCCTTGAGGTCCCCCAGTTTGTGGTAGAGCCATTTAATAGACCTAAAATGGTCCAGCATACTATTCTTGGCATTATTGAGAAGGTTAAGCTACATTTCTTTCGTAATGTCACTGAGCATGACCAGAGCTGGTATTCTCATTATACTTGTGTGAATGTTATTTGATATGTTATGTTGTTGAAAGTTTTATATTTTGCAAGTTGATTACTTTTGGACAATGGACTGCAAGTTTTGTGTTATTGATATAGAGACCGAGTGAATTACTGAATAGATCTAAATTTGTTGAAGAGATTAAAATTTTAATTGGTACATCTAGACCCGTGGATAACTGATTCACCCCTCCTCTTAGTTATTCTAAAATCATTCTAACAGTCTGAACCCGCTAATATTTAAAAAAAAAACCCCATGAAAAAATACCTTCCACAAAGTGATCCTCTTACATGACAAGGCCATTTTATTTCAATTGTTGTGCTTTCTAAAAGGAATAATTTTTAGATTGGCAGAGATGATCAATGCAAGAATATGAAAAAAATGTCGAGGAAAACTTCCAGAAAGCTTCTAGAACCTTTACCAAGTTCTCAAATAAACATTATCATGTCATTTCATTTCAATAGTTTTACTTTGGATAAGACAAAACATCTTCTGATTGCTACAGATGGTCAACCTAGTGATGTTGAAAATCCTCAGAAAAATCTTCCACAAAGAGTTCGACAAAACAACCATACAGCTGACCGATAATTTCCCAAATTATCAAGTGTTTCAGAGTAATGAGAAGTAGGATTTATAGATGAAATTATTCAGGTATTGCTATTGGAAACACTCTCTCATGAGATTCACATCAGAACATTATAAATATATTGATGTAATGAAATAATCATAGAGGAGGAGTTTTGGCATTTCAATAGGCCAGGACATTAAAATCTCAAAGCTGAAAAGTGTGTCAATAAATAGCCAGTTGATACTGCTAACCTACATCGATGAAGAGCAGAAAATAATGGTTTTACTAAGCACACAAGAAAGTGATGGCCCATAACATCCTCATGAATGGAAAAGATTCCTTGTGAGCGCACAAGCAAGTGATGGCCTTCTCGTAGTAACTACAAGGTCCATGACCTTGCAGTCCACGACATTATTGTGGTAACTCCAAGGTGTTTATAACTACATTTCTAATTAGCATAACAAGTGAAAAATTAGACTCCGTCGATGAGAGTTAGTCTTTAGTAAAAATTCCATATTAGGCTACATAATCAATCCATGGTGACTGGATTCCAAAAAAATTGCAAACTACCTTAATTTTGTATTTTAAAAAAGTATATATATATATATATATATATATATATATATATATATATGTATATATATATATGTATGTATATATATATATATATATATATATATGTATATATATATGTATGTATATATATATATGTATGTATATATATATATATATATATATATACATATATATATATATATATATATATATGTATGTATGTATGTATATATATATGTATGTATGTATGTATATATATATGTATGTATATATATATATATATATATATATATATATGTATGTATATATATATATGTATGTATATATATATATGTATGTATATATATATATATATGTATGTATATATATATATATGTATATATATATATATATATATGTATGTATATATATATATATATATATATATATATATATATATATATATATATATATATATATATATATATATATATATATATATATATATGTATGCATATATTTATATATACATATGTATATAATTATACATATGTATATGCATATACATATGTATATATACATACATACATACATACATATACATACATATATAGATAGATAGATAGATAGATAGATAGATAGATAGATAGATAGATGTGTGTGTGTGTGTGTGTGTGTGTGTGTGTATTGTCAACCCATATTTGACCACCTATCTAGAGTACCTGAATATAAAAACTAGTGGGCAAATTATTTCAGCCATGTTCAGTTCTAGGTTGAGATTTGTGGCCCTATTGGTTGGCCCCTTATGTGGGCTAGTACCTACTATGGTACCAATAGGTACCCTAAGTGGATATATGCACAAAGATGGGGGACCAAAAAGGTGTGAAATTCATTTTTGGTCCCTCAAAAGATATAGTGCCCATGTTCTATAGGGCGTACACACTATACCACAGATGCACTATGGCTTCGATTACCCATGCTTTAGGCATGGACAATTCAAAACATAGTGCGTGAGTGGTATAGTGCATAATAGCACTTACGAACTATGTAAAGTTCCTAAACGAGTTCAGTGCAACATAAAAATGTAATGATTTACATACCCCATACGCGCTATAGTGCATATGCCCTATGTGGCAATAAATAAATACAAAAAAACCCTTTTTAATAGGATGCACTCATGCCAATTTTAGTACCAATACTATACATAAAATGTAACATTTTATGTTTATACTTTCAGGATGTTTGAGAGTGGTTTTAGCTTTATAGGAGTTAACATAAATATTCTGGATTTTGAGAGTTTTTAGAAATTTTGAGACAGCCAAATTTTAGAAATCAGCACATTATCTTCAACATGATTTCTTGTGCACTTGTGATTGTAACCTTAAGCCCTTGACTTGTGCACAATCATGAGAGAGAGAGAGAGAGAGAGAGAGAGCACTTAGGACATATTAGAACCATAAAGTGTGTCCTAAGGTGTCCTAAGACACCTTAGAACATATTATGACCCCTTATGACAAACTTTATGGTTCTAATGTGTCTTACTGGGTTGCAATGGGTTGTGAGGGCTCCTAATGGGTCCTAAAAGATGTTAGAACCTATTATGACACATTAGGACACATTAGATCCATAAAGTGTGTCATAAGGGGTTATAATGTTTTATAAGTGGTCCTACAACCCCTTAGGACATACTATATGATTCTAGTGTGTCTTAATGGATTATAAAAGGTCATAATGGGTCCTTAGACCCCTTAGAAACTATTAGGACCCATTACGACACATCACAATCATAATGTGTGTCCTAATGGGTCCTAAGGTGTCCTAGGACCCCTTTTAACACATTACAAACCCTTAGGACACACTTTATAGTTCTAATGTCTCTTAATGGGTCATACAGGATCCTAATAAGTCCTAAGGGGTGTTAGGATCCATTACGACACATTACAACTGTAAAGTTTGTTGTAAGGGGTCATACTGTGTTATAAGTGGTCCTAAGACCCCTTAGGAAAAACTTTATGGTTCTAATGTGTGTCATGGGTCGTAACATGTCTTAGATCTGTTAGGAACCCTTACGACCCATTACAACCTAATACGACCCGTTAGAACACATTAGAACCATAAATATGTCATAAGGAGTTGTAATGTGTTCTAAGGGGTCCTAGGACATCTTAGAACACATTATGACCCCTTAAGACACACTTTATGGTTCTAATGTGTCCTAATGGGTCGTAAGGGGTCTTAGGACCCATTACAACACATTAGAACACATTAGAACCATAAAGTATGTCACAAGGGGTCGTAATGTGTTCTAAGGGGTCCTAGGAACCCGTACAAAACACTTTATGGTTCTAATGTGTCCTAATAGATCATTTTGGGTTGTAAGGGGTTCTAATTACTCCTAAAGAGTCTTAGGAACCATTACAACCTATTAAAATTATTCTAATTTTTAATATTTACATATATTATTTATAGTATTTATTATTAAAATACTATTATTTAATTATATAATATAAGCATTTTTAATTTTAAAATATTTTTAGCAATAATATTTAGTATAAATTTAAAAATTTGCTATAATAAATTAAATTATTGTAATTTTTATTATCTATTTATATTTCAAAGAATTATGGTTCCTATTAAGTAATATTTAGTTAATTTAAATTACAAATAATAATATATTTTAAAATAATAACTAAATTATTTGCATTGCCTAATAAAAATTAGAATTTACTTATCTTAGATTTTTAACATTAAGAATACAAGTTTTTAGTGCTTGCACAACAATAATGATGAAAATTTATAGAAGTGATAAGTAAAGATAAAGAAAAATTTAATATTAACATTTTAGTAAAAGAGAATTAAATAATAATGTTATTTTTTATAATAATCAATTAAAATATAATATAAAATAGTTTTATAATAAAATATTATATTAGTATATTCACAAATTATAGTTCATGAAAATATACTATAATTTATTTTTTTAAAAATAAATATTATTATTGTATTTGGAAATTTTTAATTCTGTTAATATTAAATTATTATTTTTTAATAAAAGTTAAGATATGAATTGTATTCATTTTATCAAAATATTAAGATAATATTCTTATATCAAATATTTTTAGAAAATTAAAAATTTAATTTTTAAATTAAAACATAACATTCATATACTCTTGTCTTTGGACGCTAGCTCAAACGGTGGGGAGCAGAGGCTTGAGGTTGTGGATTACCTCCATGGTCTCGGGCTCAAAACTCCTTCTGAATTTTCCCCGTGGGATCGCAATATAGACTGCTGGGATACCTCCTCGTTAACAAAAAAAATGAAAAACATTCATATACTCTTTTAAAATTCAGCTCAACTAAAAGGCCAAAATCTTTTCATTTATTATTATTTTCTTTTTTCAAAAGATAAGTGGGCTGAATATTTAAATTAACATAAGTGGAACACTATATAATGGATATAATAAAAACAGCCCAACAAAATTAACCTCCCAGTATAGAGATTAAACCAGATCACAGACAGTAACCCTCTCAACCAATACAGAATATGCTTGAAGCATGACTAAGAACAGAACAAAACCATTCGAGCGAGAGTATAGCCGAATATACCAGAAAATAATTCTTACTTTTACTTGTTAACAAATTGTAATTATTTTTAAATTTGAAAGAAATAAACAAAAATTTACATATTACAGAGGAACATGATTACAGCCACAACAGCGATACATTTGTAGTAGCTAATACATACCCCAAAGTCAGCTACAGCAGGAAAATGTAGTTGTAGTATTGACAGCTGGTCTGAACAAATTGTAATTATTTGATTGATGCTTGTTTCGGTGTGGTCCCAAACAGTGGCACTAGCTATTTGTAACCCGGCCAGTGCCCCATTTGCCTGTGCGCATGTTACTGCCCAGAATTCTGACAGCTCAGAACCGTATATATCAGAGCCAGAAAATCAATCAAATCGGAAAACAATGTTACAATAACATAGCAATCTTTAGATTGCAATAAAATCTGATTTACACGAATTAAAAACTTAAAGCCAAGAAAGGGAACACAAGAGAGCAAATAGCACTGACAGCAACGAATTTATATTTTTTAAAGATGTCTTACTCTTTTACTTTCAGTCAATAAAGTGCATCGAAGAATGCGCTTCCTTGAATCGTCGTGGATAAATTGCATTGCTAACTGTAGGGCATATATTTCCGGACTCGGAGTTATCTTCCAATTTGTAGTTTAGTTTAGGCTCTTCGGTTGCCATTATTTAAATGTTGTTACAGGTTTGACTTGGTGTAAGCTCGCTTGCTATTGACTCCATTCATCTCTAAGAATTCTTCTCAGTAATAGCACTGCGCACGCCGCTTAATTGAATTGTGCTTTTCTTTGAGGTTTCCCAAAATTGTTTTCATGGAATTCAAAAAGCTAAAGAGAAATGCGGAACTACTTCTATCTGACGAGTGGCGTTTCTGGCGTTTGGCTTCTGTGGATGAAGTGAAAAGCAATATGGACACGATTAAGCAAGGGAAAATCCTTGAGTCGTGGGATATTGCACCCCTTTTGGATGGATGGGTGGATGGCCCCGGCTACAGATATACGGTTAAGAATGAGTACAGACCCAACATGGCGCACATGCTGCTAGTTAAAACCACAGTATCAAGACCATCTGGTAAGTTAACTGCTCTGTGCAGTTCCACGTTTTCATCGTTATTCCTTTATTATAGATTAAAGAATTGAACAAGGCTAATTGTGAAAATCAATTTCTGCAGATGGTACATTTGAAGAAGAAATGTTCTCTGGAGTGAAGTTGAACAGTGAAGGAAGAAAAGCAGCTCTATTGCTCTCCTGTGACGATAAAATTACTGAAGTCACGTGCTTTGTTCTAAAGAGTATCATAGAGATATTTCCGGACCAAGGAAAGCGGCAAAGTGAGTTAGATGGTTTGTCAGAGAGCCTGAAAGAGACTTTCAGTCACAATAGAACTGTATTGCACTATGCCGCCGATCAGCCACACAACGGAAACCAAGCAGAGTACGTTGCAGAATTGGTTCTAAGAAATTTTGAATATGGAAAAGAGTTAATAAAAGCTGCGGATAAATACGGGAGGACTGCTCTTCATTTTGCTGCTCTCCATGGCCACATCCAACTCTGCAATTTTCTAATGACCGAGTGCGGGTTGAAAGCTGATGAAAAGGATCGAAAAGGTGAAAATATACTGCAACTAGTTGTAAACAGCAATATAAACGACAAAGTAGCGAGTTTGGTGCGAATGGAGGAGGTGAGATGTTTAGTTGCTTCGCAGGACGCCAAGGGTAAGACGCCATTGCATAAGGCAGCTGGCAACGGTAATACATACATTATCTCCAGGCTACTAGACTTAGTAGAAGAAAACTGGGAAGAGTATGTTCGTAGGGCAGATTTGTTTGGGCAAACGGCGCTTCACGAAGCGGGCAAGTGGAGGTCACAAGGAAGCCGTGAGGTACCTTTGAAAAAGGATCGAGGCCTCTCTTAGAACGCAACTCTGAAGGAAAAACTGCACTGCACTATTGTGTGCAAATCCCAGACCAACAGAGGGCAAAAGAGATGGCTGAGATAGTGCTGAATCATCACACATCTGGCGAAGAGAGGTTGCTTCTTCTGTGGGCGTCGGCTACTGGTATGGGTACAGCAGAGCAAAGTGCAGAATCCTCATCAATAGGACACTGTTTTCTCAAGGGAAAGAGATTTTATGAAACCGAGGCGGAAAGCTCAAAAGATTTGTTGCTTAGCGCGGTTAAACTAGGGTATGACGCATTGGCATGGGAACTTATCAATAGAGGTGCCAATACTAGTCAATTAGACAACTTGTCCACTGGCGATTTGTCACATGCTCATCGACAACGCGTCCAGAAGTGTACGCATTTTTTCAAAGCCCTTTCTTCTCAATCGGCGTGTCTCATATATTTACTTTTTGTCGGATTTTCCTGTATTCTATTGTTTATATCTTTTTCAAATTTGTCGACCAAATTATGAATATCCGTGGTTAGAAGTTATTAATATAATACATAGCGCTAAAATACATTCAAGTGCCTCAGTAATATGGGATGCATAAAATATGATTGGTTGAGGTACAGTTTATGTAGATCAGTTAAGATCAAAACTCAGTGCTCTACCTAGCTTTTGGACCTTCTTTAGCCAGCTCATTATTGATCTAAATGACTTATTTCTCACATCCCCTTTCCTGAAAATCCTTGTGGCTAATAGCTCAGCTTTGATACCCCGCTTTGAATGATCACCCTTCTCTGCAGTCAGGCTCCATTGGCGTAGTTGCCTTTTTCCAAAGTTAGAAACTTAGATGTTTAGATCATGTTTCTAAAGTTGCCTTTTTCCAAGCACATTTTTAAAACTTAGATGTTTAGATCATGTTTCTACTATGGCAATATTTTTTTTTTTGACATGGAGAAATTAATCAAGAAAAATGCATGTTTAAAAGTATACGCAAGACTAGAATAGAGAGCAAATGTAACAGAAATATTAACACTAAGATAGGCAATAAAATGATTTGTATATTATATATTTAATAATATATACAACTAATGATGCAGGAGCATCCTGGATGTAAGAGCAATCTTGCATCACCTAAAAATATTTCTGTTTTTGTATTCAATAAATGCTATTTTGTGCAGAGCTGCTATTTATGGAAAGTTACTATTTTTGGTAATTTTCGTATGTGCTCATAATGATTTGATTTCTTTCTTGGAGGTTCATTTTGGTCATATAAGCCTGCCAGTAAAGTTTCATTGCCAGATCAAGTGTATATTGGAAGATATTGAAGATTTTCGGTATTGGCAGCAGGGTACAGAAACTTTGAACTTAATTTTGAAGGCTTTAGAGGCTCCGGATGAGGTCAAAAATTTGAATGACGGGCGTTTCCACTGGTCAAGCCTGTAGAGCGCTTCGTGGCGTTTCCGAAATGGGGTTATAATAGCCGATCAGGTCAACTGGTGATGACTTATGGTCTTCAGAAGTTGGGCCACCCGAAATGGCGGAAAATAATTTTCTTCAAAATTTATGTTCGGGTTTCAAAGGTTATCTTGAGCCGACTATGATGTAATAAAATGTAAAATAAAATAATTCTAAGTTTGGTCGGCCTTATTGGCTAAAATTTTGGAACCTTCCTAGGCGGTGGAAAATTGCCTATATAAGGAAGACTGTATTATTGTCTTAGACAGTTCAGAATGGTTCTGGGTAGTAGATCTGGGTAATAGCTCGAGGCTTTGTCCTGCAGAATATTGTAAGGGAATGCCCATGTGGCTTTGCATATTGTAATTCTGAAAGTTTGTAATTCCACATTTGTGGAGATAATAAGAAGCCAATTTTCTGTTCTTGCATATTGTTGTTGTTTCTCTATTTCTGTTATGCGTTTGTGGTATTAAGGGGAGCACCCTTCATCAACTAATAACATTCCTAGAGCTCCTGCTCTTCCTTCCATGTTAAGAACAAAGCAAAATAGAGGTGCCCTGTTCCTGGCTGTTCTCAAACTGTTGCTGCAGCAAGGGGCTTTTTTTTTCTTTCTCTTCTTTGTATTCTAGAACTGTCTTCATCCACCGCAGATACCCAGTAAAAGTGGAGGCAAAAACAAAAACATTAAAAATGCATTTAATTATAAGTCTGGCTATAGTATATAAGGATCCTAAGTAAATTGTACTAAAATTTTTCTTTAATTCAAAATTGTCGACCGTATCCAAAATGGAGAAGATTGCAGTGGTGGGAGAAAGCAATGTATGTTAGGTGAGTAATCTGTGGCAATTGAGGTTACACTCCAACAATTTTTTATTTCTTCAGCTCTGTATTATTTAATAGTCCTTCAGTGCAGAGTGCTGTTAATTTATTTTCAAAGAAAAATTGAAAATAGAGGATTTGTACACAGAAAATTGAAAATAGAGGATTGAGTGAAGGAGTTTTCATGTAACTCTCTATATGAATGAGTGCTTCAATCATACTAAGTGTGTGTGAAGTGTGAGCATTTTCATAAGGAGGAATAAGCTAATTTCCTTATTAAAGCAATTAAAAAATATGAGTTATCCTCCCACTTGGACTAGAGGACAAAATTACATGTAGAGATAGCTCTAGGAATATCCTAAAATAAATAAAAGGAGGATACCTTGGTTTATCCTCAAATTAAATAAAACAACCAAGTAAATATTATAAATTCTAACAGGTTTCCACCATTAATCATAGTTATTCGCAATCTTTGGTTTTCAATGGCAAAGTTGAACAAGTTATTCCAATGATTCTTGATAACTATTTGTATATTCATAATCAAGAATATCAAGTAATACTCTCTTTCTTTACTTGTAAGTCTATATTCCAAAATCTTGAAATATTTAAATCATGCGAGGGAGCTACCTCTCCTAAATGTAGAGAAATATCACATCTCTAAAGTGGTGTATCCAACCATTATATCTAATTTGTTACACTTTCCATTGGGTACTATTTCAAAAATTTTAAAAATAATTTTGTTTGCTTACAGATAGTTTTTTGGTGAGTCTACTATGGATTGAATGAGGAATTAAGACCAGTCTCTTGTCATGGTTGAAGATGGTCCTACCACCTGAGAACATTATTTCTTGTACTACAACTAAATATTGGTTTCCAAGACATGTAAGAAGATAAAATTTATTATCTTAACACATTATCTTAGAGGTGTAGAAGTGTTCAACAATACTCAGAAGTAAGACAAGTGTTAGAAGAAGAAAACATTAGTGAACTCCCTAGAAGACCTTATTCAAGATAAAATATGATCATCATTAAAATAATTGTTATTTTTCCAAGGAAAAATATATATAATATCTAACACATTCAATATTAGAGAAACTGAAATGATTAGTTTACAAAAATGGCTGAAAAGAGGTACACAAGAGGAGATAGAAGAAAATAAATTGTTGACATGGATTTTGAAGTGCTTCAAAAGATTAAATTCACATATTTTTTCCCTCTACAAGAAGAAATAAAGTCAATTCAGCAAGTTGGCCTTCTTCACCACCCAAGGAAACCTCTTTTTCATTGTAATTAGAAGTATTCCTCTTGCACGAGATAGCGGTACTTGTGAACATAATTTTTTTGCCAACTATCGCACAAGCAATGGATCAACAAGCACTAGTACCTTGGGGTGCTACTATAATGATACTCCTAAAGATTATTTTTTTTGTCATTAGTTTTTTTAAAGATCTATTAATTGTCAAAGTCAGTTGGCAAAGAAAATAATTTAGTTGCTAAAGGAAGAGATAATTTCAGTAAAATGAAATGAGTGATAGAAACCGAGCATAAAACATTTAAAATTTTTTGAGGAGATCATTTTATAGAAAATTGGAGATTTAAACAAGATGATTACACATGATTATATGGTAAGATCCACTAATTGAAATTAAGTAAAATATATGTATTGGAGATGTAACCATTGGAAGCATTGTTTAAGGGGAATAATCTAGAACATCTCCACAACTTCTAGATCAAGTATAAAAGTATCAGTGTACGGAGATTAGGGAGTAAGTCAAAGAGAGTAGAGAAATTACAAAGAGAAGGACCTGATTAGTTAGAGATAAGTGTTAGGAATAGTCCCAAGAGATAACTGAGAGGGGGGGGGGGGGGGGTGAATCAGTTATCTACAAGATTTAATTCTTTATCCAATTAAGTATACTTAAACATAAAGCATAAACACAATGAAAGAACACATGAACATAACACTAATATTTTGGTTATAGGGAAATCCAAATAGGTAAAAATCCTGGTGGGAATTGACACCCACTAATATTCTGTACTAGTGTATTATAATCTTTGTTAGAAGATCCTTAACCCTGTTAGGATTTTCTTTACAATATATTAAGTATAGTAGACTTGGTCAAGGGTCTGACCCTGTTAGGAGTCTTTTATAATTGTCCTTGTTAGGGGAGAGGATGCACTGTCCAAGAGCTCACTACTGAAAGGGGTGAAGGCTACAACCTCCTGAATAACAGATACACACTATATCTGGATCTAGGTGAACTACGCTGACCTGCTGTCTAGATCAGTTCCAATGTGTAGAACAAATACTTTACTTGGTCACATAGACCTTCCTTTAATGGTTCAACACTTCGCACACTTTTCTCTTCTCTACTTAATCAATCATGAACCACACTCTAGTGATCACAAATGACTGCTTATAAATATCTTCCCTCTAAATGATATAATCAAGTCGGCCTGTTAGAACCACCTTAAAATCATATTAGAGAAACCATAACAAACTTAGATAAACATTATGTTGGCTCTACTATGCACGCAACACATTCTGGGACCTGTTCAATAAAATAATTGTAGACGCACGCTACTCACTGTCGGCTCTGCCAAAACAACTGGATCTTTCTCCTCAGGCTGAATTACTTCATGCACTCTTAACCGAACATCAATAACTCTCCTCTAAGCTTAACTCCAAGGGCACATACCCAAAAGATAGGCACAACTTTGGAACCAATAAAATCTTTGTCCGCTCTTCTGAATAAGCATAGGAAACTGTTATTGGTGAATAGCAACTGCATAAATTCACTTCTACTGAATATCAGACTATGCGTCCATGACTAAAACATCACTAACATGTCTTCAACATATATCCAAGTGCGCAAGGCTCCATGATAATTGTACGGACAACTATACACAGAACACTTCCTGTTACTCTTTCAGGAACACTGCTAACACAAGCTGCTATATAACTGCATGTACTAATAGTTAACCTTTGTATCCATGATATCATGCTGATATCATGTCCATGCTACATATACTGAAAGCTTACTACACAATACTTCTACGCATGCTACTTTCCATATGTTGTCATCAATGACAAATATACAGTTAGTATTGGTTTGCTGGCAAATCTCCAACAATCTCCCCTTTTGGCATTGATGGCAACATGTGGAATGAAAAACCACCACCAAACCAAATGAACATTTCTTTTATAACTTTCTCCATTTCCTCATCAAAACTCCCTAAAAGATGAATCCTCCATCTGTTGCAATATTTTCCAACATTCTCTATTTCCTCAACTACACTGCTGTTATAATTGAATACTGCTCCCCCTTAGTATATTACTTCTCCTTTTTACTTATATTTTTCATGACTCTATATTACTCCCCCTTTGACATCAATGGAAAAGGGAGTCATTCATTTTAAGCACCAGTACTACTCCTGAGGTAGAGTAGCCAACCTTCCATCAGTCCCTGTGGACTGATGCCTTTCCTTCTTTCTTCTAAGCAAAATTAGGGAAGGGAATTACTCCCAACTTCTCCATAAGATACTCAAAAGTATCCTTTGGCAATGACTTTGTAAATATGTCTACCAACTGATCTTTAGTACTCACATAGTCCAGCTTGACTTTTTTTTATGAAACTTTCTCTCTTAGGAAGTGATACTTGATTTCAATGTGCTTTGTCTTTACAAGCATCACAAGGTTCTTTGACATATTGATAGTGTTATCACTTTTTTAAATATTTTTTGGCTCCGCGTTTTTGGCTTGGGTTTCCTCCCTCGTTTCCAAACCCTAGGTTGGTTTGTTCCTTTTTGTATTTTCGTGTTACCTTTTTTGCTTCACTAAAGGGGCTAATTCACATGTGCCTTTAACCTTTTTTAAGTCATGCATTTGTGGTTAGAAAGTCATTGGCCCCCGTCCCCCTCTTCTCCTTTTTATTTCTCCAGGCCTAGGTTTTCGGTATATTTTCCTAAAGTTCTCACTAAAGAAAAACGAGTGGCTGTCGTTACAACGCAAGACCCCGGTTGTCAGTTTTCTCTGACATGTGATATAGCGACGAGTTGCCACCTATCTCAAAGGCGGGCCCGACTGGAGGAAGAGTTTGCAGACTTTAAAGGGCGGAGAAGATCTATGGTGGTCGTTATACCGTTGATCCGAGATGCTTGCACGTTAAGCTTGCGATATAGTGATGGCCGTCGGATTTACTATGTTTGAAAAGGATTCGGTGGGTCCTAACAGTGCCAGGTCACTATAATTCTTGTGGTTCTTATTGGTTCTCAGAAAGCTAGGTGGCGGCTGACACATTTTTGAAAGACGGTAAAGGATAGTCAGAAGGGACCCGCTCGTATGAAAACGTGGCGCAATGTGATTTGATTAACAGAAGATGATGTGTTTATTTGTGGGGTCATGTTTTCCAAAGGGTTAATCTTCACTTTGATCGGACGGTTCTCGTTATACCGTTGATCAAAGATGTGCAGATTTTAAGTTCACGGTATAGCGATGACCGTCCGATCTTCTTAGAGACTTAAATGCTCAGTGGGCCCCTTGTTGCGCCAGTTCACTTTGACATGTTTATTTCTTATTGGCTGGATGACAACTGTGATCTGACTATTTTCGAAGTGCTCCAAGTTAGAAAGGGAAAGGGACTGGGCCCACTTGTCAATTTTTTGCTGTGTGGCGTGTTTTGATTTGATATGTGCCTGCTTATGTGTCACAGTGGGACCTTAGTTTCTCAGATGATTAAAATGCTGCAAGATCCCATGGTTGTCGTTAAACCGTTGGGATGAGATGCTGGGGTTTTAAGTTTGCGGTTTAGCGACAACTGTTGATTTGAATAAAGAGATGGAAGCCTTTTGGTGGGTCCTCTGTGTTAGATTTATTAATGAGGTGGTCATTTTGATTGGCCACGGATGATGTTGACGTGTAAAGATCGCTACTCGGACCAGGATGAACTTAAAGAATTTATTTCTGCACATGTTAATTTTGAAATGTTCTCATTGGTCGAGAACTAGCTTGCTAAAGGTACTATAGGATTTTGCTGGTAAGATTTTCTACTGCCCGATGCGCCGAAAATGAAATATATCAACGGCTTGAATTTGAATTTTTCTCTTGAATGACGTTTTCACGTCCAGTGAGTGATAGGGCCGCCAATCTCAGTAATGGTGGAATAAATTTCTTACGTGCAGGAGAATTGTGAGCTGTTAGCAGATGTTATATACCAGAATCTGATTAATCTTTTTCTTCACTGTTCTCGTGTGTTCTCCGGCGATAATTTTTCCATGCAGTGCTTTCAAGCGGAAGATTTTTCAGGTGCCTGGTAGGTTTACTCTTGTGTTCAAGTCATTTGAAATTTGTAAAGCTTTGTGGGGTTTTCTTTCATATGGTCAGTTGATATTGTTTGAAGTTTTATTGGGAATTCATATCTTAGTAAGAAGCCTTATTTTCAAAATGCGCCCAAGAGAAGTTTGTCTGGTCAAACAGAATATAGTAAGAGAGGAATTTTCGAGGATTTGATGCAGTTGCTCCCATTTTCTGATAATGGGGCACAAAGAATAAAAGAGCTCACTCCGAGACATCCTAGAGATTCAGTTGCAAAGGGTCTTTATGACAGAGGGAATTGGATGAGAGATGCTAAAGTGGGCGATAAGCACAATGGTCTTATTCTTTTTAAATCAGCATATTCACAAAGGAACGCTTGTGCGCCCCTCAGTAATGTATGGCAGTTTGACATTGGGAGGTTGATATGCCCTGGGGTTTTCATGGATGATGAATTGTTAATACAGATTACTAAATGTTATGATCCTGTGACAAGATGTGTCAAGGATGTAAGCGGAAGAGACCTGATAAGCATTACCGAGGATGAGATTAGATAGGTTTTCTCATTAAATGAACCGTCTGTGGGGTTGGAAAAAATAGATTTTACGGAGTTCACTAAGATTTATGAGGCACAGAAGGACTATCTAAGGGCAGGACCTCTAAGGCAATATTTTGATTAGATAGGATCAATGTGTGCTGTTAGTTCAAGTACACCAGAGCCCATCAGGTTAGATTTATCCAGTAAAAAGGCACAGGAAGTTTATAAGTCTTTATCTTTGATCTTAGGGCATGATGAGAAGACTCATATGCCAGTACCTTTTATGTTCATGATGGTGCAGTCACTCCACCCCCAGCTTGCCCTCATTTTTGCCTTTGCTTCTCATTTGGCTGAAATAATTCATGAAGGATTAATAGGAATTAAGAATATGAAGGTCTCTAGACCATTCAGGTGGTACTCAATGCTTATGCACATGTTTTTGTATAAGGGTGAGAAGTTTTTTAGTACAACGATGAATATTGAGAAGGAAGGATATGGAGAGACTCTCCCAGTGCAATTGTGGACCACAGCCTTGTCCTGGGACAGAACTGATGCTAGTTATATTGCCTTTGATAGGGATTTTGCATCGAGGCTTAGGTCTCTTTTATTTATTGATAATCCACGAATCCCAAAACAGTTATTAAGATTGATTAGGCCAATAGATTACTGCAAGGACATTACCATTGTCCATAATTTTGGAGACATCATTTTGTATCCAGTCTCCACAGTGTTTAGAGTGTATGGCAGTAAGGTGGCACCTTGTATTTTGCCATATCAGGTCCCATTGAAGCTAGGATATGCTGAGATCTTAAGACAAATTGGAAATTTGCAAGAAACCACACTCACTGGCAAAGGTAGAGGAACTTTCTTTCCTGATGTAACTCTGGCACATCAGTATGTAATTACGAAAGGAGGATGGGTGCACCTGCATAAGGTTTTGCAACCCTATAGAATGTCAAAGGCAGTGGTGAGGTGTGCAGATACAGAGGGTTTCCTTTCAGGCATGTTCAAAGATAAGGTGAGGTGTGCTCTTATTGAGCATCAATTTAATTTTCCAGAAGACATAATAAGAAATGAGTTTGACCTTCAAAATCAGGAAATTAAGAAAGAAAAATGGGTGATTTATAACAAGTCTATAGGTTTTATTCAGAACTTTGATAAAACTTATGATCCATTGATTAGTTTTGAACCATGGGCTAGAAAGGTTAATGTCCTTATGGAGAATTTTGAGGGACTCATGAGTGCTGTAAATGAGAAAAGGGTATCTGTGACTAAGACAGATCCAGAAAAGGCTAGGCAGATCTTAAACCAACCCAAATATATGAAGTTGATCCCTAAGGGGGTGTACACAGTACAGAAGAGGAGTGGACATACTGTCCTTCAAACCTCACAACAAGGAAGTGAAGATGTTCCTTCCACTTCAAGAGGGAAGAGACCACTTGGTGATCCAGTAGTGCAGGCACCTTCCCCAAAAAGGCAAAAACAAGAGGAAAAAGGACCGGTAGAGGAGATTTACTCTCCTTCTCAATCCCCTATTCAGTTGGATGAGCATGGGGCGGCAGAGCAGCTGGTGCAGTTAAGGGATGAAGGAAATCTTTTTGTTTTTAATGAAGATTTGCAAGAGGGAATGCCAGAGGCACCTAAGGAGGTGGCCATGGATCTCACAGTAGAGGAATTTGAGGGTAAACAAATAGACCCTATTCTAAAATAGGCAAGTGACTCTTTCCTTGCCGATGATGATTTTTTTAAAACCGGGGCCTTCTCACAGTTCTTATGGAGAATGAAAATCAATCAGTTTAAGGAGATTTGTGAGAAGAAGAAGGAAGAATCCCCTGATAAAGATGTGAAAGAAATAGAGGAGGAGACCAAGGCACAAATGGCTAAAAAATTTGAGAAGATCACTCCAGAAGAAGGGAGAGCCATGATTCATACAGCAGGGATTCTGATCCTACCAGAATGGGACATTGCTGATGCCATTGTTTTTGACCAAGTAAGGAAGAGTAAGGTAAAGACCCTAACTACACTAGAACAGGCTAAGCAGGCAGCTAGGGGAATTACTTTTTCTAAAGATCATGCTGCTCTGGTCATGTGGTCTTTAGATAAAGACAAAAATAAAGGGAAGAAGAGTGATTTTTCCACAGGGTATACAGGGAGCCTAATGGTTCAGAGAGTGGGAGAAACATCTGGTGTGGAGGCCTCTAATTTGATTCTTGAAACTACCAAGTTCAATGTTAGTGTGGCAGAGAAGGATGCCAGAGAAAAGGAAGAGCTTAGGCTCAAATTTGAAATGGTCCTTAAATCTTATAATGAGCTCAAAGTTGAGCTAATTCAAAAGGATAAACTGATTGTCCAGTTATCAGGACCACAGGACCAAAGATCTCCTCAATTAGCAATTTCTGATAAGCCTACGGTGGCTTCATCTTCAAGCCCAATAATTGAATTTCCACCCTCACCACTCCCAGAAATAGATATGGATGCAAGGGTTGCTTGGGAGAAGCTAAAGCTGACAGAGGAAACAAATAAATTGAGAGAAATCAGGGGGCATATGGAAAAGGAAAGGAATGAGAACGCAAAGGCCACAGCTTTAGTAAATCAGAAATATGAAGAAAAAATAGTAGGGGTGATTATGGAATTTGCAGTAGATTTAAAGCCTTCTATTATACATGGCCATATGGATAAGTTAATTTCTTTGCTTAAGGTTATTAATAAAGAGAAGGATGAAATGGCTCCAGTTTTGAAGAGATGGATTGAAAGGTCTCCCAACGTAAAACTATTTCGTATGTTATCAAAGGGACAAGAGGACCCGGATCCTTTAATAAAGCCATTGCATCAAATTGTGAAGAAGTTGGTGCATTTCAACATTTCTATGGATATTTTTATCAGGAGGACAAGGATGTTGAAATTTGAATTGATGCTTTCAGGTTATGAACTGGTGCCTCCTATTTTTACAGACAAAGGAGAATTTAAGGAAGCTTATCAGTGGAGGGAGGAGTTAGATGGACTCCTCACAGAAGGAATCAATAATGTTTTAAGTGATAAGTCTTCTTTCAGTGGCACAATTAAAATGTTGATAAATGCCAGGTTAATGTTTGACACCATTCAACAAAAAATCATACAGATCATTAGTGAATGGGAACAGTTGTCTACCGAGAAGGATGAATTTGTTAAGTTTGAGTTCGCAAGTGAAGAGGTGTATAATAAATGGAGATCTCAGTACATGCCAGCTGTGGAGAGTGAAGATACACCGCCAGCTTCATAAAGTAGATCAGAATAGTAAATTTTGAGTCATAAGGGTGGTTGAGATATGAGGAAATATTCATTACAGAATGGACAACAAATATCACAGATTAGATTTGTTAACAGCTGCCCAAAGATTGCATTAAAAGACGTGAAGAAGGTCAGCTCAACTGCATTTTCCTCACCATTGTGACTGAGTGTATTTATTGTAAATTTTGTAGTTGTTGAAATGTTTTAGGGTTGATATTTTGTAAACTCTAGAATGACCGGAAGCTTATTGCATTTCCTTGTATATAAAAGGATTTCCCATGGTCATTCTAGGTATTGAGTAAGTTAGGTGTAAGAAGAAAAAGAGAATTTTGAAGCCCTGCTACTCAGTCGAGGATTGTAAATTTGCATGATTTTGTCAGGATAATAGAGAAGTGATACAAGTTGGCACCATTATCCAGTAAGTTTGTTATTTAGAATATGATGTATGTAAATGATCATGGTTATACTTAATACAAATATCAAATCTTTACCTCTCCATTGTGTTTGTTCTATGAATCTTTAAGCCTATTTTAGGGTTTATGTGTATGTATCTCGCTTTGAGTTCTGACCTAGGGTTGGATTAAATATTACTCAAAGTAAAGTATGTGTTCATTGAATTCGCATAAGGATTATCTGTAAGTAGGGAAGAGTTGGGGTATTTGTATTTACGATTCAAAAACCAGTTGTTTTTGGATCCTTTCTATTTTCTGACTCTATTGCCCAATGGATAAGACACTGGCCTGTATTCTCCTATCTTTGTTCTTAGAAGGTGATTCAAATTTCAAAGTCCCAAAATCTTAAAATCACTACCAGCAATTTCAGTTTTATTTACTTTTATGTATTGTCCTACCCAGTGATGGAGGATCAATGAACAATAGGTTGTTGTTTAGTATTCTCTCACTGTTTTCATCTTTTGAAAGATCCAATAAAGAAATAAGGGGCAGAGTTAAGACTATCAGTTAAGAGTTAAATACTATTGGATCAGGTGTACCCGCCTTGGTTTGACAGAGTCAGAAGCAGAAGAGGGATTATCCATCCCTATAGTTGGTCCAGTTGCCTATAGATTGCCCACATTTGGAACTAACCAATCCTTAATATCCATCATAGGCATATTGGTGTCTCTTTGAGTGTAAACTCCTTTCCAGGAACCAACAGATAGTGCTAGTGTTATCCTAGTGAATAATAATAGGATAATCAATCTGAATTGCAAAATCCTTTATCATCTGCTTAATCCAAACAATTGTAGAACCATTCAAGGCTTCTGCAACATATTCTACTTTTGTTATTGACTAAGAAATACAATTCTATTTCTTGCTTGTCCAAGTGACAAGTCTATCACCAAGAAACACTGCTCCACTTGATGTACTCTTTCTATCATCAACACATCCTGCCCAATCTACATCTATGTACACATGAAGCTCAATATTATCTGAATTAGGATACCATAGACCATAGTCTATAGTGCCTTTCAAGTATCTGAATATCCTTTTTACTGCCATGAGGTGACTTTGTTTAGGTTCTGCTGCAAATATTCCAACTATGCCAATTGCATTAGAAATATCAGGTCTAGTCTAAGTAAGATAAATAAGTTTTCCAATCATAGATTTGTACAAAGTTATATCTACTATTGGTGAGTCATCTACTTTTGTAAGCTTTCATCCAGTAATCATGGGAGTCCCTACTGGTTTGGAATCATCCATCTTGAATTTCTTTAATATTTCCTTCACATACTTGGACTGATTAATGAAAATACATTTCTCTGTCTACTGGACATTCAATCCCAAAAAGTATTTGATAGGACCAATCATACTCATCTCAAATTCATTTTGCATCTCCTTAGCAAATTCAGCACTAAGTTTGCCATTACCTCCAAAGATAATGTCATCAACAAATATAGCTACAAGTAGTAAACCTTCAGATGTCTCTCCTATGAATAGATTACAGTCTGCAACTCCTTTCTTGAATCCAATATTTGTTAGATATCCATCTAGTCTCTCATACCATGCTCCAGGGGCTTGCTTAAGTCCATAGAGGGCCTTTTTCAATCTGCATACCATATCAGGTATGTTTGATAAGGTGAATCCTTCTTGTTGATCAATGTATACTTCTTCTTTCAAATCTCTATTGAGGAAGCCTGACTTGACATCCATCTGATAAACTTTGAAGTTTTTGACTATAGCATAATCTAGAAACAACTTAATAGCTTCTAATCTGCTCACATGTGAAAAAGTGTTTGAATAATCAATGCCTTCTCTTTGTGCATATCCTTTCCATACTAATCTTACTTTTTTTCTTACTACTGTACCATCTTCATTCATCTTGTTTCTGAATATCCACTTTGTTCTAATCACATTTTTATCACTAGGTCTTGGGACCAGCTCCCAAGTGTCATTCTTAATAATCTGATCTAGTTCTTCTTTCATAGCATCATGCCAATTTGAATCATTACAAGCATCTTCAACACTTAAAGGTTCAATCTAAGATAGTAAACATACCACTTCATTATTAGCTGAGTTCTTTGCTTGTGATCTTGTTAAGACTTTATCGCTTTGATCTCCAATGATGTCTTTCTTGGAATGGTTTCTAGATGTAAACTTTGGAACCTTAGTTGATGCTAACTCATCAGCCTTAGGAGTTTCTTCTTTACTTGTCTCAAGGTCATTGAATAACACATCAATGCTGTCAAACATTTCTTCAATAACTATCTCACTAGTGGAGGGTCTGGGTTCTTCTTCAATCATGGGTGAGTAATCATGATATCTTTCTTAAACCATGTTTCATCAATCTTAACATGAGCACTTTCAATGATCTTTTTCAATCTTAAATTGAAACATCTATAAGATTTACTTTTAGTAGAGTAACCAAAGAAAATACCTTCATCTCTTCTTGCATCAAACTTTCATACTGCTTCATCCCTTTTGATGTAGCACTTGCTTCCAAAGATTCTGAAGTATTTTACTGTGGGAATATTACCAAACGACAGCTCATATGGTGTTTTATCAGCGCCAGGCCTTAATTAAATTCTATTGATGGTGTAGACTGTTGTATTGACTGCATCTCTCCAATAGGTGTGTGCAACTTTTCCTTCAATCATGATGGTGCGTGCTGTATCAAGGATGATCCTATTCTTTGTTTCTGCAATTCCATTCTGCTGAGGGGTTCTAGGTGCACTCAACTGTCTCTTTATGCCATGTTCTTCATAATACTCATAGAATTTGTCAGAGGTGAATTCTCCTCCTTTATCTGATCTTAAACATTTTATCTTTAGTCCAGATTCATTCTCAACCTTAGCTTTGAATATTTTAAACTTCTCAAATGCTTCTAACTTATCTTTTAAGAAGGTAACCCACATCATCCCAGTATAATCATCAGCAAACAAACTGAAATACCTTTCTCCATAGTATGATCTTTTTTGAATTGGACCATATAGGTCAGTATGAATTAGATCCAACTTGCTCTTTGCTGAATTGTGCTTGCTCTTGAATGAATTTCTCACATTCTTTCCCATCACACATTCCCTGCATATAGTATCAACTAGCTTTTCTATGCTAGGTAGATCTCTTACTGCCTTTACATTGCTTATCTTTACTATGTTATCAAAATTGATATGACATAGTCTTTTATGCCACAATCAACTGACTTCAACTTTACAAACAAAACAACTTTCTTGTAAAATGAGTTGGAAAACATTACCTCTTGTCGTTGAGCCTGATGCAATCATAACACCATCCTTGTTGTTAATGATGCATTTGTCATCTTTGAACTCTAATTGATAGCCTTTTCCAAGTAACTGTCCAAAACTGAGAAGGTTATGTTTCAAACCATCAACATAGAGAAAATCATCAGTATTGTTCTTTCCATCCAAGATGATGGATCCTCTACCAACTATGGGTTTAGGAGTATTGTCCCCAAATCTAACCATGCCACCATTATATTTGTCCAGATGAACAAATCTATTCTTATCACTTGTCATGTGATGTGAACAACCACTATCTATAATCCAGTCTGTCCTTATATCTGCTTGAGAAATTAATGCTAGCTCTTGTTCCTCTTTCTCATCTTTATGATTTGTCTTATTATTCATTTTGTCTAAAATATCAATGAATCCAATTCCTTCTTCACTTGATTCATCATCTGAAACTCCATCTCCAGCATAGTAACATTTCCTAAAGTACTTGGGGCTTGTAGTCCTTTTTGAACTTTCTAGCTCTAGTAGGACATTTAGATGCAAAGTGACCGATCTTATTACATGAAAAACACTTAAATAGTAATTGACCTTCATATTTTCCTTTTCCTTTCTTTTCTCTTTTAGCAATCATAGCAATAAAATCATCTAAATTTTTCTCATTGTCATCAAAATTACTAGAAGTGTTTGTAGATTTCTTACCATGAACTATTGCTTTGAACACTGTCTCACTCTCAGGTTTTGTCTTCAATCTTGAAATCTCAAAAGCTAAGATTTTTCTGATCAAGGTCTCTCTCTTGAAACTAGATGTAAGTTGCATGGTCTCATCAAGAATGTTGATCTTGTTTTCATATTCTGGAGTGAGAGTAGTCATTAGTTTGTCCATAATATCTTCCTCTGAGATCTCTCCACCATTGTTCTTGATTCCAGCAACTGCTTCATTAATCCTTTGATTGTAATCTCTTATGTTTTCTTTAGGCAGCATCTCTAATGCATTGTATCTTTTCTTCCATTTTTTTCTACGTGCATCCTTTGCTTGCTTGTCACCTTCTGTTGATGTTTGTAGCATCAGTCAGATAAATAATATTGACTACATGATTATTATGAGAAATGATTTATTATATATATATGTATATATACATACATATCAATGTATATAATAATTGATATTACTATATACATTAATGTATATGTATATATAAAGTTAGGTTATAATTATTGTCATAATAATAGTTAAATTGAGAAAATAAATATTTATTAATATAATACTAAAGAGATATTATATATATATAATATATAATATAGAATCATAAGTGTATTAATTATATTAATTACAATAATAATAAATAGACATGTCCCTTTAGAGGGACATGTCTCTTATTGGCTCATTCTCAATATAAATGAAAGAGATTGTTGCATTTGGAAAACACATACAATAACATAGTGCTATTACATTTGCAGCGATCATAGAAAGTTAACATGGTATCAGAGCCAGACTGCAAATGTGAGACACAACAAAGAACGAGCGAATTCCAACACATATTTATCATTAAGCCTATATGGATAAAATGAATGGGATGCGGTGATATGGATAATTAGGATCAGGGAATCCTATTCAATCCGAGTCAACAGAGTTGCAGATGGGTGTCAAATTTCTGTCAATACCTTCCTCGTCTTAGCGGTTCTCCTCCTTGTCTTAGCCATCATTTTTGGGTACCTGAGAAGGATCCGTGGCATGAAGAAAATGCATCAGAGGAAGCTGATCCGGAGAGACGATATCCTCATTTAGAGCACCGGTCTCATTTTTCTTCAGCGTGGAGGAGATCAAAGAAGCCATGATAAATTATGTGGAGTCGAATCTGATCGGGGAAGGGAGCTTCGGGATGGTGTACAGAGGCACTCTGGCCGATGGATCATGAATCACCGTAAAGAGATTTGAGGACTTTAGGCAGAGAGCAGAGGAGTTCAACCACGAGGTCCAGGTCATCAGCACCACCAAGCACCAGAACTCGTTGCCTTTGAAAGGCCACAGTGTGGGGATAATCAACCACGAGCCAGAGCAAGTTCTAGTCTATGATTTGATGGAAAATGACATCCTGGCGGATTATTTCTTCACCTCTACCCGACCCTGTCTGACGTGGCCACATAACGGAGATGAGAAATTAAAAGAAATGAAAGCCAAAATCATTATGAAATTGCTTGATCTCTACATTGTGTCACAGATGACTTGTTCTTGCCATCAACAATATATGGATTGACAATTCTGATCATTGCGCACTAGTATTTGGTTTCTCAATACTAGATTGACAAACACAGTTCCTCCTAGGCATGTTTTATATCTTGTCAACAGCAGGTCACCTCCAATACAATCCCAAACAATTGATTGAAGTGTGTGAAGTTTCGAGAACAATCAACCCAAGGAAATAATAATGAGTCGACATCAGCATCAGAGAGACATTACACTAAGATATCTATTTAATCAAAAACAAAATGGGCTGGAAATTACAAAAGACTCCACTGGATGCCTTCGTCTAATATCTACGGAATAAATATTGTAATGTTCCCGAAGATCACTGGGTACCATACAAGAAATGATTTGATAACAAATACAAAGTCTAATGTCTACTCAAGGTTGTTTCGGTGACTAGAGAATTGGAGTTATCGCGGTGCTTATTAGTATTTGATCAAGTGCTAAGATAGGCAATTGTCTTTGGAGATCACAATTCCTTGAGAAGAACAATGTATGGTGTAGTGAAATAATAATGAAGCATACATATTTGATCGTTGGAGATATTATCTTCAGCGTATGTATTCCTTATCTACACTAATGTTCGGGTGTTAAATATATGCCACTGGCGGAATAATAATATAATTGAAGATGTTCGAAGATTAATATCCTAAGGTTGCAGACTATATGGTTATGGCGGAACTAACCTATGTCTTATACTTGCCGCTATCATAAAGAGAAAATATTACATTCAATGATATATTTCATATTGGCAGAGGTCAGTAGAACAACATAATCATTCTTGCATTGGGCTTCTCTGTTGCTACATGGACTCCAAGAAAGGATTGAGTTTCATGTTGGTGCTTGTTCATCTCAAATTGATTATCGGATTAAATTTTTGCCGCAGAGATGGCCTCACCTAATTATGGTTACTCGAAATGAGCCTTCATCACATTTCTTGCTAGATCAGGAGATTACATTAAAGGTGTCATCAGCCTTGCCTACTGCTGTGTGCGGTCTTTCTCAAATAAGTTCCCACTCATATTCTTTCTTGATGTCGTTCAACCAATCTAGTAGTCAATGTATTATTTAAATACAGAGAGAAAGATGGGTTACACGTGGATGAAAATAAAGATACAACAAATGTAATTTTAAGTGAATTGATGCTATATTATTACATCCATGCCTGTCACATTACAAAGAATGGAGAAATTAATAAGGCACGGGAGTTAATAACATTTTTAATTATCTACTGAATGTAGGAGTTACGAATATGCATTCGTATTATGTCTTCATTGCCATAGGGAGAGGAATTTGTACAACTCTCTATTCTAGAAGAGTCAACGGAGGAAGTTATGCATGTTACCATAAGTTGGGATGCTAGTGTATCATAATCTCAACACAATGGACATTTCCTTGGAAGATCGAAGTAGACAAAGGATTTGAGAGTTGATTGTAGTGGATGAAACACTCTCAATAGAATTTGTAGATTGTAAGGTCCATTGTTATCGGAAGGTAATTTTTGGTGCTCAGTAGTGCATCCATCTAACAACTAAAGGTCATTGTTTGAAGGGTATGCATCTATGTTAGTGGGAGTAGGTGAAGAATATCCTTTAAACTGCATGAGATTAGTATTTTTGAGTTCAATTTCTAAATATTATATTTCTAATCTCTTATTTGTGTATCTATGTACATAGTATAAGAGCTATTTGCCTTGATCTTTTCCTTTCTCTCTAAGGATGTGCATGCAGGAAAAGAAATTGAGTAGAGAGTTGATATCCGATTCAGAGGGAGTTTGACAATGTCAAGATGGATACATGAACTTAAGCTTCTGAGGGAGTCAATACAACATCTAGAGGATCTGTCTTATTTGATTTCCAAAGATCTTGGTCATATTGATTCAGAGGGAGTAAAGACACAACTTGCTCGCAGAAGGTTGATATTAGATTTAGGGGGAGTATGATAGTTCATCTAAAACCAACCTTGGATGAGGAGTTGAGGAGGTTGTTACAAGACCTTGAAGGAAGCATCCAGAGGACTATGAGATTGAGTCTCATGTGTGCTGTTGAAATGCCTTTATGCTAGCTCCTACATAACTTGGAGTTCACCTAGAGAGATGCAAACTATATAAGAGATATAGTGCATAAGTACATCCTATTCAAGTTACATTATCACTACGGAACATATGGCTGATATTCTCACCATGTTTCTTGCTAGAGGTAAGGTTGTGTACCTTTGAGATAAACTTGGCATATTGGAGAATAAAGCCTTAGATGAAAAGGAGTTTCATCTATTATCATGTATGTTATTTCATTCTTCTCCTTGAGAGAGAAGTCTAAGGTGAAAACTTTTGTTTCCACCCTTTGGGATGAGCATGGATCCACCCTCTGACATAAATCAAGGTGGATTTCATGTATGTGACTCCTGGACTTATGGGCCCTCCTGTGAACATTGGAGAAAGGTGACGACTTTTCAACAATGAACACTTGTATTGATTACAAGATGACGGTCTTGTAATGTGGATTTGTTATGGTAGACGGTTATCTGTCTGTGCACATACCATAATAGGGTTATATGTAAATAAAATGTAATGTTTTACTTGCTATATCCTTGTATCACTATTGTGGTGATACTCAAATTAGGTATCACAGGGTGATTCCTCATATCATTGTGATATGGAAATTAGGTATCACTGGGTGATTCCTCATATTGTTGTGATATGAAAATTAGGTATCATGGGGTGATTCCTCATATCTTTGTGATATGGAAACTAGGTGTCACAATGCATGGTGATTCCTCATATCTTTGTGATATGGAAACTAGGTGTCACAATGCATGGTGATTCCTCATATCGGTGTGGTATGAAAACTAGGTGTCACAATGCATGGTGATTCCTCATATCAAGATGATATGAAAACTATGATACTAACTAAATTATAATTACATACATATTAATATAATGAAATATTAAATTAACTTGCATTAAAGATTATACTGATAGCTTATTGGTGTTTACTTCTATCCACCAATAACTATCGGTTTGGACTATAAACTGATAACTATCACATGTTAGGCTTGGTATCACATGTTAGGTGATACTTCATGAATTATGTAATATATGATTACTTAGTATCCAAACGAATCATATTAGGATCCTTCTGAACTTAGTATCATATATTAATTGGACCCTATGAAACATATCACATAGTGACATGTCTCTACGTAAACTTAGTATCCATATGACAGACATCATGAGATGTATTATCATTAGACATACCATGGATATTTATGAGCTATAGTGAACATCATGTGACTTGATATTTAGGAGGTAAATGCTCTTGATAATCACTTTGGGTAATTGATGAATATTTGTGAGTTGTATTCAGTAGGCCATTGCCCTGAGTAATCAGTGAAGTATCGTGAGACTTGATACTCGAGAACCATTACTCTTAATATCAGTAAAATGATATGAACATATAAAATGATTATTATACTCACATTGAGTACTTGGTGAATATCATGGACTTGATCTTCCACAAGTACTCACTATATATATATGTGTGTGTGTGTGTGTGTGTGTGTGTATTACATTGTGATAAAATGACTATCCTCTCTAGTTGAGAGGGAGTGTTAGTTATTTTTGTGTTTCTATGGTGAGAATCATAAGTGTTGACATTGGATTGATTTATCCTCCCTAGCTAAGAGGGAGTGTTGATGTTTGTAGCATCGGTCAGATAAATAATATTGACTACATGATTATTATGAGAAATGATTTATTATATATATATATATATGTATATATACATACATATCAATGTATATAATAATTGATATTACTATATACATTAATGTATATATATATATATATATATATATATATATATATATATATATATATATATATATATATATATATATATATATATAAAGTTAGGTTATAATTATTGTCATAATAATAGTTAAATTGAGAAAATAAATATTTATTAATATAATACTAAAGAGATATTATATATATATAATATATAATATAGAATCATAAGTGTATTAATTATATTAATTACAATAATAATAAATAGACATGTCCCTTTAGAGCGACATGTCTCTTATTGGCTCATTCTCAATATAAATGAAAGAGATTGTTGCATTTGGAAAACACATACAATAACATAGTGCTATTACATTTGCAGCGATCATAGAAAGTTAACACCTTCAAACATGTCTTTTAGGTGATTCCATATCTTATGGGTGGTGTCTACTTTTTTTATCTCTGAAAATTCACTATCAGATAGGGCACTAATAAGGGCGTCTTTAGCTATAGCATTCTAATGAAACAATTCCTTTTTCCTTTTAGTAGCATCATCCTTTCCAAGATCTTCTAGGGTAGGAATCTTGGCTTCTTTGATAGTTACATCAAAAACTTCAAAACCAATGCACTCCAAATGAGTCACCATCTTGTTCATTCAATCAAAATAATTCTCTCCATCGAACTTAGGACTTTCTTTTCTGAAGTATGCCATCTGATCAACCTCAAACTGTTAAACTTTCTCTCTGAGGCACTTGGCTCTGATACCAATTATTAGGAATAGTTCCAAGAGATAATTGAGAGGGGGGGGTGAATCAGTTATCTACAAGATTCAATTATTTATCCAATTAAGTATACTTAAACATAAAGCATAAACACAATGAAAAAACACATGACCACAACACCAATATTTTGGTTATGGGGAAACCAAAATAGGTAAAAACCCCGATGGGAATTGACACCCACTAATATTTTGTACTAGTGTATTATGATCCTTGTTAGAAGATCCTTAACCCTGTTAGGAGTTTCTTTACAATATATGAAGTATAGTACACCTGGTCAAGGGTCAGACCCTATTAGGAGTCTTTTATAATTGTCCTTGTTAGGGGAGATGACACATTATCTGACAACTCACTGCTCAAAGGGGCGAAGGCTACAACCTCCTAAATAATAGATACACACTATATCTGGATCTAGGTGAACTACATTTTGACTTTCTATCTGGATCAATTCCAATGTATAGCAAAAATACTTTACTTGGTCACATAGACCTTCCTCTGATGGTTCAACACTTTGTACACTCTGCTCTACTCTACTTAATCAACCATGAACCACACTCCATCAATCACAAATGACTGCCTATAAATATCTTCCCTCTAAATGATATAATCAAGTTGGCCTATTAGAACCACCTTTAAATCATATTAGAGAAACCATAACAAACTTAGATAAACATTATGTCAGCTCTACTATGCACGCAACACATTCTGGAACCTATTCAATAAGATAATTATAGACGCACGCTACACACTGTTGGCTCTACCAAAATAACTGGATCTTTCTCCTCAAGCTGAATTACTTCATGCACTCTTAATCAAACATCAATAACTCTCCTCTAAGCTTAACTCCAAGGCGCATACCCAAAGTATAGGCGCTACTCTGGAACCAATAAAATTTCTATCGGCTCTTCTAAATAATCATGGGAAACTGCTACTGGTGAATAGAAACTACATAACTTCACTTCTACTGAATATCAGACTGTGTCCATGATTGAAACATCACTAACATGTCTTCAACATATATCCAAGCGTGCAAGGCTCCATGATAACTGTGCAGATAACCATACATAGAACACTGCCTATTAGTATGTCAGGAACACTGCTGACACAAGCTGCTATATAACTGTCTGTACTAACAATTAACCTTTGTGTTAGAAAGTAAAGTCCACCAAGATAACTGAGAGGGGGGGCGAATTAGTTATCAGATAATTATAAATTTTATCATCTTCAATAGCATTAAACCATATAAGCAATATAATCACCAACCATAGAAAGATATTCATACACAATAACAAAATGACACAACATATGTTAACTAGGGAACCTCTTGATCAAAGAGTAAACCCTGGTGGGAATGATGCCCACAAAGAATGTACTAATATAAATATTCCTTGTGAGAGGATGGACTCTGTTAGGAGTCTTATGAAATACATTTAGTACATATGAATTCCTGTTAGGAGATTTTGAATCCCTGTTAAAAGATTCTAACCCTATTAGGAGTTATGGAAGATAGAAGGACCCATTGCCCAAACAGCTTCAGGGTAAGATCACTAAACACACTGTCCAATAATCTTTACATTACTCAATAGAATAATATGTTACCTCTTCTATGACTATGCCAAACCACACTCACTGTTACATCAGATCTCAATTTTAGATCTATGTACTTCGCATGTCTTCCTTCACAAATTCACTCTCATACTTAGCTCTTTTCTTCACTTCATGCATACAACATCACAACCGTTGCTACCATAAAATAATTACACACTTTCACATTCCTTCTCCTCTCTACAACAAGGTAATACATTCCTTCTTTTATACCACACTCAAATAATTACAAATGAGTCGGCACACAATTACAAAATAAAAATTTCCACACGCTACACCAAAATTACACAAAAATTGTCGGCTTCCAAATAAAATAAATCTTTACTCGTGCGATCTCAAAGTTCGCACTATCATCCACATCACTATCAATGTGTCTTCAACTTTCCTTTAACTACACAAAACTAGATTCCATCCCAATTAGGAGATATCATCCGATTTCCACAAACGGCTACTCAGGAACACTGCCTAAATACTGCTTCCACCAAAATGATCATAACTTCCATGAATTAATGAATTACTATCAACGCTCTTAACCATAGACATATGACATATCAAAGAGTATAACCTCAACATCGCATAGCTCTAAATGCAATAACCCACATGCGCTAATCTAAACTCTATCTTCTTCTCTGCAATTCTTCGGTAAATCACTGTATTGACATCAATGACAATCATAGTCACGAATGCAACAATAACTGCTACAGAATGTATGCCAAACATTTAGCATTCATTCCTAACAATCTCCCCCATTGGTATTGATGGCAACATAGATGAAAAACATCCAATGTTCCAAAAATCCAATACTGCAACACTGCTGCTCTGTCAAACATTCTCAAGTCCTCTTCATCAATCAAATCTTTCTTAGCTAACAAATATTGATTTTTTGGTTTTTCATGTACACTTCTCCCCCATTGACATCAATGACAAAAATTTCAACACTATGTCAACAAAAACTTAATGTCAAAAGACAGTGTTCAGAAAAATACATTTACTAGAGTCTTCATGACTTAGCTCAGATACACATACTCCCCCATAGAGGAAGTACCAACATCTAGTCCAAAAGAAAGATAAGACTCATATATTACTAGATGGATTCAACCAACTACATCACTTCTCAAAAGTAGGCTGGGGCATAACCCCAATCATACCTCTCAAATACTCAAATGTATCCTTAGGCAAATGATTTGTGAATATATCTGCTATCTGCTCCTTTCTACTTATGTACTCAAGTCTGACTTCTTTTTCAACGACTTTCTCTCTTACAACATGATACTTAATCTATATATGCTTTGTCTTAGAATGTAATACAAGATTTTTAGACATACTAACTGTACTGGTGTTATCACAATGTATAACAACAGGTTCAGCAAATTTTATACCAATATCCTTCAACATTTGCTTCATCCAAATTATCTAGTTACAATTGTTTGCTATTGCTACATATTCTGCTTCTGTTGTGCTTTGTGAGATACAATTCTTCTTCTTACTTAGCCAAGAAACTAATCTTCCTCTAAGGAAAAATGCTCCACCACTGGTGCTTTTCTTATCATCAATACTGCCTCCCCAATCAGCATCTGTATATGCACATAGGGTAAAATCATCAGATTTTTCATACCATAATCCATAGTCCATTGTGCCTCTTAAATATCTCAGTATCCTCTTTACTACTGCATAATGTGATTCTCTAGGTTCAGCTTGAAATCTTGCTACAATTCTAACTGAATGTGCTATATTAGGTCTTGTATGAGTCAAATACTACAATCCTCCAATCATAGATCTGTATTTATTCTGTTGTAATGCAGGAGTCTCATCTGTGTTAGATAACTTATGTCCAATCACCATAGGTGTTCCAATTGGTTTACAATCCTCCATGCCAAATCTTTTCAATAAATCATTCAAGTACTTTGTCTGACTTACAAAAATACCATCATTGTTCTGTGTTATCTGTAATCCCAAAAAGTATTTCATCTCACCAATCATACTCATTTCAAATTCAGTCTTCATTTCATCAACAAAATTGTCACTAGCTTCATCTTCACCTCCAAAGATAATGTCATCAACAAAAATAACTATAACTAACAAGCCATTTTCAATATCCATTTTGTATATAGATTGATATCAACAGTTCTTTTTATAAATCCCAATTTTAACAAATACTTATCCAGTCTTGCATACCAAGTTCTAGGTGCTTGTTTAATTCCACATAAAGATTTCTTCAATTTACATACCATGTCTCCTTGAGTTAAAGGAAAACCTTCAGGCTACCCAATGTAGACTTCTTCCAATTCTCCATTCAGAAATGTTGACTTCACATCCATCTAATACACTTTGAATTTCTTGTAAGCTGCATAAGCCAAAAACATTCTTACTACTTCAATTCTTGCAATAGGTGCAAAAGTTTCTTCATAGTCAATTTCTTCTTGTTGTGAGTAACCCTTACATACCAATCTTGCTTTGTTTCTTACTACTCCTTGTTCATTCATCTTATTTCTGAATACCCATTTAGTTCCAATAACATTCTTGTCGTTAGGTCTAGGGACCAATTCCCAAGTCTTGTTCTTTTCAATCTGATCTAGTTCTTCTTTCATAGCATTAGTCCAACTTTCATCTTCACAAGCTTCATTAGTAGTCTTAGGCTCAATTTGAGAAATCAAACATAATTGTTCTTGTACCTTATTACGATTCAATACTCCTCTTTTGATGCTCCCAATAATCTATTCAAAAGGATGATTCCTTAACAAACTCTTGCTAGGTGTCACTATCTCAAATCTCTCTTCATATGTAGGTTTTTCAATAACTTCACTGTGGCTTTCATTCAACAAATCACTGTCAGTTTCATAAAACAATTAAGTAGTTCTAGTGTTAGGTTTAGGATGAGCTTCTTCATCAGATTCATAATCAATCATTCTTTCCTGAATTTTGTATTTTTTATCAACTTTAATATTTGCGCTTTCAACAATAGTCTTAGTTCTTTTATTAAAACATCTATATGCTTTGATTTTCAAGGAATATCCAAGAAATATACCTTCATCACTTCTAGGATCAAACTTTCCAATATCATCATCTCTCTTTATATAACATTTTCTTCCAAAAATTCTAAAATACTTAACTGAGGGTGTATGTCCAAACCATAATTCATAAGGTGTCTTGTCTGTGTCTGCTCTAATTTGTGCTCTTTTCATTGTATACACTGATGTGTTCACTGCTTCTCTCCAGAATATCTTTGTCAAATCATTTTCAAACAACATAGCTCTTGTTGCTTCAGTCACTAATCTGTTCCTTCTTTCTACAATGCCATTTTGTTCAGGTGTTCTAGGGGCTGAATACTATCTTTTAATGTCATTTTCTTCACAAAAGTTGTTAAACTCTCTAGAAGTAAATTCTCCACCTCTATCAGATCTCAAACACTTAATCTTCATTCCAGATTCATTCTCAACTTTATTCTTAACAATCTTAAACTTATCAAATGCTTCAGATTTTTCTTTAAGAAATGCAATCCACATCATTCTTGTAAAGTCATCAACAAGAATCATAAAATACCTTTTTCCAAAGAATCCTCTAGTCCTGGTAGGAACGCTCAAATCTGTATGAACAATCTCTAGCTTCTCTATAGATGTAAACTTCTTACTAGGAAAAGAACTTCTCTTCTGTTTAGCCATTACACATTCCTTGCAAATCATGTTAGTAGGCTTTATAATTTTAGGTAAATCTCTTACTGCAAGTGTAGTACTTACTTTCACAATGTTATCAAAATTTATATGACAAAACCTTTTATGCCATAACCAAGTGTCATCAATATTTGTAATCAAACATGTCATCTCAGTAGGATTCAACTGAAATACATTACCTCTGGTTCTAGATTTAGTTCTAATCAGATTTCCATCTTTATCTTTTATCACGCAAGTTTTCTCATTAAACCAAACTTGATATCCCTTATCAACTAATTGTCCAACAATCAAAAGATTATGTTTTAATCCATCCACAAAGTAAACATCATCAGTATTAGTCTTTCCATCAAGAGTGATAAATCCTATACCTTTAATCAAACAAGGTGCATTGTTTCCAACTCTAACAACTCCTCCATCATATTCATTCAACTTTATGAACTTTTTCATGTCTCCAGTCATATGATGTGAACAACCACTATCTATAATCCAATCAGCTTTCTTTTCAACTTGAGAAACTAAAGCTTTTTCTTCCTCAACATCAGTTTCAGAATTTTCTTCTTTAATTGCTACAAATCCTATGTCATCATTATTTTCAGTATCACTTTCACTTAAAGTCCTTTCTATACTAGCTTCAAGATCTTCATCATTAGCATAATAATATTCTTTAGATCTTCTAGGTTTGAAATTGCTTTTGTACTTTTTAACTCTCTTAGGGCATTTAGATGCAAAATGACCATATTCTTGACATGTCCAACATTTAAATATTTTCTTACCGTCTGGTTCTCTTTTCACAAGAAAGACAATACCTTATTCAATCTTCTTGTCTTCTTCATTTCTAGATCTACTGCTGCTAGCATAATCTCCACTCACACTGATGCTTCTTGACAAAGTAGGGTGAACACTAAGAGCACTGAATGCTATCTCCATTCTAGGTAAGTCTCTTGATAATCTTAGGTTCATTTCTGCTGCTTCCAATCTTCCAAGAAGATTCTCTCTTGTAAAGTTTGTTGTACAAGGTATCACTTGTTCAATCATTTGTATTGTCTGCTTAAATACATGAGTCAATGTCCTCAGAATTTTCCATATCACTTCATTCTTTGTCTTTATTCCTCCATGAGATTTTATATCTGTAATGATTTCTGACATTCTACCAATATAACTTCTAATAGATTCATCTTCCAACATTCTTATATCTTCAGATGCACATATCCAATTATGTAATCTAACTCTTTTTGCATGTTCATCACCTTCAAAAGTAGAGTGTAAAGCTTTTCAAATTTCATGAGATTTTTTAAAACATTTTACCTGACTGTAGTCATTCTCCATAAGGGCTATCAAGAGTGCTTCTCTTGCAAGTATGTTACACATAAATAGATCTCTCTCATCAGTAGTACATGTTTCAAGATTGTCTTCTTTAATGATAGTCTTATCATTCTTTGTAATCAACCAATAACCCGATCCTAAACATAGTAGGTGTGTCTTCATCTTTTCTTTCCAGCTATCAAAATTTACTCCATCAAACTTAGGGCTTTCTTTCCTGAAATTTGCCATGGATCTCCTTAAGTTGTTAAACTTCTTTTTCAAGGACCTGTCGCTCTGATACCAATTATTAGAAAGTAAAGTCCACTAAGATAATTGAGAGGGGGGGTGAATCAGTTATCAAATAATTATAACTTTTATCATCTTCAACAGCATTAAATCATATAAGAAATATAATGACCAACCATAGAAAGATATTCATACACAATAACACAATAACACAACATATGTTAACTAGGGAACCTCTTGATCAAAGAGTAAACCCCGGTGGGAATGATGCCCACAAAAGATGTACTAATATAAATATTCCTTGTGAGAGGATGGACTTTGTTAGGAGTCTTATGAAATATATTTAGTACATATGAATCCCTGTTAGGAGATTTTGAATCCCTGTTAAAAGATTCTAACCCTGTTAGGAGTTATGGAAGACAGAAGGACCCACTGCCCAAACAGCTTGAGGGTAAGATCAATGAACACATTGTCCAAATAGTCTTTACATTACTCAACAAAATAATATGTTACCTCTTTTATGATTGTGCCAAACTGCACTCACTGTTACATCAAATCTCAATTTCAGATCTCTGTACTTCGCATGTCTTCCTTCACAAATTCGCTTTCATACTTAGCTCTTTTCTTCACTTCATTTATACAACATCACAACCGCTGGTACCATATCATAATTACACACTTTCACATTCCTTCTCCTCTTTATAACAAGGAAATATATTCCTTCTTTTATACCACACTCAAATAATAACAAATGATTCGGCATACAATTACAAAATAAAAGTTTCCACACACTACACCAAAATTACACAAAAACTATTGGCTTCCAAATACAATAAATCTTTACTCGTGTGACCTCGAAGTTTTCACTATCATCCACATCACTATCAATGTGTCTCCAACTTCCATTTAACTGCGCAAAACCAGATTCCATCCTGATTAGGAGATATCATCTGATTTCCACAAACCACTACTTAGGAACACTGCCTGAATACTGCTTCCACCAAAATGATCATAACTTCCATGAATTAATAAATTACTGTTTGTGCTCTTAACCATAGACATATGACATATCAAAGAGTATAACCTCAACATTGTATAGCTCCAAATGCAATAACCCACATGCGTTAATCCAAACTCTGTCTGCTTCTCTGCAAGTCTTCGGTAAATCACTTTGTTGACATCAATGACAATCATAGTCATGAATGCAACAAAAAATGCTATAGAATATTTTCCAAACATTTAGAATTCATTCTTAACACTCAGTGCCCATGATATCATGTTGATATCATGTCCATGCTACATATACTAAAATCTTACTGCATAAGACTTCAACGCATGCTACTTTCCATATGTTGTCATCAATGACAAACATATAGTCCGTATTGGCCTGCTGGAAAATCTCTAACAATAAGTGTGAAGATGATGAGGAGAGAAGCTATTTAGCAATACAATAGTTAGAGCATAATTGTGAATGTGAACCATAATAGAACCTAGCAAGTAGTGAAGTTGAATTGTGAGTGAAATACAAAATGAGGTAATATCATAATTAGAATATTGAGTTTGATAAGAATATGTTAATACACCATTAAAAATATTTTTAGTACCGATTTATTAAATAATTAGAAATGTAAAATCCCTTGACCAGGTAAGCCCTAATAGTTCTTAATTTGTAAATCCTTTAGCAGGGTGCATCTCTTAGATTAGAGTTGTAAAAATCATTTATCAAGGTAGACCGAATAAGTCTCTATTCTCTTAGAAAGATAACTACTCCTAACAAAGTAATATATCAAAAATAGCACCTTTGTAGCTCTAACCGAGAAAACCTTTACTATATTAGTGAAGTACTGTGGGTACCATCCCCACCATACTTTTTTCCTCTGACCATGGATTTATGTGAGACCAAAAATCATGGTGTTATGAGTTGTATTTTATGTTTTAATTTCTATAATTTATGAAGATGTATGCAAAGTTTACAATTCCACGAATGGTTAGAGAAATTGTAAATTTTTTTTGGAGTACTAATTCACCCCTCCCCTCTCAATACTTAACTTTCCATAATTAATCCAATAATTATTATCAAAGAAGAGTCTTTCATTCAAAATTTTAAGCACTTGAGAGGAAAGATCTGAAGATACAAGAAGTTGTAGCTATGAAAAAGTGATTGATAATATGAACATGCAATTGAATTTTTCAATTTAATAGATTGATGAACTAAGAATAAAATTGGAGCATTCACATCACAAGAGAAAGGAGATACCCAATCAATTGAAAGATACTCAAGATCGGGTTGAAGAACTTGAAGAATAATTAGAGGGAATTTCTTCTGATGAATATGAAGCTTCCATATAAGAACTGATTAAAAAGAACAAAATCCTAACTCATCAAGTAAAATCATTGAAAAGGGAAGAAGAAACTCAATCAATAAGAATGTGTGAAGTCCTGGAAGAAAAGAGAAAAGATGAAGATGGTAAAAGAGTAATTGAAGATGAGAGAAGAAAAATGGATGCAAGGATGAATGAGAAATATGTGTAAATACAAAGCTTGACACAAAATCACTATAATATGTAAGATCAGTTAATCAGTGCTAATCAGGAGGCTGAAAGAAAAGTTGAAGAGATTATTCGATTGAGATCAGAGAATGAAAATTTGAAGAATGAATTGAAATCTAAGAAGGATGAAAATAAAGTATTGAAGATGAATTAAGAAATAATGAAAATATTGGATGAACATCTTAGAGGTTAGAGACAATTGAGAGATGCAACTAGACTTGGTTTTACGGAAAAAAAACTATTGAGAAGGAAGAGTCCTCAAGTCAAGCATCCAACTGAGATACTGATACCCCATCAAAGATAAATAAGCCTACTTATTATCATTGTGGGATATATGGTCATACAATGAATTTATATACGAGAAAAAGAGGTAAACCACCAAGCATTCCAAAATTTAATGGTTATTGTTAGAATTGGAATAAGTATGGCCATAAATAATTTTTGTGTAGAGAAAGGATTGATAACAATACAAGAAAGCCAAAATTCAATGGTTACCACAGTAATTGCAATAGATATGGTCATAATTTTGAAGAGTGCAATTCACAAGAAAAGAATGTGAAATGGGTACCTAACTGACATAATAATGCAAACAACTAACAAGGCTCAACTATACCATGAGACTACAATACAAGAATTTCATGTACATCATGTGGTAGATTTGGACACATAGAATGAACAATAGAAGGTCATGAATAAATCCTGGAATGACATGTTTTCACTGTCATAACATCAGAAACCTACCCAAAGACTATTGGTACTAAGGCAAAGCTCCATTCGAAGAAGAGACAAGTGAAACATTTCAAGTAAATGTTGAATAAATAAGATATTAGATGAATAGGACATGGAGAAAAAGTCTCTAGATGATGGAACTGTACTTGGAACAATATATGGCACCTCATCCTCAAAATCAGGTGCACCTATCTTCACCTAATCAATCATAGGTATGTGTAGGAACTGTGAGATAAATTTTAATCTCAAATTAGTTCGGGTAACATTTGTGCAAATCTCCATATAATAAAAATAAGATGCATTTGGGTATATGTTGTGAAGTTAATACATGCCTTAACAACCTAGCCAAAGACTAGCTTATGGTACCCAAGAATGGAAAATAATAGTTGCCAAAGGTGATTCACAAGTCTTTGTTGAAAGAGGATATTGCCAACACGGTTATGTTTTTTAGTACAATAATGGGGAATAAAGATCATATGAATTTGAAGGTTGGATGTTCCTTTTTATTAACATCATGTACTAAAAAAAATAGTTCATCGATTGGGTTGCAATTATAAGCGATAATATACACATAGAACTAATGGGTCTTGAAGCATATCACAATTTTTATATGAGTTTCTATATCTTCTATGCTATTGCAGGAATGTAAAGTTGGTCAGGATTAAATGAGAAATGTATATATGATGATGTCGCATTAATTTATGATTATCACCTACAGTTACAATTAGAAAACAACTACCACCACTTTAAGAGGGTGAATGATTCTTTTACAATACATATAATTAGATAACTTCAAGGGAATATTAGGCTCATAATTTCACCAAAGGTTGTAATAGTGATTTGTTAATTTCAGAGTTATTTTATTTAATTATTGAAATTTACTTATTTTTTATTTGAAGGTTATGATGGGTATCCTTTCATGTTACCAAGATTCATGGATGATAAGTTGGCATTGATTGAAGTTTGCAGCCAAGTTATCTAGATTAACAAATTTTTCAACAACAAATAGGTTACCGGTATTCAGTGCCTAATAGGTATTTTCCACTACCCCTATGAGTCTAATTTTGATGTGAAGTAAATTGAGAATTCATGTTCTAAAATTAGCCTATGTACATATAATATGTGGTTTACCATTAAAAATAAGGGTTATTCTATGATAGAATTGGGACTAGCCCTGGTTTCAATCATTTTCCTAATATTGAGGAATTAAAGGAGGATTGTGAATGATTTTAAATTTTGGAGGAGAGATTGGATGAGGCTTACATTGACACAAATAGTTGTGTTTAAATAGGAATTGGATGTAACTGGAATAGAAGATGATGAATAAATGTGATTGATCCTTTTTATTAAGAAAAGATACAATTAGTTTCATTACTATCCATAGATTAGAAGGCTCTGAAAATGATAGATTTAGACGAAGTAACCACTTTTATTGTAAAAAGAACCAAAGAAAGGATAGAAAATAAATTACTTGAAACTATAGCCACACGACCTTTAGGGAGAGGGAGTAATTTCACAAAGAAGAATGATACTCATGGAGCCTCTTCCTCTTCCAATCTAGAAACTATTATCTTTGATGAAAATTCTTAACAAGTTCCATCAGGAATCAATGGTTATGATGAGGAACCTAAAAGGATGAAGGATCTCACCAAATCGTATGAAAGAGACTTTATAATAAAGAAGAAGAGGTCCAAAACCAAGAGTAGAGTGAAAAATTCAATTCTGGAAGATGAAGGATAATATAAAAATTTCATCCTTCAAGAACATGTTGATAGGAATGGGCAGCAAATTCCTAATGTTCTGTCACCTTTCATGATGGCTCGTCATCCACATAATGATTTTTTTCCATTCAAGATACCAATGATAGATATCACTCAAGATGATGATCAAATTCTATTAATTCCCAACCCAACAATGTCTTTGAATCCATCATTCATGTACATTCAATAATCTTTGTAGGGACCTTCCTCGTCTTGGTTATAAAAGAGCTTATAGAAGAAGAAAAGAGTGGTATAAGTGGTGACAAGGAATTTAGATGTAGTTGCAAATATCCATAAAAAATTAGCAGAGGTAAAGAAGACTAAGATAATGCCAAGATTTTCAATTGATACATCTTCAAGGAATTTGAGAGTTTAAGTGGCTAGGCCAATTATAGAAAAGAACATTGAAGAGGCTAGTGAAGATAACTTTAGCATTAACAAGGTAGATCTTTGCATGGCATCAACTGATAGAAATATTCTCAACTTTGAAATATTTGCAGCCCAGCTAGTACAAAGTCTTGGGAAAGAGAAGAAATGAAAAGATCATCTCAAAAATTAGGTGCAGGTATTGGTATCTTATATTAATTCTATTGTTGATTCTTCAAATATGTCTTTGGGAATAATTTCTACATCAACTCTCATAGGTCTAGAAGGCATACTTGTAAAGATGGTTGTTAAAGACATACACAAATTCCAATCTCATAGTAAATCAATCAAAGTATGGATAAATTAAATGAAGAAAGAAGCTTTAGATTTTTTGATAAAGGGAAAAGATATCTATTAGAAAATCATCTTACAAGAACATGATATGGAAAAATAAATGCAAACGACTAAAGAACAAAAGGTGGATTGGAAATGTGTGATATATGATCTTCAAGAAATGTCAAAGGTTTATTTAAATACCTTGATTGATAAAAATGTATTCTCCACTCCAGAAGACAATCAATCAAGTATTTGGTGCAAAAGTATAAAATAGAAGGCAATAAATACTAACAAAAGTTGTTTGAATATGAAAATTTGATAGCAAGTTGTGAGTGGCTAAGAATGAAAATAATAGAGGAGGTTGTCACAATTGTTACATGTTCATAGACACAAAAGGATCTACAACATATTGATTTCTGAGTTCCCTTAGAAATGTTCTCAGATAGGATCAAATCGGAGATAAAAAATAGAGTATCTGATGTGAATGTCTTGTAGAAACTAAGCTTTGTTTTGGTCACTTTAGAAGGTTACAATATACTAGCTTACCAATGGGAATTGACATAAATACAAGATGACTATGTCACTTCAAAGTGGAGGATTGATAATGATTTCATCCATACTTATGAACTCATGGGAGGGTTCCTTAATTTATATAGAACTTTTAAAGCTAAATCCTCAGGCTTTCAATGATAAGTGGTGAATAAAAATTCTTCTTCAAAGTGTAGGGCTACCAAAAAAATATCTTATTCTTTGTTTATCCCATTAGTTTAGTATTAGTCGCTATCTCCTTCTTTTTGGTTTATAATTAGAATTTTTTTGGTCTTTGGTCAAAGTTAGATAATTAACTCAATAAGTTGTTAGGTTCCTAACCATGTTTAGAACATGTAAAGACAAGTTAATTAATAACTTGGAAATTTTTTTATTTACAAGGAGATGTGCTAATATAACAGACTTTTCAAGATTGTAAAAGGACTTTCGACACTTTGTGATTTGGAGAAGCATATTTTTTTTGAAGTACTATAGCTTCACTTAATGTATAAAAAAAAAATTGTGAGTTTAACCAAATGAGTAATGTGTTCATATTTTTTTATTTCATATTCATCGTATGAGAAGATGCTTAATCTTCTTTAATTCGACTCTAGATTAGAAAGGCAATTTCCATATTTGTTTAGTTTACTTCTCATGTACTCTTCTTTAGCATCTTTGATGTGTATATGTGGATTTTTTAAACTAGATTACTACCATTAATCATACTTATGCGTAGTCTTTAGTTTTTAATGGTGAAGTTGAACAAGTCATTCCAATGATTCATGATAACTATTTATATATTTATTATCAGGAATCTTGATTAATAATTTCCTTATTTTACTTGTAATTTTATATTCCGAAAGCTAAAAAATATTTAAGTCATATGAGGGAGTCACCTCTCCTAAACTTAGAGAAACATCACGTCTTTTAAGTGGTCTATCGAATTGTTGTATCCAGTTTGTCACACTTACCATTGAGCACTTTGTCAACAAAAATTAAAAGTGAAAATCTATTTACAGAACAATATTTTAAAAAATCTAAAATAAATTATGTGATAGATTAAAATACTTTAAATTAAAGAATTTTAGTAAAATAATTTTATTTAAAATTATGACCCTTTACATGATCATTATAAAATAGTTTCCCTAAAAGTTTTTGAAATATACAACTAATGTTAAATATATATATTTATATGTATAATTATAGCAATAATTATGTGAAATAAACATATGAACTGATTGAATATGTGTGTGTGTGTGTGTATCTGTGTGTGTATATATATGCACACACACACACACACAGATATATATATATATATATATATATATATATATATATATATATATATATATATATATATATATATATATATATATATATATATATATATATATATATATATATATATATATATATATATATATATATATATATATATATCTGTGTGTGTGTGTGTGTATAGACAAACACACACATATATATACATATACACATATATACATACATATGTATATATGTATATATATATGTGTGTGTGTGTGTGTGTGTGTGTGTGTACATACATACATACATGTATGTATGTATTTGTATGTATATATATTTATGTGTGTGTATACACACACACACACACACACACATATATATATTCAAATTTTTATTCTCAAATTAGTGTAGTGTACGATTAACCTTGTGGTTTACACACACACACACACACATATTCAAATTTAAATGCTCAAATCAGTTTAGTGTACGATTAACCTTGTGGTTTGAGATTGACCCGAGATAAGGAAAAAGTAAAAAATAGGCTATCTAAACATGCATAAAATTAAAAAGTATTTAAACTGTAGAAATATATGAAAAATATACCTAAAATTATTTCATGTTTTATTTGATGAACTGAATTTCCTAGTTAATTGATTCTTCTAATATGACGACCGACAAGAAACTAAAATTGTTGTCTTGCATCCCCTAATGTTTCTGTAAACTCATTTTTTCTCCTCTCAATAAAAATTAAATGATTTGAAATATAAAGAAGGTGCATCAAATAAGAAGGGAATAATCACTACTACATTGAAATAGTAAACAACAATTTTCAATATTTTGAGATTCTACTATCTCATAAATAGGTCAAACCCTAGTCAAAAAAATAGATGATACTTCCAGGCGAAACAAAGTGAACAATAATAAAAGCTTACACCAAAATTAGAAGCAACAGAGCAAGCATATTTCTTAACCCATTCAAACATAAAACAAGCATGCTCTGATAGATGGGAATGCATATGAATCTAGACTACACTTGATGTTTAAATTGCATATTTTAAGCTACCAAAATAACGAAGCTAAAACTAGCACTTGCACCTTTGAGGGACGCAATGGTTACACCGATAGTATTATATATATATATATATATATATATATATATATATATATATATATATATATATATATATATATATATATATATATATATATATATATATATATATATATATATATATATATATATATATATATATATATATATAAAATCATATCATTGCATTGGTGGTATGAAAATTTTGGCCTAATATTTTTGTTACATAGTAAAACATAAGGTATAATAATTTTATCTTTATTGTTCCATACATGCAAGTTAATTATATTTTGTTTGGACAACTATGCTAACTTAAATTCTGTTATAAACTAATCCCAAAGGATACTTTATTTTAATTGTGGGGCATCTATTCTTTCATTACATTCTATACAAACGTTTCTTTATGTGTGGGTTTTGGTTGTTCTTGTGAGCGCAAAATTGCTTTTTGCAAATGTTCTTCCCAAAATCTGTCTTTAAAGCTCCCTTTCCTCTATTTAGTCTTGGCTTCAATCCCACCGATGTTTTCTTTAATAAGCTGCCTATGCTTTTATGTGTTCAGGTTTATGTAGCACAGACATGCATACCACGAACGATGAGATGGTGGGATAAAGGAACCACACCCAACATGAGAGAAGTTCACTCGGACCAGGAATTGATTGATTCCCTTCTAAATGCTGGGAGAAGCTTTTTGTTTTACATTTCTTTTCCCCTGGATGTGGGGCCCGCAGATCTCTATACCCTAAGGTATTTTTCTTGATCTATTAACTTCTTATGAGAATGCCATATGTTTATTCTACATTTTTTTGACTGAATCGTTCATTGTAGTCCTATTTTTGTGAGGGTATTGAATGAGCTACTTGCATATAACAATTTCTAACTTATAAATGGATGTAGGTGTAACAAATGGAGGGGGCTTTGTCTTTTACATCATATTTCTCAAAAATAGAGGTCATTTGCAGTTGTTTTGTACTTTCTTTATATTTATCTTTAAATTTAAAAGATATCAGCTAATCTCAAACAAAAAAACCTTTGTGCAGCTCCTAGTCGAATTACTATGAACTCTGCAACGAGTCTCTTTGGATGGCCCTTCAAAGAAAAATTTGTCATCAATGTTTGCAGCTTGTAAATCAACTTTTGTCATCTTTGATGGCTCTGATTCTGTTGGCTGAACCCGATTTACTATTAAATTAGTAGGTGAAACCTGCAAGTCCTCTTCAATTATTGAACCTCTGATTGTTGGAGTTGTCAGTTCACCCACAACTGAATATCCAATTAAGTGAAAACCAAACAGATGGTCAACTGAATGTCCAATCAAGTGAAAACCAAATAGATTGCAATCTGGGGATCATGTGTCAAATAATACACTTTTTTGTTCTTTCATTTCCCATAAAGGAAAGATTAGGCTAATGTACAGTCATTCTAAGGAAGAAGATAGAATGACAACATATGGGCCCAATGATTCCATCTTTCCTGAAAAGACCAGACCTGGGCAATCATGAAATATTCAGCTATAGATTCCTAAACACCAAAATATGAATCTTGACATACCTTAGACTTTCTAAGGTGGAAAAGAATATGGGAAAATGGGCTAAACAAGTATCCAGAGGCATGGGATTGTTCAAGCCACCTGTTCTGGAATTGCATGTCAACTTGAAAACAAAGCTAACCACAACAACTTCCTAGATTAGAGATGTTGGAGTTACATAAAATATTCAATGTATATTTTATTACATAGTTTTGTCAAATTTATCAAGGTACAGAAGAAAATTATTCAATCTCTTTGATATACGATGAAGATTTTGGAATGTGTTTCAAGTTTTCAAGCAATCTTCCTCACTCTACAAATGTTCTGTATATATTTTTTGTTTTGCTTAACGTCAACATTCTTGTGCGTGGTTTTTATTAAAGTTTTTTTGAAAGATAATTTCTCGTTCCTTTTTTGTTTCATATTAGTGAAAATTTATGGACTCCAGCAAAGCGCCGTTGTGGACTTCTCGATCTTTACTGTTTTGTTGACAAATTTTCCCATGAGTTCAGTGGGAATCATTGGGCATGTCAAGTTCAGTGGGGAGTATCCTTGAACATGAAGATCAATATAATAGCTAATGGCCCTTGGGCCTGTTTCTCAGCACATGTTAAACCATAGTTGTAGATAGGTTAGAGGTCAATGCATGATTTTTCATACAAATAGTTATAGGGTTTAGTAATTACTATCATAATTTTTTCTAATTTTTCAATGTTTATTATTGTAATTATATATTCAAATCTTATTTAACATATTTTGCTTTTAGATCATTTCTACCATTTGCACAATTTTGTAAGAATTGAACCAGAGATCCATTTTTGGCAAAAACTAAATCAAGTAGGTCAACCTTATTATGCCATTCCTTAGGGCAAATTTTACTAACACAAGTTTTTTTTGTTTTTTTTTTCATTTTGAAAAGCTCTAGCATCTTTTAATTGGTTTTCGTCTTCCTTATTCTTTCTCATTGGTTTTAATCATGTCATGGTATTTATCATAAAGGCATTTGATTGACATTCTTAAAATTTTATTGACGTATTTTAATTATAGTTTGAATAAGTTATTTACTCATCTTTACTTTATAACCATACTAATAAAGTGAAAGTTTATGAGGTGAAATTAAAACTTCACTAATTTTTAGATAAATAAATGGATAACATGAAGAAAATTCCCACGATGTGAGATTTGGACAATCAACAGTTTAAATTATTTTGATATCACTTTTGGATTTTGATTATGTTTTAGTTTTTCATCAATATTTTGGATCACACTCTGTGATCCATCATTGAGATGTAAATTAGTGCGAAGAGATGTAGAATGCAAATTTCAAACTTAGAATGCTCAAGGTCACATTTGAAGGGAGAAATATAAAGGTATTATTAATCTCGAATAAAAGGGGGGCATTGTTGTAATATGTTGTGATTATAGATTTTATTGAGAGATATAGTTAGGCAAGATTTTATTGGGAAAAAATTGAATAAAATGTTTCTTAACATTTTGCACATATTGTTTGAAAGCACCTCTTTTATGATCTCATCATCGATTGCATTGTTTGGATAACAAAAACATCAACAGTTATGAAACTTTGTGTTAAATATATTGTCATCTTCTCAACAAACAAAAGTTGTAACTACTAAATTTGCAAGTTTCTTTTATAGATTTAACATTTTCATCTCTTTTTTAGGTCATGACAAATCCTCAACAACCAATCCAAATTACAAATTATTGATATTTCAAGTTCTCCAAAAATTAGTGTTCCACAACCATCCATTGGCTCAAATACATCTGTCAATTGGAATGGGTTTCATGAAACATAACTCCAGAATCTTGCAAATAGTATTTCCCTTTGTTGCCAGCAGAATTTAGAACAACTAAAAGTTACGAGTGCACGTACTGATGTTGTCAAAGATTTTGAGATCCTTGCCATGGCAAACACATTACATGACCTGCATGCATACTACATGAAATATTATAGCTTTTGTGCTTTCTTACGAGAAATGTATTATGATGAATATTATAAGAAGGGAATGCTCCTGATATTCGACATGCATTTCAAGCCTACCTAAATAGCCCATAACACATTTTATATTAAAAAGTTTCCCTTTGTAGTTTTCCTTTATTTGGACTTACGCTGGCCCTATTACAAAAAGGGAGAAGTCAAAGTTTTTGGCCTTTTGTAATTAGCACAATCTTCCACTCCTTCCTCTTAGTTCCACCAACTACTACTATAAATTAAGTTTGTACAAATTTGATTCCACTAGCAAAACAAAAGTACATTATATGTTTCCAACACTTTTTAATATATATGCCCGATTCAACCTTTTATGTTGTGTGTATTGGAATCAGACATTATTTAGTTTAAAACACTATGAATTGTTTAAATTTTATGCCCAAACTGTATTTCGTTTGATTTCAAAATAAAGATTCTATAACACTTTGTTGTCATTTGAGAAAATTAAAGTTGTATCTTGTTCACACCTTCACATTTGAGTTCTAGCTTTACCCCTTTCTTTCGTTCATTTTAAATGTATACTTAAGTTGTTAATTGTTTTGGGATGGTTAAAATTAGAGGCGCATTATTTATCCCACCTTGCTTCAACTATACACTTCCACAAATTTGTAAAACCATGCACTGGGTTTTGCAATCTATACTTGTAATAGTTATATCTGACTGTTCCTGTGTACAAACTATCTTATGTTCAGTCCAAGATTTTTTAAATATCCCCCATGATGTGGATTATTACAGTTATACGTACTCATTTTTTTGAGTTGTCACCCATTGATAGTTGAATGGAAATTTGTTTGATAGTTGTTTTTTGTTTACTAACACATGGAAATGATGCCTACTGTAATATCACAACCACCTTTAATCAAATTATGCATTCCATTATGTTCTCTCACTATGTATTATGTTTTTACCCCATTTGTAGGAATGTACACCTGTCTCAACTTAACAAGCTCTACAAAGAAATACTCTCTATTTGTTAATGGGTGGACCTGTATGTCTTCTTATCTTTACTTTTTATTGTTGTAACTTACCTTCACTCAATACAATTTGTAATCATAAGTGCCTACAACATTTATTTTGTTCCAAAGATATTTGATACATCATTTATGTACAACTAATCACGTGTTATGATTACCCTTTCAAAATCTTGTTACACATGCACTATCATTAGTTGTGGTACTCATTCCATTTCTATCTCACTTTATAATTGAATGTCATTTGTTTATGAACTCAATTTGCATTATCCTTTATACTTTTTAAAGTTTGTTTATACTTCTCTTCCATATAATGTTGAACACCTATTCAAATTTATAAGTGAATTGCCTCTCCTTTAAGCCATGTCTTGCTCATTGATGAAGAATGCAATAAAGCTTATCAACGATGCCAACTTAGATGCATATCCACTTCTTCAAGTTTATGCCATTGCAACATTTGGTCAAGGAATTGGGTCAAAAATTAGATACAAGTTAGAGCTCTCAGATGGGTTACACTTACAAAAAGAAACCTTTCCAAGTAAGTTTAACAACCTCATAACAATATGGAAAATCCAAAAAGGGTCTATAGTACAACTCCAAGGATTCACTATTCCTACTGTCTCACTCATTGAAGAAGAATGCAATAAAGCTTATAAACGATGCCAACTTAGATGCACATCCACTTCTTCAAGTTTATGCCATTGCAACATTTGGTCAAGGAATTGGGTCGACAATTAGATACAAGTTAGAGCTCTCAGATGGGTTACAATTACAAAAAGAAACCTTTCCAAGTAAGTTTAACAACCTCATAACAATAGGGAAAATCCAAAAAGGGTCTATAGTACAACTCCAAGGATTCACTATTCCTACTATTTGTATCTCTGGGTGAGACAATAGCTACTAGGTCTTTATTGCAATAAACCATTTTTATTTTCTTGTGAAACTATAGAACAATACTATTTGTAAATATCTAATGAATTCATAGGTGGATTATTGTCTCCAAATTAGAGGTTTCTTGCATGGATCATGATATCATAGGTGATACTTCCTTCAACAATGTCACATTTTTTGGAATAGTACTTACACCTCTACGACCTATCAGCGTATTCCTTGCACCTTCTTTCGGTGCAAGTGCTAGTAAAATACTATTTCAAAAAATATGTAAACTATTCCCTTCATTGTCTGAATGTTAATCGTTACCAGAAGGAGAGACTGTCCCCGCCAAATCCTTCTTATTCTACCTCACGTCCCTCTTTTGGCGGCCCCTCCTACTCCATTCTCCTAAAATTTGGCCTTTGAAAATATAAATAGATATACCATATTCTAATTCAATATGAAATATGTAGTTTTTATACTATATGGAATGCATGGAGGAGGGCTTAGAATAGTGGAGCCTCCAAAATTGGGCCCACCAAACCTTCCACCATTTTTTTCGGTACGCATTTATTCTTTTGCAAGCCGTGTCAATCGGGTCATAGTTCAGTATATCGGTGGCTGGAATTAAAATGAAATTGCACATACGAGCCACATCATCGTCACTTCCTAGGTTGTTGACGATGATGCCTTGTTCTCTCAAGTGAGATTCAGCCTTATTATATTAAAACATTAAATTTATTAAAAAAACTCAAATTTACATGTGCACTACAACAGTTTGCATTTTCTTGGCAAAAAAATGATTTAAATTAAAATTTTAATAAATAGAAATTACAAATATAACTATATATATATATATATATATATATATATATATATATATATATATATATATATATATATATATATATATATATATATATATATATATATATATATATATATATATATATATATATATATATATATATATATATAAATATAATATACTACCTACCAATCATCCCCATAATTAACATTTCTATCCGGCTTCTTACCGACATAGTCTGGTGCACTAATCCGTCCCTTTTTATTTATTCTTCACGTCCACTCGGCTCATGGGCACTCACATTCTTTACTGGTTTATTCTATATACATTATAAAATTAGACAATACTTAATTCAAATTTTCTCAACATATTTAAATCAGAGGGGTGGATGTTGCTGTCAAATTCCACCATATATCACTGTCTATTAGTCTATATAGCAATCACTCAATGATATTATTATAGCAAAGTTATCAAGAATAAGTGTATGATTCTATCACTCAACTATACTATTAGTATTGGTATTTTGAGCTATACCGAAGCTTGTGAGTAAGGGGTTGTGTTATTTTGAAAGAGAAAATATATTTCTTTGCAAAATTTAATGTGCCCAAAACAAAACAATCCAACTAGGTCCAATGTGAGTGTGAAATTTTAGAGGAATACTATTTACAACATCACAGTTAGACTCCATTTTAGTTGGAGGATTAAATTTTGCTCATACTATCAGTAAATTATAGAAAAGAAAATGGTTCTTTCAATAATACATCAAAAGAATAAGATCATATCACTAAACTTGGAAAGGCAATAATTTTTGACACTTAGGATATTATCAATCTAGAATATCAAGATAAAAAGAAAGTATAAAGTGGCAAATATGTTTTCTTGAGACATAAGATATGCACAGGCTTATGAATACCCATAGGACTAAGAAGAATCTTGAGATACTTATTGGAGGTCATGTCAAAAAAACAAAGCAACATATCTAGGCCTAGCGAGATGCTAAGATACTTATCAAATCATATGAATCCAATATCACAATTGAAAGAAATACATTTGATCACCTCTTATTGATGGTTGAACGATGAATCCTTACAGCAATCATTTTCTACCCAAATGGTGGAAAGATAAAGTATATTTAGCCTTTTCCTATACTTTTTAACTAGAACCATATTTTATAGCATGTTTCTTAATCAAAATTTTGTTTTAAATTTGATCAGTCAGCTTTCTAAGGTCCGTGACTTTGATCCTAGTTCCACTATCACCAAGGACAGGTCAGTGAACAGGGGCAACACTCATCGTCTTTTCTATTGTCGATGTACTGCCCTACAGTATTCCAGTTGTCGGCTTCACCAGAAGTTCCCTTGGTTCCTTCCACCTAGGAAACCTCTATTCTCATGGTGGAAACCAGTGTGTTGCACATGATCCATCTTTTCAATCGTGGCCCACGTTGACATTTGCTGGAAAAAATGCCTTCAACGATGAAAAAAAGCCAAAGGAGCCCAGTGAATGATAATCTTGTTTCTTTCTCGATCATCTTTCATCTGTGTATTCCTTCCTCAGTGGTTCTTTCTCAATTACCTTTTGTCTTTGTCTTAATTTTCTAAAATTAAATTTAATCATGCAACTAATCTTACTTGACAATGTTCCTGTAGTATTTTGTGGACTAAGTTTCTTTCATACCCTATTTTCATCTCCAAATCATTTTGTAAAATGCTTATCTATATATTTTAGATTAATATAAAATCATGCTTTTATCTTTTATCATAAGAATAACATAGACTCAATATTTTTCTCTAAATAATAAATAGAAAATTCAATTGAAATTTAATTTTTTTTTTAAAATAATAATAATTACGATTTAATGTAAATGAATCTTCCTTCAAAAATAGAATATATATTGCAATAAAAACATCAATAGAACTTAAACAACACTTTACAAAGTTAAATATTTTAACAAATGTGTAGAAGTTTTTTTTTTTCATTTTCATATGAACATTTTCACCTTTATAATGATACAATATTTTTTTATGTAATGTTATCTATGTTAATTTAAAAATGAAAGTAAAATTGCAAATGAATTTAACTGAGAATAATAGAATAAATAACAAATAGTAGAATTAGGTAAGAATAGAATAATTAAAATTTATTTTACGAATACAAATGTAAAAGATAAAGTTACTTATAGATTATCACAACTACGAGGAAGTAGTATTATATTGTGCTTAAATCTATTTAATTCAAAAATGGAAAGGGACTTTTATAGATGAAAAAAGAAATCTCAAAAATACTTCCAAGTCAATCCATGCGTTTGGATTATTCTCATGTAATGTAAATCTATCATTTGATTCATAGATCTAGTTTAGTAGTGTAGTTTTCCATTTTTCAACCTCTCCACTCTTTATTTAGTATTATGCACTTATAGTATTTAAAAATATTTTAAATAAATTATGTGATTTATTACGATACTTTAAGTTAGAGAGATTCATTTAAAATTATGACCCTTGTGATGATCATTAACCTTGTGGTTTGAGATTGACTTTAAGATAAGGAAAACGTAAAAAAAAGATAGCCAAGCATGAAGAAATTACAAAGATATAAAATATTGAAATATATAAAGACCTGTATTTATATAAATAAATTATGATATAAAAATATTTTTCACTAAAACTAACAAGTCATTTAATAATATATACAATTGTCTTAAATTTATCCATGAAACATATACCGAAAATTAATTCATCAAATAAAACATTTCAATTTAAAAATGTGGTTTTGCTTCCACTAATGTTTCTGTAAATTTTCTTTTTTTTTCTCCTCTCAATAAGCTAAAATCTATGAAATATATAGAAGGGGCATCAGATAAGAAGGAAATAATCACTACTACATTGAAATACACAAGTAAACAACAATTTTCAATATTTTGAGATTCTGGTCTCTCATAAATAGGTCAAAGCCTAGTCAGAGAAATAGAAAGCTTACACCAAAATGAGAAGCAACACAGCAGGCGTATTGCTTAACCCATTCAAACTTAAAACAGCCATGCTTTCAAAGAAGGGAATGCATATTAATCTAGACTACACTTGATGTTTGAACTGCAGATTTTATGCTACTAAAACAAGGAAGCTAAAATCAAGGCTTATTGCTTGAACCTGACTGACACTCGTAAAACAGGCAAAAAACTTGCACAGACGTTAATAATAGAAGGGAGATTCCTCCAAGAAGAGAGGCGACTAACCAGGGCTTAGAACAGTGGAGCCTCCAAAATTGAGCCCACAGAACCTTCCAGCATTTTTCGCGGTAGGCATTTATTCCTTTGCAAGCCGTGTCAATAGGGTCATAGTTAGGTCTGTCGGTGGCCGGAATGGAAACAGAATTCCACATACGAGCCACATCATCGTCGCTTCCTAGGTTGTTGACGATGATGCCTTTTTCTCTCAAGCGAGACACGTCCTCACACGTGTTAACCAGGTCGTTCATGAACACCACGTACCTCGTCATCACTTTCTCTGTATCTTCCCAGTGTGTCTCCATTACCAAAAGATTTCTCAGGATCACCTCCGACCTGTCGTCTACTGTGAACTTAGGCAGGTAAAGCGTGGAGTCTTTGAACTTTATTTGGCTGATTCCTTTGCTCTTCAATGTTTTGAATTTCACTCCTTTTTTGTCCAGCTCCTCTATAGTTGGAACGTGATGCTCATTCTTCTGTTCTTTCTCCCATTTCAAGGAGATGACTAACCAAAGGAACCATACGATGAGAACTGGGAGCAAAATAAGAAACAGAAATACATAAAACATAAGCGTTAGCCAAAAAATTATTAAATTTCCTTCCTTCTCATCTGTTTCATCTTTATTGACTGCTGCAGCAACATTAGGGCCAGATTCCACATCCTCTCCGTTATGTTGATTTCCGTCTTCTTGGCTTGACGTAGAAGTAGACTGCTCTGCTCTGTTGTCGACCATATATTCCCCAAGCAGCTGCAAGATGTGAATCTTTTTACCGTAGGTCCGGCTTCCAGATATCTGTGTTACTTCAACTGGAGATAAATTTTTCAGTGCAGGCTCAAACCAGTTACCTGCCGTCGGCCTGTTCAGTGACACCATTGTTTCTTCCAAAACCCAGAGTGGTAACTGATTCTCCAACTTGAACATATCTTTAACTATGTCGTTCAGCAAAGGGTGGTGATTTTTTCTGTTAAGAATATGCTGCCACAAGAGCTTCGATTCCTTTTCTGCTTCAGTTGGTTCGTCCATAGAAAACCTGTCAAGGACCTCTATGACAAAGCAAGCATCTCGTACAATCAGCCATGAAATGACTTCATCGTTGGTAATCAAGCTTCTGTCTGGTATTAAATAGCTTTTTTTAAATCTTTCCTGCATCGACTGCTCCTTAAACTTCTCCACCACCAATTTTAAGCCCCCATCTTCCGGTGGAGTCTTTCCAGTTTTCAGGAGCCCGTCAAATTTGCGGGCGACTTCTGCCTTGAATTCTTCTCCATATTTATATGCAACGTCTTCTGTTCTAAAGTGTTGAGGACCAAAGCAGATCTCTTTTGGATGGTAGAATGATTTTGTCTCGTCCCTCTTCAAACACGGTGGAACTGGATAAATGACCTCCTTCGCATGGACGGTGGATTCACGCCCTAGACTGCCGCGGACTTCCTCTAGCCATGGTGTTTTTCTCTCTTCTCTTGATGTTTTTCTCTCTAGCAATGGGACTTCCATCTTCTTGGGGGATCTTCAACGCACCTTGGCTTCTGTGTTTCACTTGCACAGATATTGTCTAAATCGTAGACTAAAACGTAAAACATATAAGGGAAGAAAGAAAAAGTTTGGAAAAAAAAACTAAATGTCCCCCTTGGTAAGATACACGTTTTAGTATATGTATTCTAGGTGAAGGAAGTACCGCATTAATTATTTCTGAAATGAATTCGTGCGGCCCTTTATCAGTACATTGAACATGGATGAGTCCCACTGTTAGAGCGTACAACACCCCTTCACAATTATTTGCTGAGGAGGTGGTCCCACGAAAATAACTGTTTCACTCTACGAAGGCCGAGTTCACACTCTAGAATGAGTTTGATCTCCCTCTTGTCTTTCTAAGTCATTTTCAATGAAAATTACGTTTTGAATTATACTAGCATTTGCATCGAAAGGAGCTGTAAGGATGTACCAATAGGAATTTAATTGGAAAGTATATGTGAAGCATTATATAATACAAGTGCTTAAAAGTGTAAATGAAAGGGTGGGAGGCTATATAAAAAAGGGCCGCCGATGATATATGCGGGCAATAGGGCGGGGGTAGGGGGTTGGGTGGGAACGGCTGGGGGAGTTAGACCTCCACCATAGAATAGGCCTGCATGTGCCCTTATTATAAAGGTTGGGCCCTCCCACCCATGTTACGTATAGAATATTGTTTGGCCCAGGGGGCCCGGGTTCTCTCTTGCGTTCCGCCCTGGATCCCTTGACTATAGTGGGGGCAACAATCATTGGTAAAATCATTGCGATGAAAGTCCATCCCCTATTCCGAACCATCTACCACACTGTACATAAAGAAGATATTTGTAAAGGTTGTTGAATTTGACTCTATGCTTGCGGCTACATTCAGCCTAAAATCTTTTCAAGCCTTTTCACCAAACCATTAACACACATCTTTCATAATTGTCTGAAGATTGTCTCAACAAAATAAATATAAATTATTAACAAAACCATTAATACACATCTTCAACTAATTTTACAAAACTAACCAATTCAGAAATATTTGGTGAATTTAAATAATAGAAGAGGAAAAGACATAACATTGAACATGGATGAGTCTCACTGTTAGAGTGTACAACACCCCTTCTCAATTATTTGCTGAGGAGGTTGTCCCACGAAAATAACGCGCACATGCATTTTTTTTTCACTTTGCAAAGGCATAGTTCATACTCTACAATGAGTTTGATCTCCCTCTTGTCTTTCTACGTCATTTCCAATGAAAATTATGTTTTGAATTATATAAGGGAGAAGGACCAGTAGTTGTGTGTGTGGAGTCTAATAGTGGATCACTCACTAGTGAATATATTATCCAATCTTACACTATATTTTTACTATTTATTGTGATTAAATAATCCAAATGTAAATAAAAAAAATTTCAAATGTTGATAAAAATGGACCAATACTTGAACAATGAGAAACTATAAATGTTATATTAAAAGAACTTTAACAAATAAAATATAGATAACTTTTTGCCTCAAATAAAATATCCTAGCATATCTATTATATGTGTCATTTAAAAAATAATATGCTCACTTAATAAAATAAAATATCCACTTAAACAAGTATTATTATCTTAGTGCACAAATACTATTCTTATGTGTGCAACTATTAGGGTAGCAAAGTATATGCATTAGAATATTTCATATTAATAATTTGTTTTTACAAATATAAAAGGTGAACACAACCTAAATGCCGTGTATTTTCCTATGAAATGTGTGAGATTGTCAAAAAGTTTTAGTGTTCAACTATTGGTCCCTTTGTGTTGGATATAAGTTGTATTTTACATAATAATGTGTTATTTTTATAACAACAAATATTTTTTTTTGTGTTGAAGCATTGGTCCCTTTGTGTTGGATTTAATAGTTAGATATAACAAATATTTATGATTACCAATAGGTATATAGTCCATTTAAGTTGCATATATGTCATATTTTGTATAGAAATAGAATCACCCAATAATAACAAATGATATTTTAAAATTCAACTATTAAAGATTTTTAGATTAAGTTTTGGTCGAATATTTAAAAATTCAATTTTTGTATACGTTTAGTTAAGCGTACTATTTTAACGAGTTGCGTGATGAGCCACACCTTAAAACCTTAGTCATAGGTAGTTAAGTGTCTATTTTACATTTCAAAAAAAAAAAACTCTTACAATCCTCTTTGCGGATCTTCAACGCACGTTTTTCTACTATGTTTCACTTGCACAGACTATTTAGGTGAAGGAACCACCGCATTAATTATTTCTGAAATGAATTCATGCGGCCCTTTATCATTACATTGAACATGGATGAGTCCCACTGTTAGAGCGTACAACACCCCTTCACAATTTCTTGGTGAGGAAGTGGTCCCAATGAAAATAATGCGCACATGCATTCTGTTTCACTTTACAAAGGCAAAGTTCATACTCTATAATGAGTTGGATCTCCCTCTTGTCTTTTTACGTCATTTCCAATGAAAATTACGTTTTGAATTATATAATGAAATATAAATAAACAATCTTAAATGCATCTAATAAATAATAATCCATAGTAATATTTTTAGAATATTATTAAATAATGTTTTTAGCAATAATGTGTTTAGCTACTTGTTTAAGATTTAATATTTTAGTTTTATGATATAAAATTTGGTTTATACGCAAACAATCTAATTAATTTTTTTCAAATAAATAATAAATTTATTCTATTTTCAAGTCTCTTATCTAAAATATTAAACATTCAAAAATATTAATGTATAAAACTGAGAGATTTTTGAAAAAATGAAAGCAGCTCTTTGGGTCTCTCTTCAATTTTAATTTCGAAAAAGGTAAGTTAAAATTAAAGATAAGTTATATTTGTTTGTTTCATAAATTAGTATATTTTTCTTCTTAACAACAATTTTCAAAAATTGTGAAACTAAATTTTAAACTTAATCATAATTAAAAATAGACCAAATATATTTTGTTTTCTTTTTCAAATATTACAATTTAAACATAATGTAATATATTTTAAGATAAGTTATTATATGTTGTAATTGTGAAATTTATATTTTCTATCATTATTTTTAATTTAGTTTAATGTTTATTTCCTGACATATCTTGATACATAATCATATTGATAAATGATTCAATTTAACATAAATTTAAGTCTCCTCCTTTATTATGTTCACATACATCATTATGATATATCTTTTTTTGTATTTATTTATGATGTACATTCTTTATCATTTTTCTAAAACAGTCTATATTCATCATAAGTACAGAATTACCACCTCGTGTTCACACCAATTATATGTTACTTATGTCTTCCACTAGTTCATAGTCCAAGTGCATTTCTCTCACGATTGTAGATACTTCCCATGGTAATTTTATGTTTAAAATAAAATTTAACTAAATTCCCACCTAATGTTAACTAAACTCATTATTGTATGACATTAGTCTTGAACTTATATTTTAATGCATTTAATGCATTTGTTCTAATCATCAAATTTAAGAACAAAATCATTTGATTCACAATTTTTTTTTATTGAAGCTTGATTTGCAATCTTTTCATTCTACCATAAAGTGGTCTAGAATAGAAATATGATCATAGGTGCATTTTCATCAAATAAGTATTTTGCATTTGGTATTGAACTTCATTTAAAGGTCTTGATCAAGAAATAATGCTCTTGCAACTCAATGGTAGGATAATCTATCAAAGACATTTATTGATACTATTAACCCTTATAAAGGTCACAAATTATAGAATTAAATGTTGCTTTTGTGTATTAAAAATATGTGATCATTCATCACTATCACTTATGCCCACTTGTCGTATAGTCTAATATTGGATATGAATATGCACACATGAAAAATAGGAAAAAAATATTATGTTACATAGGATCTTTCCTAAGCGAAATGTCATTTTGGCGTTCCAACCTCTTCTACAACAACAATTGATGGAAATAGACCTTATCCTCAAAAGGAATGACAAAGCTTGAATTACAAACTATTGTCTTGTATATGAATCCATTGGTTTGAAGACTCAAATAAGACTTGGTGTATCTTGAATGATAGTAATTTGTGCCTTTATCATGGAGGAATAAATTATAACAGATAATGATTTAGGTCACATAAATGCTTGACTCCTTGATTACAATTTGATTCACAGTTGGATTGAATATGGTTGACTAAATGCTCCTAGAATAATAGTTTTGATAGCTTTAGTTCAATGTCCATAGAGTGAGTTATATTTGTATGCAACTCACTTTTTTTCCTCAAAATTAATTTTTAATGGAGGATGTCACCAAAGGCCAATTTCTCACCACTTGCATAGCCAACATCTAGAATTTAAAGTGTTGGGATAGATTAAAGTTAGACTGGGGCACTAGACACCCTAGTATTGATTTTTTGAGCTATACCAAATCTTGTGAGTAAGGGATTGTGCCATTTTTAAAGAAAAAATATATTTCTTTGCAAAATATAATGTGAACAAAAGAAAACCACCCAACTAGGTTTAGTGTTAGTGTGAACTTTTAAGGGGATACTATTTACAACACCATAGTTAGGCTCCATTTTAGTTGGGGGATAAAATTTTGCTCATACTCTCTATAAATTGTAGAGAAGAAAATGGTTCTTTCATTAATACATCAAAGAGATAAGATCATATCGCTAAGCTTGGAAAGGCAATAATTCTCAACACCTAGGGTCTTATCAATCTACAATATCAAGATTAAAGGAAAGTATAAAATGACAAATATCTTTTCTTGAGATGATAAGATATGCATAAGTTTATGAATACCCATATCAAATCCTAATGCATGAGCTATAGAACTAAAAAGAATCCAGAGGTCATGTCACAAAAAAATAAGCAACATATCTAGATCTAGCGAGACCCTAAGATACTTATAAAATCATATGAATCAAATATCACAATTGAAAGAATACATTTGATTACCTTTGATTGATGGTTAACCAATGAATCCTTAAAGAAATCATTTTCTACCCAAATGGCCAGCCTGGAAAAGATAAAATATATTTAACCTTTTCCTATACTTTTTGACCAAAACCATATTTTATAGCATGTCTCTTAATCAAAACTTTGTTTTAAATTTGATCAATTAGCTTTCTAAGGTCGGTGAATTTGATCCTATTTCCACTATCACCAAGGATGAACCAGTGAACAAAAGCCCTACATTATTCCTTGTTTGCTCCTTCCACCTACCAAACCTCTGTTCTCATGGTGAAAATAGGTGTGTCACACATCTATCTTTTTAATCTTGGCCCACATTGACATTTACTAGAAAAAATGCCTTCATAATAAGAAAAAAAGTGAAATGAGCCTAGTGAGTGATCATCTTGTTTCTTTCTCGATTATCTTTCATCTGTGTATTGCTTCCTCATTGTTTCTTTCTCAATTATCTTTCTTCTTTATATTGCTTCCTCAGTTTTTCTTTCTCAATTATCTTTCTTCTCTATATTGCTTTCTTGTCATTGTTCCTACATCGACCGCTCCATAAACTTCTCCACCACAAATATTAAGCCCCTATCTTCCGCTGGAGTCTCTCCATTTTTCAGAAGCCTGTCAAATTTGCACGCGACTTATGCCTTGAACTCCTCTCCACACACACACACACACACACACACACATATCCAACGACTTTCTTTCTAGAGTGTTGAGGACCAAAGCAGATCTCTTTAGAATGGTAGAATGTTTTTTTCTCGTCCTTCTTCAAGCACGGTGGAACTGGATAAATGGCCTCCTTTGCATGGAATGCGGATTCATGCCCTAGGCTGTTGCAGACTACCTCTAACCATGACTTCATCTGTCTCTCACCGCACAAATTAATAATTTTCTCTCTAACAATGGAACTTCCACCTTCTTGGGGGATCTTCAACGCACCTCGGCTTTTGCATTTCACGTAGACAAATTGTTTAGATGAAGGCACCACAGTACAAATTATTTCTGAAATGAATTCGTGCGACCCTCATAATAACTTTAAACATGGACAATTCTCACTGTTAGAGTGTACAAGACCCCTTCACAATTATTTGCTAAGGAGCTAGTCCCTCTTGTCTTTCTACGTTATTTCCAATGAAAATTATGTTTTGAATTATATAATAAAAAATAAAGAAATAATCTTAAATGAATTTAATAAATACCAGGGTTCTGGCTGACAAAGAGAAACTTAAAGGAACTCCCAAGATGAGGTTTTCTGATATGGCAAGGAGATTGCTGACATCAAAAAGAATATGTAGGAATTGAAGCATCATTGCGTGATGACTAACAAATTTGCACTGAAGGTCATGCATGCTTCGGCTATGGCCCTTTGTGCTGTGCAGGAAAAGCTGGCGGGCGGTAGTTTGGAGGCGGACAAGGATAATAAGGACCCGTTCCTATTCCTGTAGGTGGAATGGGCCAGGACCCTGATGTCTAAACATTTGGGTGGAAATAATTAGCTGTTGGTGGTCATGAGTTTCTTATTTTTGACTGGGCTTGGCCCTCGGTTCTCCTGTTTTGTGTTTGGGTTTAATGTTATTCTGGTTAGCTCTTGGTATAGCCATATGTCGCTTATAACTGCTATTTTAACTGCTCTCTCCATATTAGATACTTTGGATTAATCCTTTTGTTTAGTACTGTGATTTATGTTTTTGATAGAGGTAGATTAGACTTGGTGATTCTGTTGTTAAACTGTTTGTATCTCTTTAACTAGGGCCATTAATGTGCTTTTAATGTGCCTCTAGTCCCTTTGTTTTGTAGGCCATCACCCTCTTGCTACTTTTTCTATCAAAAACAATTCATAGTAATATTTTTAGGATATTATTAAATAATGTTTTTAGAAAAAAAATGATTAACATTTTTTTAAAGATTTAATATTGTAGTTTTATGGTATATAATCTGGTATATTAAGTGTCAATGTTAAGTTGAAAATTCTAATTGTATTATAGTTTATGTTTTAATACAAAAAATCTATTAAAACAAATAATGAATTTATTTTATTTTTAAGTCTCTTAGGGTCTATTTGGTGCATGGAATTAATTTATCCGAAATAGGCCTATTCTAGAATAAGGACCTATTCTCAGATTAATTAATCCTGAAAATGAAAGATGGAATAATCTATTATACATTTGGATCCCATAATGTGGAATTGAAATACGGATTATTTTTCTTTCTTTTTTAAATAATTTGAACAATATGTATCTTTAACTTATTAAAAAATTATAATTATAAAAAAAATATTTTCTTACAAATTTTAATTTTTAAACTTATCATTTTTGTTGCTAGTTTTTTAATTAAAAAATATATGTATTTTTAAATTATATATTTTTAAATTAAAATATGTATTATTAACTTTAAAAAATAAGATTATAAAAAAAATTATAAAAAAAAATTTATAAAAAAAAATTATAGAAAACAAATTATAAAAGAAAAATTATAAAAGAAAATTATAAAAAAATAAGATTATAATCCCTTAACCATTCACGCACAGACCCGACAACTTATACATTTTGTTGTAATTTCGAATCCATGAAAAGCTTATTCTGGAATAAAAAATGAATGTGAGGGTTTTTTTGGAATTAATTAATCCATGCATTCGCCCCAAAATGAAGATTAACTTTCTAATTTGGGAATTCAAAAAATGGCCACAAATGGAAAATTACTTAATTCTCACATTAAATAATCCTTATTTTAGGTTAATACCAGGAACCAAATGGGCCCTTATCTAAAATATTAAACATTTTCAAACATTAATGTATAAACCTAAGTGATTTTTTAATAAATGGAAGAGGTTGTTTGCTTGTCTCTTCACTTAAAACTTGGAAAGAGCTAAATTAAAATTAAAGGGAGTTAGATTAGTTTGTTTCATAAATTAGTGTAATTTTTTTCTTAACAACATTTTTTTAAAAAAGTGTGAAGTTAAATTTTAAACTTACATCTCGTAAATCACATTTAATAATGGACCAAAATATTTCTCTCTTTTTCAAAGATTATAATTTAAACATAATTTATTATATTTTAAGATAAGTTTTTGATTAAAGGAAAATTGGTTTTAAAGGGACCAGAAACCCAAATCCAAAGATACAAAAAATTAGAAATGAGCAGTCTTCAACCAACAGCTAAACAACCGCTAACCATCGAATATACAAAAAACACAAAAATAGAGGAACAAAACCCTAACATACTATAGAGAATTTACCAAATTGGCATTCTTCCTAATAACATCCTCACAAATACTCCTAACCTTATTGATTTAATAATATTAATAGGAGAAGCATTCTTATCTTTACTTTGGAGTCTCGTCGTCGGACTAAGAATACTATCTTTATGCAGAGCAGTAGCAACAACAACCATGACCTCATTCGAACTAGTCTCTCTATGATGACCTCGTCTGGCAGACTTAACACTCACAAAAGGAGTGGTAGGAGCACCTTTAAATAGAGCTTGAAGTGCCTTCTCTTGTTCATTCAATTTCATAAGCCCCTCAGTTGAATTATGCATTATCTTTTAACTAATAGAAACCACAACCTTTACTTTGTCTTCCAACTTATTGAGAGTACCCTCTACACTATTGATTTATTTTTCATGGTCTTCCTAGAGCTCACTAATACCTTTACTTAGGGTTTAAATTATAATGATTATACTACCCAATTTAGGGTTACATGGCTCGAAGAGTTTTCCCTAAGGGCCTTAATCTCATCAATGATCTAATTAGCAATAGTGTGTTGTCTATCCATAAAATTCATCACCAAGTTGGTAATAGTAACAATCTTAGGAACATACGACCCTATTTCCACTAGTATATCCTTCCCCACCTTAAGAGGTATCTCAACATGAATATCCATGGTACCCATATCATTAGTGTTTTCTAGATGATTAATAGGAGAAGAAAGGGAAATATCCTTTGAAGAATCACTCCTTTTCATAAGAGCATATTTCCTATATGCCACAAGAGGACAGGACCCAGCTAGGTCCCTCCTGATTCTCACCTTCTGAGTCAAAACTTTAGCCTTCCCTTTGGATATCTTCAAAAGTATAGGGTCAAGGGAATCAGGATAAAAATCACCAGAGGGGTTGTACTCAAAGCCATCATCATTTGAAAGGATGATCCTTTAATGGGTAGGAGCCACAAGCCTTTTACAAGTATTCAAATGAAAAATTATATCCCCATTATAATCAAATTCCTAAAGTTCAGATGAGCCCTCATCACCATAATGCACGCCAAGATTTTTTATTTTTTGGGAGTTCAATCCCCATTTTAGGTGGAGGGTTTCTTTCAATGTGAAAATCATGGGCATGTTCCATAATCAACAAAATGAGACCCTTCCAGGATGGGGGAGGGCTAATTTTTCCTATGGGCTTTGAGACTATGGTTTAGAGAAGCCATATGGTAGTATGGCAATGAAATACACTTCTTATGACAAAAGTGATTAAGAATAAAAAAATGTTAACTAGATAGACTGGTAAAATTACCATCCAAAGTTAGATATCTCATTATCACTTCTGTAATATCGGCCCAAGGAAACTCAAAAGTTCCGCATTCATAGCCACCATCTGAGACTCTGCAAACTTTATCTCTTTCACAAGGAAAAAAGAGGATATCAACTCCTTTAGAAATACTCTTTTTATCTCTATAGAACTTTTTTCCCTCAATCATATTGTTAGAAACTTTAGCTATCAAATCCTCTTTAACTTCCAACTCCATCCAATAGACCTTCAAAATCCCTTCATTCCAATCCTTGACAAAATCCTTAGTGACCTATTTAGCAACTATGTGCAACTTCTTCATGTATGGGATAAGGCCTCCTTCCAAAATCTCCTAGCAAATATAGTCTTCCTTTTTCCATTTCTCATACCCCACTAGTTCAAGACTATTTCTGTCTCCCCCATGGTAATATCAAACCAATTCTTGTTGCACTAAGAAATAGAGAAAACACAAGTAGACCCTATGCAAAACACCAAGACCAACACCACGTTTATCATTATAAACACATCACTTAAATGACAATTAATTATTCTGTACAACTCCATCAAATCTGATGTGGGGGTTATCAAGACACTTCTCAACATCAGTGCAAAGTTATATTTTAAGATAAGTTATTATATGTTGTAATTGTAAAATTTGTATTTTCTATCATTAATTTTAATTTAGTTTAATGTTTATTTTTTGACGTATCTTGATACATTAACATATTGATAAATGATTCAATTTAACATAAATTTAAGTCTCCTTTATTATGTTCACATACCTTATTATATATATTTTCTATGTTCTTATGATATATATTCTTTATCATTTTTCTGAAACCCTTTACATTCATCATAAGTACACATTTATGACCTCGTGTTCACGTCTATTATATGTTACTTATGGCATCCACTAGTTCATAGTTGAAGTGCATTTCTCTCATGATTATAGATACATCACACCATAATTTTATTTCTATATGATGAGGGATGAAGTCATATTTCTCACTTGTGAGGCTGACACGTTCTCTCTATCCTCTTCATTGTCGGTATTTCTTTCCATGAGATATTTATGTATATATGCCTTTTCTTAATGATGTTGGTTTGCAACTACAAGACATTGACTTCACCTAGCCTAATAGGTTTGATTGTAACCATTAAATACTTGATGGTTATTGAGGTGATATAGTACCAAGGTCCACTTGAGTTTAACTCATGCCATTAGTTTGATTGAAAATAGATGATGATTTGGTGTTACCAATTAGACTATTACGGGGACAAGTCCTCTTCCATATGATATCTAGATGAACATGGTTTTATTTGTGTATGAATTATTATGATCTCACATTCTATTTGGTGATGTTCATAGTAATCTATTTGGTTGATCTATGGTTTACGATGCTTATGCTTTCAAATGACCTTGTCTTATTTCTTCATATGAATAGTTTGGCATGTTGTCCATTTTTATTTTATAGTTAAATACCTATAGATATATGATTAATCATTTCCCTTTTTAATTTTTTCTTAGTAATTATTAAATTTATTAATTATTCATTAGTACAAGTATATGTATAGTTACACACACATAAACATAAACATACATTTATGTATGTATGTACACCTCTCTCTCTCTCTCTCTCTCTCTCTCTCTCTCTCAAATATAGATATAGATAAAGATATGTACATAAGATCCACCTCCAAATCCAAATTCCCAAAGGAGAGATCCAAATTGATCAACCAAAAAGGCTAATGCATAAAAGAATCAATCTATGGAGAATATGAATAAAGGATAAGACCTTATATTTCATTATGGAAAGTATGTATTGAAGTTTTGATTGAATTGAAGACAAATACTAACCTCAAAATAGGGAAAATCTAGAAAATTTTGTGTTAGGATTAACAGTCCACAATACAACTGAGAGGGGGAGTGAATCATTTGTATGATAGAATATTAAAATTTAAACTTTAAACTTATGAATATCAGATCCAATGAACACAATGAATGCCAACACAATAACTCAATATTTTGGTTATGAGGAAACCCTGTTAAAGGTAAAAAACTTGATGGGAATTAGCACCCACTAATTATGTATTGAGAGTGTAGTAATCCTTTTTAGAAGATATAGCCATGTTAGGATCTTATTAAAACATTATAGTAAATAGTCCTTGTTAGAGGATAGACCCTTTTAGGAGTCAAGAACAAAGAGGGCTCACTTTCCAAGTCTCACTGGGCCCAAAGAAGGTTAAGTCCACCTTTTGAACTCACTAGTTCGCAACAAGTGTGTATGAAGAAATACACAATCTTTTGAACTGTTTGCTAGCAACTGTCTTTTCTTGATCAGTTCCAATTAAGTCCACCAACAATCCTCTACTCTACATACATCAGACACAAGTTCACAACCTCCTTATATCACTTTTTCACATCCATATCTTTTCCAAAGAAAAGACCTTACATTTATACCTTATTATATTTTGCTAAGACCAGGTCAGCCCATAAGGCTTTCCTAATTACAAACAATAACATAAGCCCTTGCTAAGATAAAAAAGGTATCTAAAACAAGTTTACAATGATTACATTACAACAATTAAGGATCGACATCCTTGAATTATGCTTGTCAAACAAAACACATGCTTCATTCCCTGAGTTAGCTTCAAAATAAGCCATCATCAAAGCACACACCTCAAATGACATCACCAATCATTCTGTACCTTGTACTAACCAATGAACATTCGTCAGTACTTCTTCCATAATCCTTCAAGATCGCATACCTTGAATCCAATCCCTTTGAAATCTATACCAAAAAATCAGAGACCAACTTTGTCAATTCTCACTGTTAAGGTCCAATGACCAGTCTTTACCAAAATAGTTGTATCTTCCTTAATATGCATCCATTAATGATGTGATCTTAGATATAAGATCACAACATCCATCTGAACTCTTATATGACTTCACAACATTTGAAACATCCGTACACTGTGGTTACCAGTCTAGTTCCTTCATAGAAGCATATGTTGACATCAGTGACAAAACACAAATGACAACAATATGAGTGCCCATTTAGTAACGTAGTGATTAAACATATTAAATGTCTCAATAAACACCCATGAATTAGCAATATCCAACAATATCCCCCTTTGGCATTGATGTCAACATATGGGAAAATCTTTATCCCAAAGTTGTATCAACCCAAAAGTCCTTCAATAGAACAATCTCCCCAAACAATGAGGATTTTTGCATAGCAACACTCTAACACTCCCCCTTTGACAACAATGGAAAAGGGTTCCATGGGGCTTCAACTACCTTTACATATAAACTTTCTCCTATGATCACTCCCCCTGAGGAGTAGATCCCTACATCTAGTCCAGAAAAAGAATAAGGCTCTGAATACTTCTAGACTGATGCATCTCTAAATCATTTAGTTCTGACTAGGAGGTTCATGAACCCCTAGCATACCTTTGAGATATTCAAAGGTATCTTTCGGTAGTGGCTTTGTGAAGATGTCTGCAATCTGCTCTTTTGTACTGATATATTCTAATTTGATTTCCTTTTGTGCCACCTTGTCTCTCAAGAAGTGATACTTGATAGAAAAATGTTTAGTTTTAGATTGCATCACCAGATTCTTTGACATGTTTACTATACTAGTGTTGTCACAATGAATAACCACAGGCTCTTCAAAAGTTATTCCAATGTCTATCAGCATTTGTTTCATCCAAATAATCTAAGTGCAATTTATAGCAGCAGCAACATACTCTGATTCAGTAGTAGATCGTGCTACAAAATCTTGTTTCTTACTTAGCCAAGAAACCAACTTTTTCTCAAGGAAAAATGCACCACCACTTGTACTTTTTCTGTCATCAATATTTCCTGCCCAATCAACATCAGTATAAGCATGAAGTTCAAAGCTATCATTCCTGTCATACCATAAACCATAGTCTATGGTTCCTCTAAGATACCTCAGTATCATTTTAACAACAACTAGATGAGTCTCTTTGGGTTCTGCCTGATATCTAGCAACGATTCCAACAACATTAGAAATATCTAGTCTGGTGTGATACAGATATTGTAACCCTCCAACCATTGATCTATACAAAGTCTGAAAAACACATTTTGATTCATCATCAATTGTTAGCTTTTTTCTAGTCACCATAGGTGTTCCTACTAGTTTACAATCTTCCATACCGAATTTCTTAAGTAATTGTTTGAGATACTTGGTTTGAGAAATGAAAATACCATTCTCATTCTGAGTTATTTGTAGTCCAAGGAAGAATTTCATTTCACCTATCATGGACATTTCAAATTCACTCTCCATTTCTTTAGAAAATTTCTTACATAGATCATCATTACCTCCAAAGATAATATCATCCACAAATACTTCTACTATTAGGATTCCATCTTCAGTACTTCTCAAATACAAATTATTGTTTGCATTACCTTTTCTGAATCCAAGTCTGAGTAGATACTTGTCCAACCTTGCATACCAAGTCCTAGGAGCTTTCTTCAACCCATACAGGGCTTTCTTCAATTTGTACACCATGTCTTTATCTTCGCATAGAGGAAATGCATCTGGTTGTTCTATGTATACTTCTTCTTCAAGATCTCCATTTAGAAATACAAATTCAACATCCATCTGATACACTTTGAATTTTTTGTGTGCAGCATAAGATAGGAATAATCTTACTGCCTCTATTCTAGCAACAGGAGAAAATGTTTCTTCAAAGTCTATGCCTTCTTGCTGTGAGTATCCTTTACACACTAGTCTTGCTTTGTTCCTTACGACTGTTCCTTCTTCATCCATTTTGTTTCTAAAGACCCATTTTGTTCCTATAACAATTTTATTTTTAGGTCTTGGAACCAATTCTCAAGTATTATTTTTCTTTATTTGATCCAATTCCTCTTTCATGGCATTTATCCAAGATTCATCTTTAAAGGCTTCATCTGTATTCTTTGGCTCAACTTGAGAAATTAAACAAATTTCTTCTCTAACTTTAGATCTAGTTAGTACTCCCTGACTAGTATTGCCAATAATTTGATCTTCAGGATGGTTATTTTTTACATACCTTAGAGTTTTAGGAGTTTCAGTAGTCTTTCTTGTATCATTACAAGCCTCTTTTTCACTTTCTTCCTCAACAAGTTCTTCTTCTCCAGCAGCAGGAGAGGTTTCTTTCACTTCTGATATTTGACTATTGTCATACATTCTTTCTTGTATCTAAAATTTCTCATCTATTCTTACATTATTACTTTCAACCATCTTCCTTAATCTTAGATTGAAACATTTGTATGCCTTTCTTTTAATAGAGTAACCAAGGAAGATACCTTCATCACTTCTAGCATCAAATTTCCCTATCTCATCATCCCTCTTGATATAACATTTTCTACCAAAAATTCTGAAACTCCAATGCACATGAGATACATTTCCTTCAATCAGCATTGTCCTGATAGCATCAAGTATAGTTCTGTTTCTTCACTTTGCTATTCCATTTTTTTGTAGAGTTCTAGGAGCAGATGTTTGTCTTTTTATCCCATTCTCTTCATAGTATGAGTTGAATAAATCTGATGTAAACTCTCCACCTCTGTCTGATCTTAAACAATTTATTTTCAGTCCTGATTCATTCTCTACCTTTGCTTTAAACAACTTGAATTTGCCAAATGCTTCTGATTTCTCTCTCAAATAAGTAACCCACATCATTCTAGAACAAAGAGTATGAAATACCTTTCACCGTAGTATGACTTTGTTCTTGTAGGCCCACATAGATCTGTATGTACCAAATCCAACTTTCCTTTTGATGTAAGTTTTTTGCTTTTATGACTGTTTTTAGTTTGCTTTCCCATAACACATTCTCTGCATATAATGTTAGAAGGTTTCACAATCTTCGGCAGATCTCTTATTGCATTAGCCATACTTGCTTTCACAATGTTATCAAAGTTAACATGGCAAAATCTTCTATGCCATAATCAACTATCATCTACCTTTGCAATAAAACAAGAGGCTTCAAATGTGTTTAGTTCAAATACATTACCTCTAGATCTTGAGCTGGTAGCAACCAGTTTTTCTTCCTTGCTTCTAATAAAGCACTTACCATTAACAAAACTTAACTAAAATTTTTTATCCATCAACTCTCCAACACTCAACAAGTTATGTTTCAGTCCTTCAACAAGTAGTACATTGTTCGTATTAGTCTTTCCATCCAGAGTGATAGATCCTACTCCTATGATGGATTTTGGGAGGCTGTCCCCAAATCTTACAACACCTCCATCATAATTTAGTAATTTAACAAATTTATTTTTATCACCAGTCATGTGATGAGAACATCCACTGTCAATTATCCATTCAGTTTTCTTGTCAACATGAGATACTAAGGCTTTTTCTTCATGAACAGGTTCATCTTTAATAGCAACAAATCCTATCTCTTCACTGTCTAAATCATCATCATCATCATCAGAGATTCCTTCACTAGCATAATAACATTCTTTATCTCTTCTAATCTTTGCATAATCAGGTTTGTATTTAGGAACTCTTGTAGGACATCTAGATGCAAAATGACCTACCTTATTGCATGAAAAATATTTCAAAGGTAATTTGCCTTCAAATTTTCCCTTACCTATTTTCTCTCTTCTAGCTATTAGTGCAACAAGTTCTTCCATCTTCTTCTCTTCTTCCATTATCTTCTCCCATTCCTCTGCATACTCACCAAGCTCTTCTCTCAGGTCTTCTTTGCTTGTGCTTAGAAGTGTAGCTGCTTTCTTGTGTGTGGATGCCCTAAATGTAGATTCAACTTTAGGAGCAACTTCTCCTAATTTCGTAGCTTCAAAAGTGGTTAACTTTGCAATCAACATCTCTATGCTAAATTTTGGAGTCAGGGGTATAGTTTCTTGAATAGACATTGCCTTGAATTTGTAAGTAGGAGTTAGAGATCTAAGAATCTTTACAATGACTTCTTCTTCATCATAAGTACCTCCACAATTTTTGATTCCAACTATAGCTTCTATAACCCTTTGAACATAGGCTCTAATGCTTTCATCTTCATTCATTTGCAACTTCTCCATCTTTGTCTTCCAATTCTGTAATTTCGCTTGTTTGGTATATCTGTCTCCTTCATAGAGTGCCTCTAGTCTATTCCAAATATCATGTGCCAAATCTAGATCTTTAATTTCAGTGAACTCACCCTCAGATAGTGCCCTAATCAATGCTTCTCTTGTGACCATGTTGTATGAAAATAGTTTCTTTTCATCATCAGTAGCTGACCCTAAGTCATTCTCAGCCTTCAAAGTTTCCTTTGTCTTCACAATCATCCAGTAGTCTATGCCCAAATATAGCAAATGTGTTCACATCTTGTTTTTCCAACTATCAAAGTTTTCAGGATCAAACTTGGGACTATCCTTCCTATATAATGTCATTTTCCAAGATCACCTCAAGTTGTTAAGCTTTCTCTCTGAGGACCACAAGCTCTGATACCAATTGTTAGGATTAATAGTCCACAATACAATTGAGAGGGGGGGTGAATCGGTTGTATGATAGAATATTAAACTTTAAACTTTAATATTATCAATATCAGATCCAATGAACACAATGAATGCCAACACAATAACTCAATATTTTGGTTACGGGGAAACCCTGTTAAAGCTGAAAACCCCAGTGGGAATTAGCACCCACTAATGATGTACTGAGAGTATAGTAATCCTTGTTAGAAGAAATAGCCCTGTTAGGAGCTTATTGAAACATTATAGTACATAGTCCTTGTTAGAGGACATACCCTATTAGGAGTCAAGAACAAAGAGGGCTCACTGCCCAAGGTTCACTACCCAAAGAAGGTTGAGTCCACCTTTTGAACTCACTAGTTCACAACAAGTGTATATGAAGAAATACACAATCTTTTGAACTGTTTGCCAATAACTATCTTTTCTTGATTAGTTCCAATGAAGTCCACCAACAATCCTATGCTCTACATACAATAGACACAAGTTCGAAACCTCCTTAAATCACTTTTTCACATCCATATCTTTTCCAAATAAAAGACCTTACATTTATACCTTAGTATATTTTGCCAAGATCAGGTCAGCCATAAGGTTTCCTAATTAAAAATAATAACATAAACACTTGCTAAGATACACATGGTATCTAAAAAAAGTTTACAATGATTACATTACAACAATTATGGACTCACATCCTTGAATTATGCTTGTTAAACAAAGCACACGCTTCATTCCCTGAGTCAGCTTCAGAATAAGCCATCGCCAAAGCACACGCCTCAGATGATGTCACCAATCATTCTATACCTTGCACTAACCAATGAACATGTGTCAGTACTTCTTCCATCATCCTTCAAGATTGCATAACTTGAATCCAATCCCTCTGAAATCTATACCAAAAACTCAAAGACTAACTCTGTCAATTCTCACTGTCACAGTCCAGTGACCAGTCTTTACCAAAATAGTTTTATCTTCCTTAATATGCATCCATTAATGATGCAATCTTAGATATAAGATCACAACATCCATCTAAACTCTCATCTGACTTTGTAGCATCTGAAACATTTATACATCTTCCCTACACTGTGATTACCAGTCTAGTTCCTTCATAGAAGCATATGTTGACATCAGTGACAAAACATAGATGAAAACAGTATGAGTGCTCATTTAGTAACATAGTGATTAAACATATTAAATGTCTCAATCATCACCCACGCATTATCAATATCCAACATTTTGATTTCTGATGTCTGTGTACAGTTTTGGGAAATTCTGCAACTGGATCTGGGCTGGAAACACTGAAGCTGAGAAAACCAACAAATCTTTTGTCAATCTGATGAAGGTTGACCTTGACCCAGAGTTGGGGTAAGATCTTACCGTGGGGTACAGTCTTACCCCAAAAATTCTACCTTGACCTACACTACTTTGACAGAAATTATGTTCACGGATCCTGAAAGTTTACCGAAAAGGGTACTCAAATCTACACTGATATTCATTGTCCCGCACCTAATCTTGCATGAAAAAGGGTTTTGTTTATTGGATGAGGGGTTTACCTTGGTCAAACCTTAGTTTGGAATCAACCTTGAAATGTAATTGAAATTGCAATATAGATAAACAAAGTAAATGGAACTATTCACCTTGCTTATGTTGAAATCCTTGTGGAGGATTCGAATCCTTGAATCCACAAGCATGGACACTTCAAATGAATGTAGAATCAAGTGTAGGATGTCTCAAATCAATTGCACTAGATCTTCAACACCAATCTTGAATGGATCTTGGAATAAGAAGAAGATTGAATGGATGTGGATGAAGAAATCTTCAACAAGAGGGCTCCAAAGAGATTTAATCCTTCAATGGCTATCAATGGATCTTCTTGATGAATACTTGAATGCTTGAAGGTTTGAATGCTTGAAGAGGAAATTAATGCTTGAATTCTTTCCTTCTCCTCCTTTCTTGCTTGATAATTGCTTGATCACCAAAGTATGGATGTTCATAAGCGCTTATGAAAAATGGATTTCTTTATGGAAAAAAGAGATGGATGAAATGAGAGAGGAAGGCTTCTTTTTATACAAATCTAGGGCACAAACTTCTAGAGAGGCCAAAATATAAGAAATAAATTCTCACTGAGTGAAAACCCCTTTAAATGGACCTAGATTAAATATTATTTAAGAGTTTACCATTCTGAAATCTGAAACAGCCGACCTGGAAGTGGGAAGTAAAACTTTCTAAAGCCCGACATCTCAAAACTTCCAAAACCTAAAAATTAGACCTAGGGTCAGGGTCAAGGTTGACTCTAACCTAGGTCAGGGTCAACGTCATCCTTGACCTAGGTCAGAGTCAAGGTTGGCCTTGACCCATAAGGTTGTCCTTGATCCAGAAAGTCAAAACTCTCAGTTTATTAGAAAAAGTTGTTAGAAAGAGGCTAGAAATAGGGGGGAGAGAAGCAGAACAGGGGGGAGAGAATCAGATCTAGTCAAATACCTATTCAAGGTGCTTGACATGACCCCATACCACCTACTTGGAGGGCTAAACCAGTCCTAAATGGAAGTGCTTCCATTTTTTGATGATACAGGAACATACTCACTTGTTGATTTTTCTTGGATATTAAACGTTGGAAAAGTATTTTCATTGAAGACAACATCTCTGCTCTTAACAATCTTCTTTTCCACTATATCCTAGATTGGAAAACCAAACTGATCTTCTCCATAACTAAAAAAAATATACCTCTTTGAGAGTTAGGATCAATCTTTGTCATATTTTCTTTTGGGACATGAACATATGCTTCACATCCAAATACCCATATGTGAGAATAAAAAAAAGTCTTACCCAAGCACTCTTCTTCCAGAATGCCAAAATCCAATTGATATGAAGGTCTTTGGTTGATCAAGTAGATAGTTGTATTGCAAGCTTCCACCCAAAATTCCTTTCCCAAACCTGTATTTGAAAGCATGCATCTAGCCTTTTGCAAAATTATTCTATTCAACCTCTCAACTGCTTCATTTTCTTGAGGTGTACATGGAACAAGCTTAATTCTACAAATGCCATTATCCACACAAAATGAATCAAATTATAATGAGAAAAACTCACCACTGTTATTAGTTTGAAAACATTTGATCCTATGACCAATCTAATTTTCAACTAATGCTTTGAAAATTTTAAACTTGCTAAAAACATCAAAATTTTTATGAAGCACAAATATCCATACTTTCCTTGTAAAATCATCAAGAAAGGTAACAAAATAATTAGCTTCACCAATAGATCTTACCTTGGTTGGTCCAAAAACATCAAAATAGACAAGTGCTAATGGTCTATCCTTCTTCTCATGTCATTTTCAGAAAATTTACCTGCTTTAGCTTGCCATAAAGACAATGACGAAAGAATGGTAAATCAATAGATTTTAGACTTGGTAGTTATTCCTGTTAGGAATAACAGTCCATAATACAACTGAGGGGGGGGGGGGGTGAATCAGTTGTATGGAAGATTATTAAAATTTAAACTTTAAGTAGCAACAATATTAGATCCAATGAACACAATAAATGCCAACATAATAACACAATATTTTGGTGTCGGGGAAATCCTGTTAAAGGTAAAAAACCCTGTGGGAATTAGCACCCACAAATGATAGACTGAGAGTATGGTATCCTTGTTAGAAGATTTAGCCCTGTTAGGAGTTTATTGAAGCATTACAGTTATAGTCCTTGTTAGAGGACATAACCTGTTAGGAGTCAAGGATAAAGGGAGTGCACAATGCCCAAGGCTCACTGCCCAAAGAAGGTTAAATACACCTTCAGAACTCATTGTTTGCAACACAAGTGTATATGAAGAAATACATAATATTTTGAGTTTTTCGATAGCAACTATCTTTTCTTGATCAGTTCCAATGAATTCCACCAGTAAACCTCTGTTCTAAATTTAGTAGACACAAGCTTGCAGCTTTCACAACCTCTTTTATATCATATTCATTCCATCCATATCTTTTCCAAAGAAAAGACCTCTCATATATACCTTATTATAATTCTTATGATCAGGTCAGCCCATAAGGCTTTCCTAATTAAAAATAATTACATAAACCCTTGCTAAGATACACATGGTATCTAAAATAGGTATACAATGAATATATTACAACATTTCAATACCGACATCCTTAATTCATGTTCGCCAAACAAAACATATGCTACATCTCCCAAGTGGACTCCCAAATAAGTCTTCTCTAGAACATACACCACAAATGACATCATCCATCATTTTGTACCTTGTGATGACCAACAAAAATTCTTCAAAACCATGTCTGTCATCCCTCAAGCTCGTATGCCTTGAATCCATATCATCTAAAAGATATACTAAAAACACAGAGACTAACTCTATCATTTCTCACTGTCACAGACCAGTGACCAGTCTACACCAAAATATTTGTAACTCATCCAATATGAAACATTACATGATGCAATCTTGCATATAAGATCACAACACCTTCCTGAACTCTCATCTGACTTTGTAGCATCTGAACCATCCATACAGTGTTTGTACATTGTGATAACAAGATTGCTCTCTTCACAGAACCATATGTTGACATCAGTGACAAAACACAAATGATAATAGTATGAATGCCCATTTAGTAACGTAGTGATTAAACATATAAAATGTCTCAATCACCTCCCCATGCATTAGCAATATCCAACAATCTCCCCCTTTGGCATTGATGTCAACATATGGGAAAATCCATCCCAAAGTTTAATCAATCCAAAAGTTTTGAAACCAAAATAGTACTCTCATAGTACACCTTTAAACAATCTCCCCAAACAGCATCTCCCCAAATAGTAGTGATTTTCTCATACATATCTATCCACCTTTGACAACAATGGAAAAGGATGCCATATGGTATCAAAAGCTCTCCTTCTTCATCTTGCATGAAACAGGTGCTGAATCACCCAAATATCTTTTATGGAAAATCTCCTTCTTCATCTTTGATGAAGCAGGTGCTGAATCACCTAAATATATTTTGTAAGCTTCCAAATATGATCACTCCCCTTGAGGAGTAGATCCCTACATCAAGTCCAGACAATGATAAGTCTCTGAGAACCTCCGTACTGATGCACCTCTACATAATTTAATTCTAACTAGGAGGGGTGTGAACCCCAAGCATACCTCTGAGATATTCAAAGGTATCTTTTGGAAATGGTTTAGTAAAGATGTTAGCAATCTATTCCTTAGTGGTAACATATTCCAACTTTATCTCCTTTTCTACCACCTTGTCTCTCAAGAAGTGATACTTGATAAAAATATGTTTAGTTTCAGAACGCATCATTGGGTTCTTTTACATATTCACTATACTGGTCTTATCACAATGGATAACCACTGGCTCATCAAAATTTATTCTAATATCCATCAGCATTTTCTTTATCCAATCAATTTGAGTGTAGTTAATAGCAGTAGAAACATACTTTGATTCAGCAGTAGATTGAGCTATACAATCTTGCTTTTTTCTTAACTATGAAACCAACTTTTTGCCAAGGAAAAATGCACCACCACTAGTACTCTTTCTTTCATCAATGTTTCCTACCCAACCAACATCAGTATAAGCATGAAGTACAAAAATATCATTCCTATCATACCATAGGCCATATTGAATTGTCCCTTTTAGACATCTGAATATCCTTTTCATAGAAACTAGGTATGTCTCCTTTGGCTCTGCCTGATATCTAGCCACAATTCCAACATCGTTAGCATTATCTGGCTTGGTATGAGTTAGATATTGTAATCCTCCAACCATTTATCTGTACTTGTTCTAAAATACACACTGAGTCTCATCATTACATGACATCTTATTACCGATAACCATGGGTGTTCCCACTGGTTTACAGTCTTCCATTCCAAACTTCTTTAACATTTCTTTAAGACACTTAGTCTGAGAAATAAAGATAACATTCTTATTCAAAATTATTTGCAGTCCAAAAAAGAATTTCATTTCACCTATCATGGACATCTCAAATTCATTTTTCATCTCCTTTTAAAATTTCTTACATAATTCATCATTGCCTCCAAAGATAATATCATCAACAAAAACTTCAATTATCACAACTCCATCTTTGCCAGTTCTCAAATATAAGTTACTGTCAGCATTACCTTTTCTTAATCCAAGGCAAAGTAAATATTTGTCTAACCTTGCATACTAAGCCTTTGGAGCTTGCTTTAGCCCATACAGTGCCTTCTTCAACTTGCATTACATGTCTTTGTCTTCGGATAGAGGAAATCCATTCGGTTGTTCTATGTATACCTCTTCTTCAAGATCCCCATTCAAAAATCCAGATTTCACCTCCATCTGATACACCTTGAAGTCTTTATGTGCAACATAAGCCAAGAATAATCTCACAACCTCTATTCTAGCAATAGGAGAAAATGTTTCTTCAATGTCTATGCCTTCTTGCTATGAATATCCCTTGCATACCAGTCTTTCTTTGTTTCTTACAACAATTCTTGCTTCATTCATTTTGTTTCTAAAAACCTATTTAGTTCCTATTACATTTTTGTTTTTAGGTATAGGAACCAATTCCCAAGTATTATTCTTCTTTATCTGATCTAATTCTTCCTTCAAAATATTTACCCAAGATTCATCTCTACATGCTTCATCTGTAGTCTTTGGTTCAACTTGAGAAATCAAATAAATTTCTTCTGCAACAATAGCCTCTTTGATCTCTATAATCTGATTACTGGGTATGTGCAGGATCATGGTATGCCAAACTAGGCCCTTAAGTGGCAATGAACATTCAGAAAATCAGGTTTAGGCAAGTTCACATAAAATTTTGAAAAAGTTATAAATATTATATCAAAAATATGTAACAAGAGAATCTATAGAAAATTGAATTTAGATTCTAAGATACTTGGCCTTTTTTGTAAAATAATTATTCTATATATTAAAAAATTCAAATTTCAATGTAGTAGTATGAAAATTTTAGGAAAAAAATAAGAAGTAGATGTATGTCTGACCACCTTAAACATAATCAAATGATAATTTTTTTTTACAAGATTCTAGATATAAGTAGTAGACTAATGTCCAGATGTGGCACAAATTTTTTTAACTTTTTTCCAAGCAAATAATTAATTATGATTTTTCTTCTACAACTTTTCCAGAATATGAAAAATCTTGTGTCTGTCCATGTTAACTTAGTCTAAACTTTATCAAATTGAATTTTTTTTTAAATTATTCTTGTACTAGAAAAAGCATAGAATGTGACACATGTTTTTTATTTCAAAAATGTTATACAGTTTGAAAGTTATAGCTATTTCTCAATAACTCTATCAATCAAGACTAGAAAAATAACAAGTAGGTGTATGTCTAACCACATTAAACAAAATCAAATCATAATATTTTTTTATAAGATTCTAGATAAAAGTAGTAGACTCATGTTTGGATGTGATGTTTATTTTTTTGTATTTTTTTCATGTAAATAATTAATTATGATTTTTTTGCTACAATTTTTCCTGAATATAAAAACTCTCATATTTGACCACCTTAACTTAGTCTAAAATTCACCAAATTGAAAGAATTGTTTATTATTATTGTATTAGGTGAAGCATAGAATGTGATGTATATTTCAGATTTCAAAAATGTTATATTGTTTAAAAGCTATAGTTGTTTTTTAAAGAGCCTATTAATCGGGACTTCTTTTTCACATTGCCACTTTTTGCATACCATGATCCTACACATACCCTACTGTCATACATTCTTTCTTGGATCTGAAACTTCTCATCTATCCTTACATTGTTAGTTTCAATCATGTTTCTTAATCTCATATTAAAACATTTTTAATCATTGCTCTTGGTAGAGTAACCAAGAAAAATTCATTCATCACTTCTAGCATCAAACTTTCCTATCTCATCATCTCTTAATATAACACTTACTGTTGGAGATTTGCCAGCAAGCCAGTGTTGACTATAAGTTTGTCATTGATGACAACATATAGTAAGTAGCGTGAATGTAAGTCCTATGTATGGAGCCTTGAGCATATGTTTCCTAGATATGTTATCAGTATGATATCATAGGCGTAGAGATTGATTCTGAGTGAAGACAGCTATATAGTTGTTTGTTTTAGTAGTGTTCCTGACAGGTCCCGGAAAGAGTTCTATATGTGATTTGCAGTAAGGTTATTATGGAGCCTTGCACATTTATATTTATGTTGGAGACATGTTCATGGATGTAGAGTCATTTGTGTAGTACAGGTTGAATTATGATGTTGCCACTTTCCAATGATAGTTTCCCGAGTTTGTGTGATGGAGCCGACAGTGTTCAGAGTGTCTCAATAGTTGCGGCTATCATTATGATATGAGTGCTTGTAATTATGTTTGGATAAGATTTAAGAATGTTTGGTTAAGAGCACATAACGTATCTCAGCATGAGAATAAAGATTTAGTTAATTTGGTGGAGCTGACAGTGTGAAGCAACGCATCTACTCATCTTGAGTTGCCCAGTCCTATTTGTGTTGTGTGCTTAGTATAGCCATTGGAGATGTTGTTGAAGATTTATATTGTTTCTCTAATATGATTTCAAGGAAGTTCCAATAGACTGACTTGATTATATCATTTGGAGAAAGATACTTATAGCCGGTCAATTTTTGATCACTATGCATGGCAGTGAGTTGAAAGATAAGAGCAGAGAAGAAGGTTTGAAGTATTGAGCCATCAGTAGAAGGCCTATGTGAAAAAGAAGAGTGTGTGTGCTATTCATTGGAACTAATCAAGACAACAGGTCTAACTCAGAGTTCACCAAAATCATGATATAGTGTATATCTATTGTGCAGAAGATTGCAGCCTTCACCATTTGAGTAGTGAGCTCTTGGACAGTGAGTCTTCACCTTTAACAGGGTTATTTCTAAAAGAATCCTAACAAGGTCCAACCCTTGACTAGGTCATTGTACTTAATGAATTGTAAAGATAAACTCCTAATAGGGTTGTAAGATCTTCTAACAGGGATCATTATACACTGGTGTAGTTTATAGTGGGTGCTAATTCCCACCAAGGTTTTTACCTATTTGGGTTTCCGTATAACCAAAATTTTGGTGTTGTATTTAAGTGTTATTTCATTGTGTATGTGATTAATGTTCTTTTGTACTTAATTGGATAAAGAATTGAATCTTGTAGATAATTGATTCACCCCCCCCCCCTCTTAGTTATCTTTTGGGACTATTCCTAACAATTGGTATCAGAGCCAAGTGCCTCAGAGAGAAGTTTAACAACTTGAGGTTGATCAGATGACATTATTTAGAAAATAAAGTCCTAAGTTTGATGGAGAGAACTATCTAGACTGGAAGAACAAAATGATGACACATTTTCAGTGCATTCCTTTTGAAATTTTTGAAGTAGCTACTAAAGAAGTTCAGATTCCTTCCTTATCAAATCTTGCAAAAGATGATGTAACTTTGAAACAAAAGGAGATGTTCACTCAAAATGCTATTTCCAAAGAAGCCCTTATCAACACCCTATCTGACAGTGAATTTTTAGAGATCAAGAAAGTAGATAAAGCCTACAAGATATGGAAGTACCTAGAAGACATGTTTGAAGGAGATATTCAAGCCAAGAATGCATGCAGAAAGACATGGAAGAAAAGATATAATACATTGGAGATGCTACCTGATGAGAACATTAGAGCCTACAATCAAAGGATTAATGAAGTAGTTGTAGGAATCAGAAACAATGGTGGATAAATTTCAGAAGTAGATATAATGGATAAATTGATGACTACCTTGACATCAGAATATGACAGCAAGATAAGCATCCTAGATGAGACTATGGATTCCACAAAATACTTCAAAAGAGAGACCTTAATCAGAAAGATTTCAGCATTTGACATATTAAGATTGAAGACAGAGCCTAAAAGTGAAACAACATTCAAAGCCTCAGTCCATGGTAAGAAATCTTTGAAGAACTCTGGTAATTTTGATGATGAAGATGATGATAGAGAACTAGATGATTTCATTGATATGATTTCTAAGAAGGAAAGAAAAGGAAAAGGAAAATATGAAGGTCAGCTACCATTCAAATGTTTCTCATGTACATAACAAGATTGCTCATTTTGCATTTAGATGTCCTACAGGAGTCAAGAAGTACAAAGATTACAAGCCCAAGTATAAGGAATGTTACTATGCTGAAGATGGAGTATCAGATGAAGATTCAGTAGAAGATTAAATTTGATTTGTTTCAATTGAAGAAATGGAAAGAATGGATAAGGAAGATGAGAGGAAAGAATAAGAGCTATCCTTGATCTCACAAGCAATCGTCAAGATAGATTGGATCATTGATAGTGGTTGTTCACATCACATGACAGGAGACAAAGATAGATTTGTTCATCTAGACAAATACAAAGGCAACATCATTAGATTTGGAGAAAACCCTCCTAAACCTATCATAGGTAGAGGAGCTATCACTTTGGATGGAAAGAATAACACTGATGATGTGTTATATGTTGATGGTTTGTAGCATAACTTACTTAGTGTTGGATAGTTTCTTGACAAAGGATATAAGTTGGAATTCAAAGACAATAAGTGCATCATTAATAACAAGGAAGGTGAAATGATTGCATTAGGATCAAAGACTAAAGGTAATGTTTTTCAGCTTAATTCATAAACAAGTTGTTTTGTTGCTAAAGTAGATGACAATTGGTTATGGCATAAAAGACTATTTCACATCGACTTTGACAACATAGTAAAGATAAGAAATGTAAAGGCAGTAAGAGACCTCCCTATTATTACAAAACTAGTTGATACAATATGCATGGAATGTGTGATGGTAAAGCATGTAAGGAATTCATTCAGAAGCAAGCAGAATGCAGTAGAGAACAAATTGGATCTAGTGCATATAGACCTATTTGGACCAACTCAAACAAGATCACACTATGGTGAAAGGTACTTTATATTGTTTGTTGATGATTATTCTAGAATGATGTGGGTTGCTTTCTTAAAGGGTAAATCTGAAGTATTTGAGAAGTTCAAAATATTCAAAGCTAAAGTTGAAAATGAGACTGGATTAAAGATAAAGTGTCTGAGATCAGATAAAGGAGGAGAATTCACCTCTGACAGATTTTGAGTATTGAGAAGAACATGGGATAAAGAGACAACTAACTACACCTAGAATCCCTCAGCAGAATGGAATTGTAGAAAGGAGGAATAGGATCATACTTGACACAGTGTGCACTATCATGATTGAAGGAAAGGTGGTGCACACCTATTAGAGAGATGTGATCAATACAATAGTCTATACTATCAATATAATTCAATTGAGGCTAGGCACACACAAGACACCTTATGAGCTATGGTTTGGTAATGTACCTATAGTGAAATAATTTAGAATCTTTGGAAGCAAGTGCTACATCAAGAGAGATGAAGCTATTGGAAAGTTTGATACAAGAAGTGATGAAGGTATTTTTCTTGGTTACTCTACAAAAATAAAAGCTTATAGATGTTTTAACTTAAGATTGAAGAAGATCATTGAAAGTGCACATGTAAAGAATCATGAAAAGTTTATGATTCAAGAGAGATATCATGATTATGCACCTATGATTGAAGAAGAACCTAGACCTACTAGTAGTGAAGCATTTGTTGAAGAAATGTTTGATAGCATTGATGTTCTATTCAATGACCCTGAAACAAGTGAAGAAGAAACACATAAGAAAAATGAGAGAGTCACACCTAATGTTCCTAAATTCACATCTAGATACCATTCAAAGGAAGATGTCATTGGAGATCAGAGCATAAAATTCATGACAAGATCAAAAGAAAAGAGTTCAACAAGTGATGAATCGATATGTTTGTTTTCACAAATTGAACCCTTAAGTGTTGAAGATGCATGTAATGATTCAGATTGGCATGAAGAAATGAAAGAAGAGCTAGATCAGATAGTTAAGAATGATACATGGGAACTTGTCCCTAGACCTAGTGACAAAAATGTGATTGGAACCAAGTGGATATTCAGAAACAAGATGAATGAAGATGGTACAGTGGTAAGAAATAAAAAAAAACTAGTGTGTAAAGGATATGTGCAAAGAGAAGGAACTGACTATTCAGATACATTTTCACCTATAAGTAGATTGGAAGCCATAAAGCTATTTCTAGCCTATGCTACATTCAAAAACTTCAAAATATATCAAATGGATGTCAAGTCAGCATTCCTGAATGGAGATTTGAAGGAAGAAGTATACATAGAGCAACCTGAAGGATTTACTTTATCAAACAAACTTGATATGGTATGCAGATTGAAGAAAGCCCTCTATGGACTTAAGTAAGACCCTAGAGCATGGTATGAAAGACTAGATGGTTACTTGACAAAGATTGGATTCAAGAAAGGAGCAGTAGACTGTAACTTGTCCATAAGAGAGACACCTAATGGATTATTGCTAGTTGCTATTTTTGTTGATGAGATTATATTTGGTGGTAATCTCAAGCTTAGTGCAGAATTTGTTAAAGAGATACAGAGTGAATTTGAGATGAGTATGATTGGACCTATCAAGTACTTTTTGGAATTAAGTGTGCAGTAGGCAGACAAAGGTAGTTTTATTAATCAGTCTAAGTATGTGAAAGAGATATTGACAAAGTTCAAGATGGATGATTGCAAGCTAGTAAGTACCCCTATAATAACAAGATGCAAGCTTTCAAAAGAAGATTATTATATAGCAGTAGACATAACCTTATACAAGTCTATGATTGGTAAACTCATATATCTTACTCAATCTAGACCTAACATTTCTAATGCAGTTGGTATAGTTGGAATATTTGTAGCAGAACCCTTATGGTAGTAAAGAGGATATTCAAATATTTGAAAGGAACTATAAACTATGGTTTATGGTATCCTAACTCAAAGAATATAGAACTTCATGTGTATACAGATGTAGATTGGGTAGGATACGTTGATGATAGAAAGATCACATCAAGAGGAGCATTATTTCTTGGAGATAGACTTGTTACTTTGACATGCAAGAAGCAAAATTATATTTCTCGGTCAACAACAAAAGTAGAGTATGTGGAAGAAGCACTAAATTGTTCTACAATTGTTTGGATCAAGCAGATGATAAAATATTTTAGAATTCAGATTGATTATCCTATTCTTATTCATTGTGATAATACTAGAACTATCAATATGTCAAAGAACCCTATGATGCATGCAAAGATAAAATGCATTAAGATAAAATATCACTTCATAAGAGAGAAAGTTGTAGAGAAAGAAGTAAAGTTGGATTATTTGAGTACAAAGGAATAGCTAGTAGACATATTCACAAAGCCTTTTCCGAAGGATACTTTTGAGTATCTTAGGGAGAAGCTGGGAGTAATTCCCTTCCCTGAATCTGATTAGAGTTTGCAGGAGTGCATTAGTCCTCAGTGACTGATGAATGGTTGACTACTCTACTTCAGGATTAGTACTACCTATGCTTATTTTTTTTTGGCACCCTTTTCCATTGATGTCAAAGGGGGGGGGGGGGTAATATATAGTCATTAAAAACAAGAAAACAAGCATAAAGGGAGACTATACAAAAAATAAGAAAACAAGCAGGAGGAGCATGAAGAAAAGGGGGAGTATTTAGTAAGAGATGCAGTAGTTAGAGGAATCATCCTTGGGGGAGTTTTGTTGAGGAAATGGAGAATGTTATAATAATATTATACTTTTGGATTGGTGGTGTTTTTCATTCCATATGTTGCCATCAATGCCAAAGGGGGAGATTGTTGGCGATTTGCCAGCAAGCTAGTGTTGACTACATGTTTTTCATTGATGACAACATATGGTAAGAATCATGCATGGAAGTCCTATGTATGGAGCCTTGAGTATATGTTGCCTAGATATGTTATCAACATGATATCATAAGCATAGAGGTTGATTCTGAGTGAAGATAGTTATATAGTTATTTGTTTCAGTAGTGTTCCTGACAGGTCTGAAGAAGACTTCTATATGTGACTTGTAGTATGGTTATTATGGAGCCTTGAGAGTTTATATTTATGGTGGATACATGTCTGTGATGCTATGTTCATGGATGCAAAGTCAATTGTGCAGTATAGCTTGAGTTATTATGTTTCCAGTTGCCAGTTACAGTTTCCTGAGTTTATCTAATGGAGCCGACAGTGTTCAAATTGTCTCAGTAGTTGCACCTATCATTATGATATGCGTGCTTGAAATTATGTTTGGATAAGAGTTAAGAATGTTTGGTTAAGAGTGCATAAATTATCTCAGCATGAGAAGAAAGATTCAGTTAATTTGGTGGAGCTGATAGTGTGAAGAGACACATCTACTCATCTTGAGTTGCACGATCCTATTTTTGTTGAGTGCTTAGTATAGCTATTGGAGATGTTGTTGGAGAGTAAAATTGTTTCTCTAATATGATTTCAATTAATTTCTAACACGCCGACTTGATTATATCATTTGGAGAAAGATACTTATAGCCGATCAAGTTGTGATTGCTATGGATGGTAGTGAGTTGAAAGATAAGAGCAGAGTAGAAGGTGTGAAGTATTGAGCCATCAACAAAAGGTCTATGTGACAAAGAAGAGTGTGTGTGCTATTCATTGGAACTGATCAAGACAACAGGTCTAACTCGTAGTTCACCAAAATCTAGATATAGTGTATATCTGTTGTGCAGAAGGTTGCAGCCTTCACCATTTGAGTAGTGAGCTCTTGGATAGTGATTCCTCACCCCTAACAAGGTTATTTGTAAAAGACTCCTAACAAGATCTGACCCTTTACTAGGTCACTGTACTTAATGCATTGCAAGATCAACTCCTAACAGGGTTGTAAGATATTCTAACATGGATCATTATACACTAGTGTAGTTTATAGTGGGTGCTAATTCCCACCGGGGTTTTTACCTATTTGGGTTTCCCCGTAACCAAAATTATGGTGTTGTGTTTAAGTGTTATTTCATTTTGTATGTGCTTAGTGTTCTTCTATGCTTAATTGGAAAAAGAATTGAATCTTGTAGATAACTAATTCACTCCCCCCTCTTTGTTATCTCTTGGGACTATTCCTAACACTTACTACCAAATATTTTGAAGTATTTTGCAATAGGATTGTGATCAAACCATAATTCATAAGGAGTCTTACTTGTACCTTCTTTGATTTGAATTATGTTCAATATATACACCGCTGTCACAATAGCCTCTCTCCAATGTATATGAGATACATTTCCTTCAATCAACATTGTCCTAACAACATCAAGTATAGTCATGTTCCTTCGCTCTTCTATCCCATTCTATTGTGGAGTCTTAGGAGCAGATGTCTATCTCTTTATTCCATGCTTGTTGTAGTATGAATTGAATAAGTATGAAGTAAACTCTCCACCGCTATCTGACCTTAGACACTTTATCTTTAAACCTGATTCATTCTGTACTTTTTCTTTGAACAACTTGAATTTATCAAATGATTCTGATTTATCTTTCAAATAAGTAACCCACATCATTCTAGAAAAGTGATCAACAAAAAGTATGAAATACCTTTCACCATAGTGTGATCTTGTCCTTGTAGGTCCACATAGATCTGTATGTACCAGATTCAACTTTCCTTTTGATGTATATGCTTTTCTTTTATAACTACTTCTAGTCTTTTTTCTCATAACACATTCTCTGCATACAATGTTAGATGGTTTCACAATCTTCAGCAGGTCTCTTACTGCATTAGCCATACTTGCCTTCACAATGTTATCAAAATTAACATGACAAGATCTTATATGCCATAACCAAATGTCATATACCTTCACAATAAAACAAGAGGCTCCAGATGTGTTTAATTCAAATATATTACCTCTAGATTTAGTACCGGTTGCAATTAGTTTTCCTGCCTTACTTCTGATAAAACATTTACCATTAACAAAACTTAATTGAAACTCTTTATCCATAAACCGTCCAACACTCAACAAGTTATGCTTTAGCCCATCAACAAGTAGTACATTATCAGTTTTAGTCTTTACATCCAAAGTAATAGATCCTACACTTATGATAGGTTTAGGAAGATTGTCTTTGAATCTCACAACACCACCATCATACTTCATTAATTTAACAAACTTATTTCTATCTCCAGTCATATGATGTGAACAACCATTGTCTATTATCCATTCATTTTTCTTTTCAACATGATATACTAATCTTTTTCCTCATGTGGGTGGCTATAAGAAGTTGAGTCCCACTTTTGGGTAAAAAGTGGAAGTGTTTTCCCTTTTTTTCAAATTTCTTGTCAATTGATGCCTAAATTTGAGGTACTTAGAGATTGAATGTAAAAAAAAATTAGTAATAGAAAATGTAGTTCTTGGAGTCTACTTTTCAAATATGTAATTTATTTAAATACCCACATGGTATAAATTTCTTTTTAGTAGGAATGTTTAAAAACCATGTTTTCAAAATGCCTATTTTAGGACCATACCATAGTCTTGTACGACCACCATATTTTGATTTAAATAAATGAATTTTTGCAAATCCTTATGGGAAAATATACCTAAGATGCCAAATATTTATGAGCATATTTTTCCTTTTTTTTATTGAATATATTTTTTTAATTAATTTTTAGTTGACTGTAAAACACATTTTCAAAACCTCTGGTGTACGGCCACCATAATTTGATGAGAATTTCATATTTTTTGAAAAATATTTTTTTATCTTCAAGAGAATTGTATCTAGATTGATGTCATAATTTAGTTTCCAAAAAACCTAAAAACAAAAAAGTTATTAAAGTTTTAGTGAACCTCGCTATTTTATGTTGAGGTACAACTTTTAACTAATAAATAATGCAAAAATAGTAAAAATGATCACATTACTATGAAATTTATGTTAGGAATGGGAACATTGAGAGGGGGGGTGATTTAGTGTTCTATATAATTATTTTCTGATACTTGAAACTTAAATCAATAACTTAATTGTTGAACTGAATATTAAAGCATGTAAAGTAATCAACACATAACACAACACTAGATATGATTATGGGGAAACCTAGTTAAAGGAAAAACCTCGCTGGGAATTAATACCCACTAATAATTCTACTTGTGTATTATGAGCATGTTAATGTTCCTTAGCCCTGTTAGGAGTTGTCATTACAATGCTGAAGTATAATGACCTTGTCAAGGGTCGAACCCTATTAAGAGTCTTTAGTAACAAAATCTCTTAGGGGTGGTTGGCTCACTGCCAGAGCTCACTGCTCAATAAAGAAGGCTACAACCTCCTGGATATCAGATACACACTATATCTGCAAGGTGAACTATTGATGTGACATTGCTTGTCTGATCAGTTCCTTTGGTGCACTGATGCTTTAGCTTCTTGTTAAGCTCTATCTCATTCTTACTTCTCTTCGCATACTTTTTCTCTACTTATTTTATCTTTTCTATCCATATCATCTTCTAATAAAAAAGTGCATGTCTTATAAATAGGCGCAACCAAAACTATTCACCAAGTCAGCCTATAATTAATTACATACAACTCTTCCAAATGAATTGACTCAAGCGTGTTTACATATAATTAGATTTACATGTTTACAACACAAATACAATAGGTGGATAGCCTTTGCAAAACAATATTACAACCGCTAATCAAAATACTTCATGTTGGCTGCATACTTTGTTCTGCTCTGCCACTCATTGACTATGTCACTTCAATTTGTCGTATCTTTATCACACTGACTCATCTGACCATGCATTCTTAACCATAGCTTAATAACATATCCAAAATCTTATCTTCAAGGGAACATACCAAAACTTAGTCATATGCACATGCACTGATGCTATGTTCCTCAGGTGCTACATTGATTGTCTTGTCTTCTATACTTAGCCATTTTTCTCATCTTCTAAGTTATATGTTGACTCCAAAACTTCATATGACTTTGTTGCCATAAAGACAACACTAAATCATAGTCATATACAAAAATATAGTCAACTTGCCAACAATCTCCCCCTTTGTCATTGATGGCAACAAAGGGATATGGTGAAGTTACTAAACTATATCTTACACAAAAACTTTCTAACATATACTCTTAAATCTTATATCTCCCTTCTACTATGTATTTTATTCTGCTTTACATCATATACACTATTCAATATTCTCTCTTCTACTATATACTCTACTCCCCCTTTCACATTAATGACAAAGGTGCTCAAAAAATACAACTCCAAGTACTTACATTGAGAGTACATCCGAGTATGTAATCTGAAGGTTTGCAATTTCTTTCTGCCAAAATGCCTTTAGTGCATCTACTATTTGGAGATGGGTGCACAAGGTATAAGTCAATTTCTCCATCTTCTTGAAATATGTACATGGACCTTGATCATATGTCAAAATAGTGGCATCGATCCCCTTGATATTTTGATTTAGTACATCCAATGAGGGCACAAGTGCATGCCTTAATTGTGCTTGCCTATCGCTTATCTTAACCATTTCTTTATCTGCCTTCTCAATCTTGTCTATTTGACCCTGATAGACATTATTGCACATATTTATATCTATGGAGGGATCTTCCACTAATTTCCTTACTGATTCTATCATATCTTCTTCTTCCTAAATTTTCTTGTAAGGGTTTGCAGTTAGTTTGTCTTGGTTCATTCAATCAGCTATTATTTTCCTTTAGCTACTATCTCCTTTAACATAGCTTGACCAACATTTAAAGAACTAAGGTCAAGTGTGAAGTTATCTATCAATTCACTTAGCCTCTTCTTAAGATATTTTTCTTCTTCCATCTTACATGTTGATTCTTCTAGAGTAGAGAGATTTTCTTTAAAGCTTGTCAAAATGTTGCTTACATCTTCAACTGAATGAATTTTTAACACTTTCTTTCCCTCAAGTAACAGATTGTTAAGTAGGCTTACTGATTCCAAAAATAGAGGGTTCCTTATTACCTGTTTCTCTTTTTCTTTCTCCATTGCTAGTACATTGATCTTTATCAAGTCCTCTTCTCCCCATGAGTCAAAACTCACTGTATCAGGGGTCAAACCTAACAATAATGAAATCAATGGCTTAGGAGTGGTAACAAGAATTGTGTTTTGACTTACATCAATAATCTCACTTTTCACCTTCATAGGGATCTCAACAAAAGGCTCTTCTTTGAGTTCACCATTCTTCTCTTCTTCTTGTCCTATAATGTCTTCTATCTGAACTTCTTCTTGCATTGGTGCATCTTCACCACAAAGGTTCTTAGCTTCTTCTGTACTTACAAAGGCTTCTTCAAACTTGTCTAAGTCAATGTTTGTTTCCACCATGGAAATATCAACATTATCAATTACTATTCTCATACTTTGCTTTAGCCTTGGGTGCAGAATCCTAAGGACCTGTCATAGGTGCAATAGGGATCTCAGAATCTTTTTCTTGCTTAGAGGGAACTTGGAATGTAGGCATAGTAGGATGGTACATGTTCCTATCTAAAAACACCTTCTCAAATTCTTTTTCTATTTATTTTGCAACCAAATCATAATCCTTATTCATAATTTGCAGAGTTTTGATTTTAGTTCTCAAATGAGGCTTTACCAAGTTTAACAAAAAAGTTTTCTCTTAAAATGAATAGATGGGAAGACTTTCATCTAAGATCTTTTCTCTTATCCTCATATATTCTTCAATAGCTTGTCTTTTTAATGCCTCAACGATGTTCCAAACTTTCTCAGGGATGACTGTCTTGAGTTCCAAAGCTATCCTTTTGAACTTCATCATGTGTTTGATATTTATAAGGTGTATTTTTGATTTATCAATCTCATGAAAACTGTGATAAAATTTTTCTATCTGATTGATCCTTGCTTCATCAACAACTCTTTTCCTCAACACTTCTAGACTAGGTGTGAATCCAACTTCAGGAGGTGGTTGTGTAACTTTTGCCTTACTTCTAGTTGTTCTTGATGATGGGTGGCTTGCGCCAGTCTGTTTTTTCCTCTTAGACACCTTGCTAGGCTTAGGAGGTTTAGTGGACACTAGATCAATTATAGTTGTGGGCACAGATGAGCTTTCTTCTATTTTCTTCTTCTTCACCTTAGGATCATCATATTTCTCTATTTTGACTTCAGCAGTGGGTGTGCTCTTAATTTGCATTGCTATCTTGGCTTCTCTAGCTTTATCCAAGTCTACTTGTGTAACACCATGAATTTTTAGAATTTGTGATGTAATTTTAGATGCTTTTCTTTTTGTTGTTGCCCTATTTAGGACTAAATCAACCTATCTAGTCTTTTCTTCATAAGTACGACATCTTGGTTCATTGGGATCTTTGGGCGCTAATAGGAGGACTTGTGCATAATATTCAAAAATGTGTTCAAATTCATAACCAAGTCAATGGATCCACTTAGTTCTTGGCTCTACAACTTCCATGCAAGTGATATCTGTCTCCACCATGAAACAAATGCTATCCTTGTACTTTTCCACTATAATCTCAGGTATCCTATACCTTCTTTACATCTTTATTCTAAATGTCTTGATCTCCAATTCTATGAAATCCTTCAAGGTGCTATTAGTTGATGCCTTGAATGAAATTTGTGGCATTGTAGGCATGCTCTTTTCAAGGTAAAGATCTGATACTTTACCAACAATATGGAATTACATATAGATTATTAGTGACCCAAATTTGAACACTTTTCTCTTATCATGCTTGATAGCTCTAATGTTATCCATCAACTATGCGTGCAAGATCTCACACAAGTTGAATTCACCATTCTCTTTTACAATCCTTATGGCTGCTAAAATAGTGGTTGCAGACACACTATTTACCATGTTTTCATGTTGGAACTTATATCCAAGTATCATAGACATAAGCTTGATATATTTTTCCTCAATCGGCTCAATTGTCATCCTGCGCTTATTACTACATGAATTACAAGTCTGTTCCACCATTTTACAAACATCCTTGCCAATGGGAAGGGTGACATTGATTTTAGGTAGTCCTGTCATCTCATGAATGCGATTAGTAGTTAACTAAACAGGGACTTCTCCAATCCAGAACAAGTCATCATGAATTCTGCTCAATAGAATCTTAATCCATTCAGATTCATAAAACTCATATGCAGACACATACTCAATAATAGGGTTATTCTCTAAGTGTGCAATGTCTTTTTTGGTTTCATCATGGTTTCTATGTGTGACATGATTCTATCCTATCCTACAAGCTCATTCTTACAATAAATGTATGCGCGTATGTCTTCTACATGCATAACTCTCATCAGAGTCCTAGAGAATGCTCCTTCCAAATCATCTAGGGCTGACTTAAATGGATGCCTTTTAAATACATATATTTTCCTTTCTACAACATTAAATACAATAGGAGTGTCCATTACTTACTTGATCAATCGCTCAAATAAGTTTCCAAGGGTTTCTGAATCATCGCGACTGAACCAGGGTTCCTTAACAACTTTTACACTTCTTTGCTGATAAACCAACTCAATCTTTCAACACAAACTGCTTTGATCTGCTATGCTCTCCAAAGTCTTGAAATTAAATGCAAATGTGAATAATGGATCTTCGATGACTTTAAATCAACTTTCTTCCATTAATGCTTGTCGCGTAAACACAAAGTGAAATAGAGAATTTCGTTCTTCATCTTTGCTATTAATTAGGTAGTGTGCTCTTGCATACATCATCAACTAGTCTCCAAATAGTTATAACCAAAGGAGAATACTCTGAGGGTGTGTATACCAGCTGCATAGGGGTCTAGAGCTAATCTAGCTCCCCATATGACCATGAGGGTCATTCATCCATAAGTAGAGGGTGCGTCCATTACGGATGCATCCAATACATATTCATCAATATTATCCTTATTTACTTCTATCCAAATCATGCTCGCATCTTCTGTGGCTTTCACAAACTTGACTTCTCCAGATTCATCCAATATTTACTCTTGAGTCTCATTAGGTCTTTCCTGTCTTTGCACTTGTGATCTACAAAACTTTGAGATGTGTCCAGCCTTGTTACAAGTGTGACAAATAACTAGAGGCCTTATATTCCTCGGTGCATTAATGTGAGTTATCGTACTGCAATGTCTAGCTGTGTGTCCATTGTAATTGCATATTTCACATGTAATGTTTAGAGGACCTCTAACATTTTACTATGGTTGATTTCTCTGATTATGCTAATTCTGATTTCTTTGATTTGTTCTACAATTCATAGCTCTATGATGGTCAAACTTATTGCATGAATAACAATAACCATTGAAAGGTCTTACCTCTTTACAATCTCTTGCTATATGTCCATGCTTGTTATAGGCATAACAAGGTTTTTTTACTAGCTTGTGCTCATCATTAAATGGTTTTGCTCTATCTTCAGTATTATCTTCAGTCTTCTTGGCTTCTATAGATTCATCTGGTCCTTTCATTCTTCCTTGCATAGCATCAATATGAAGTTGGGCTTCATTGTATCCAATACCAGTGGTATCTCCTTTTAGCATCCAAGTATACAATTGTGACTATTAGATCCTTTCTTATGTGCAACTTGTCAATATGATTCTTTGCTTCAGTCAATTAAGATTCCATCTGCTTCTTGATGTTCTCTAACTCCAAGATTTTCATGTTTTCTTGCCTCAGTTATTCATCCAACTGCTTGTTTTATTGGACCTGTTCTTCATAGGCTTCCTGATTATTACATATCTATCTGATCCTTCATTGATGTGTTTTCTTCATTCATCTTGTTGACCATTTTCCCTAAATCACTTGTAGAATAATCTTTCAAATCTTTTCTCAGTTTCTTGATAAATACTTGAGAACCACTAACCTTTAATTTTAGTTCTTCAATTTCTTTCTCAAATTTGTCAAGGTCTTCAAGGGCTGCTTTAAGATTCTTCTTTAGATGTTTCACTTCTTCCAAACCCATGATCTCCTCAAGTGGTTAAACTTGTCTTCAGAGGACCAAAGCTCTGATACCAATTGTTAGGAATGGGAACATTGAGAGGGGGGGGGGGGCACCAGGAATTAGTGTTCTATATAATTATTTTTTGATACTTGAAAGTTAACTCAATAACTTAATTGTTGAAATGAATATTAAAGAATGTAATGTAATCAACACATAACACTAGATATGATTATGGGGAAGACTGGTTAAAGGAAAAACCCTGGTGGGAATTAATACCCACTAATATTTGTACTTGTGTATTATGAACCTATTAATATTCCTTAGCCCTGTTAGGAGCTATCCTTACAATGCTTAAGTAAAATGACCTTGACAAGGGTTGGACCCTATTAGGATTTTTCAGTAAAAAACCCTGTTAGGAGTGGTTAGCTCATTGCTCAATAGAGAAGGCTACAACCTCTTGGATATCAGATACACACTATATCTGCAAGGTGAACTGTTGTTGTGACACTGCTTGTCTAATCAGTTCCTTTGGTGTGCTGATGCTTTAGCCTCTTGTAAAGCTCTATCTCATTCTTATTTCTCTTCGCATACTTCTGCTCTACTTATTTCATCTTTGTTATCCATATCATCTTCTAATACAAAATCACATGTCTTATAGATAGGTGCAACTAAAACTATTCACCAAGTTGGCCTCTAATTAATTACATACAACACTTCCAAATGAATTGGCTCAGACATGTTTACAACACAAATTCAATAGGTGGATAGCCTTTACAAAAAAATATTACAACCGCTAATCAAAATACTTCCTGACGGCTGCATACTCTACTCTGTCGCTCACTGACTGTGTCACTTCAATTTGTTGTATATTTATCACACTAACTCATCTAACCATGTGTTATTAACCATGGCTTAATAAAACATCCAAAATCTTATCTTCAAGGGTGCATACCAAAACTCAGTCATACACACGTTCACTGATGCTATGTTCCTTAGGTGCTACACTAACTGTCATGTCTTCTATACTTAGCCATTTTTCTGATCTTCTAAGTTATGTGCTGACTCCAAAACTTCATATGACTTTGTTTCCATAATGACAACACTAAATCATAGTCATATACAACAGTATATTCAACTTTCCAACAATTTACATTTTTGAAATCAGGACAGTGAGAAATCTAATGGGTTTTTGTTTCATAAAAAGATACAATCAGGAAGTCCCTTAAAAAATTACGGCAAGGCATAAATTTGGGATTCCAATGCCTTAACCAAATTTTTGGAGGTCAAGCCATAGGCTTGGTTCTACCAAGCCTAAACCAAAGCAATTTTGGAATGAAATCTGAGGTGAATGTGTGCTTCTCACTCATGTCTTAAGAAACAGGCGCTTGTTATTTAAATTCAAAAAATAGGTGCCTATTTTTTAAAAAAAATTGAAGTGTTAAAATGAATTTTTAAATTCAAAAAAATAAATAATAAATAATAAATAATAATTAGAAATGGGCACCCATTTTTTGAATTTAGGATCGGGCTCCCGAACCTAAAATGGGTGCGCATTTTTTGAAAATGGGCATTTGTTTCGAGTGACATCTTTTATTTCTACAAGACTTCCATGGAATTGGTAGCCAACTTTGTGCATTGACCCATGTACTGGCTCATCTCTAATAGAAACAAATTCAATCTCTTTATAATCCAAATCATCATCATTAGAAATGCCTTCACTAGCATAATAACACTCCTTATCTTTCTTAGATGTGAAAAACTAAGGCTTGTACTTAGGAAATCTTGTATGACATCTAGATGTAAAATGACCTACCTTATTACATGAAAAACACTTCAAGGGTAACTTTCCTTCAAATGTTCCCTTACCTCTCTTTTCTCTTCTATCAATCAGAGCAACAAGTTCATCCATCTTCCTTTCCTCTGCCATTATCTGTTCCCATTCCTCAACATACTCACCAAGCTCTTCGTTTAGGTCTTCACTGCTCGTGCTCAGAAGTGCAGACATTTTCTTGTATGCAGATGCCCTGTATACAAATTTAACTTTAGGTATCGAATCTCCCATTTTAGCAGCCTCAAAGTTAGTTAGCTTTGCAATCAACATCTCTCTACTAAACTTCAAAGTTAAGGGTATAGTCTCTTGAATAGACATAGCCTTGAACTTGTACATAGGGTTCAATGGTCTAAGGATCTTCACAACAACTTCTTCTTCATCATAAGTGCCTCCAAAATTTATGATTCCAACCACAACTTATGTAACCCTTTGAACATAAGCCTTAATCCTTTCATCATCCTTCATTTGCAGCTTCTCCATCTTGGTTTCCCAATTCTATAACTTCTCTTTCTTGTTATATTTTTCTCCTTCATACAATGCTTCTAATCTTTTCCAAATCTCATATACCGAAGCCAAGTCATTAACTTTAGTAAACTCACCTTCAGATAGTGCGCTTATCAGTGCTTCCCTTGCGACCATGTTGTATGAGAATACCTTCTTTTCATCATCAGTAGCTGATGGAAAATCACTCTTAGTCTTCATAGCTACCTATTGTTTGTAATCAGCCAATAGTCGATGCCCAAACATAGCAAATGAGTTTGCATCTTGTTCTTCCAACTATCAAATTTCTCAGGATCAAAATTCGGACTATCGTTCCTATAGAATGCAATCTCCAAGAACACCTGAAGTTGTTAAGATTTATCTCTGAGGACCACAAGCACTAATACCATTTGTTAGGAATAACAATCCATAATACAACTGAGAGGGGGGGGGGTGAATTAGTTGCAAGGATGATTATTAAACATTAAACTCTAAGTAGAAACAATATCAGATCCAATGAACACAATAAATTCCAACACAATAACACAATATTTTTTTCGATGTCAGGGAAACCTTGTTAAAGGTAAAAACCCAATGGGAATTAGCACCCACAAATGATATACTGAGAGTATATTATCCTTGTTAGAAGATTTAGCCTTGTTAGGAGCTCATTGAAATATTACAGTTATAGTCCTTGTTAGAGGACATACCCTGTTAGGAGTCAAGAAGAAAGGGAGAGAACACTTCCCAAGGCTCACTTCCCAAAGAAGGTTAAATCCACCTTTAGAACTCACTATTCACAACACAAGTGTATATGAAGAAATACACAATCTTTTCAACAGTTCGGTAGAAACTATTTTTGCTTAATCAGTTCCAATGAAGTGCACTAGTAAACCTCTGCTCTACATTTAACAGACACAAGCTCGTAGCTTTCACAACCTCTTTTATATCATATTCATTCCATCCATATCTTTTCCAAAGAAAAGACCTCTCATATATACCTTATTACAATTCTCATGATCAGGTCGGACCATAAGGCTTTCCTAATTAAAAATAATTACACAAACCCTTGCTAAGATATAAACGGTATCTAAAACAAGTATACAATGATTATATTACAACATTTAAGGACCGACATCCTTAATTCATGTTCGCCAAATAAAATACACGCTACATCTCCCAAATCGGCTCACAAATAAGTCTTCTCCAGAATATACGCCACAGATGATGTCATATAGCATTATGTACCTTGTATTGACCAATGAACATTCTTCAGTACCATGTATTTCATCCCTCAAGCTCATATGCCTTGAATCCATATCATCTAAAAGATATACAAGAAACATAAAGACTAACTCTGTCATTTCTCATTGTCACAGACTAGTGACCAGTTTGTACCAAAACATGTATAACTCATCCAATATAAAATATTACATGATGCAATCTTAGATATAAGATCACAACACCTTCCTAAACTCTCATCTAACTTCGTAGCATATGAATCATCTGTACAGTGTCTGTAGATTGTGATAACCAACATGTTCTCTTCACATAACCATATGTTGACATCAATGACAAAACAAAAATGACAACAGTATGAATTCCCATTTAGTAATGTAGTGATTAAACATATAAAATGTATCAATCACCTCCCCATGCATTAGCAATATCCAATAATTCTCACTTGTGGATAATATTGAGACCCTTCTTGCTCATGTCATTGAGCCTTTAATGCCAAAGATCTTAATTTTTGTCCTCAACTCTCATGGAAGCTCCCACTAAACCAATAGTTTCTACTATGTAGAGACTACTGACTTTATCCCCTTTTGTAATAACCATGGAACCTTTGGTGACTTTCCATGTATTTGTTAGAGATGTAAGAAAACCTTGAGAGTAGAGCTGACTCACCAAAATTAAATTTATTTTCAATTGAGGAACATGACAAACATCTCTAAGCATCCGTTTAACACCTACTTTTAAACACAACAAAATATCCCCTTTCCCAATAATCTCACAAGATTTATTATCCACTAAATAAACCTTGCCAAAGTTACCTTCACAGTAATATGATAAGAGGTCTATACACGAGGACACATGAAATGAGGCACCAAAATCCAATACCCATAATGTGAAGTAGTTTCACTTGTTGACAATATCAAAGCACCATCCGCAAGTTCATAAGCCATGTTTTCTTTGTTGTCTCATACTCTCTCTTGATCCTTTCTGTAATTTGTACAATCTTTCTTTACATGGCCAACTTTACCACAAAAACAACAATCACCATTACGCCCTCTTGACTTTGATCTTTGTGCAGATTTTGATCTCCTACAGTGATTATTTCTGCCCATATTTTGACTCCTTCCACTATTATCATTACTCACTACCATAAATGCTTCCTTAGATGAAGGTTCATCATTCTACTTTCTCATTTCTTTGGAGAAAAAAGTAGCTGAAATTTCATCAAAATACAACTTTTTAGAGATTGAAGTCATAGTGCTTACAGCTATAATGACACCATCCTAGCTACTAGGTAGAGAGTATAAAAAAAAAATAGCTTTTCTGTCATCATCTTGTGTCATGCCAACTGAATTTTCTTGGTTAATCAAGATATTAAATTCATTAAGTTGGTTTGGCATAGTTCCACCTTCCCTCATCTTGAGTTTGTACAATTTCTTCATATTGATAACTTTACTTGTAACCATGGCCATTGCATGTGTGGTTGTTAACATTTCCCACACCTCCTTCATTGTTGTTGAAGTTGTGACATTAAACAAAAAATTATCGGATAGTGAAAGAAAGATTGATACCCATGCCTTCTTGTCCAAGGTTTCCCTATCTTCATCTTTCATCAAAGTCGGTTTTCTCATTTTCTTCTCTAAAGCAAGCACAAGATCTTGCTTAATTAGTAATGATTCCATTTGTACCTTCCATAGACTGAAATTCTTGCCTGAAAATTTTTGCAGCTTCAACTCTTCCATGGATTTAGAATTTTAATTACCAAAAAATGCCAACAACAATACTCTCTTGCTTTGATACAAATTGTGAAGTTATGCGAAAAGTGTAAATGAAAAATAAGGAACATAAAAAGATATTAAACAAAAAACACAAAGTGTTTATCATGGTTCACCACAACTTGTGGCTACATCCACATTGATCAGAGGAAATATCTTATTGATTAAACTATATCTTTACATCACAACTGTAGCTTCGACTTGTTGAAAAGAACCATGTCATTAAATGTCGAATTACATATATTTATACAGACTCTCAAAAATTGAAGAGTCATAACTATTTGGAGGGAAACATACTAAAAACAATAATAAAAGAATAAAGATTGTTGGGCTTCACATATACCGAACATACAATTGAGTGAGAATGTTCATTGATAACAAATTCTAACTACAAGATTCATGACCAATGATGCTTGCACATCAACATGGTCTAGTTAGTGTTCGACACCTTTCATGTGGGAATGTTAGACCATTTCTACTTAATAATAATGAATTATTTATGAAATCAAATTTTTTAATTTACAAGAAATCAAAAACTAGTTTGGATTGGCATAAAAACTTAGTATCCACTTTGGTGTATTTTAAAAAATAGAGAGTCGGTTTGTCATGTCGTGAGGGATCCTCAAAGAATGATTTGCATTCTATTAATAAAATATTAAAAATAGGAATATTATTGGTTGACATGTGGAGTTCCATATAAAATATTCAACTAAATTAAAAGTAGTTAAATTTTATATTAGAAATTTAAACTTAAGCTTTGTAGAAAGTATTTACTAATTTTTTTGTTGAGATAAAAGGTCATTGTATTTTATATTGATTATAAAACTAAATTAACAAATAATTCAAAATATTTATAGAAATTTAAAATTAATGTTTCTTAAAAAATATTTACTAATTTTTCAATTAATTGAATTTTGTATTAAAATTTATACATTTGAAATTAGTTACTTGTAATTTTCTATCAAGAAATGTTTTTCAGAATATTATTTATTATATTTATCCCATAGGTTGTTTGTCCTTGAAAAATATTGTTTACATCAAAAAATTGTCAGCCCCTCCACATATATATTCATGTAGATATTTGTAGCTCAATAATATCCTCTGTCATGTTTTTTTCCATTTTTATTTTCTTTTCAATTATTTAAGTTAATTTTAATAAGATATTTTATAATGGGTATAATTTATATTAATTTTAGTTTTTTAATTTTAAAATTCTTATTTACAACATAATTGATCTATTTTGTGTGTTGTACAAACTAGTTTTACTCCCTAGAAAATCAAATCTCCTATAGACTCACTATTGCATTCACAAAAAGATGCAACTCCTAGTTTTAATTATTTTGATAAGTGTAACTAATCAAATGATAGATGGATTGTAATAGTGTAAATGTATGCACAAAAAGTTCTTAATTCCAATATGATTATCATATATATGTTATTAAATATTTATCAATTGAAAATAATATCTAGATAAAATATTATATAAATAGATCTCTTAGATTATCCAAAGAGAAAAACAATGCCTCTTAGGCTTAGTCTACATTAATTTAATGAAATACATAGAAAAGAGTATGTAACTAACCAAAAAAAAATCAAGAATAAGAGCATCATAGAATTAACACATGTACAAAGTTGTAAATACAAATAAATGAAGACCATAATATTCGCTATGAACAATGAACGATTACAAGATGAATAATAATAAGATGCTCAATTTTTTGTACGTCAAGATTAGAAATCAATGGTGATAGACATATGCATAGATCCATATAATATTACTCTTCTCTATTTTATGTTGGATTGGTTTCTTAGATTAAGATTAATTTATAAGAATTTATAAGATCCTTGTATATAACTTAATCAAGATTGATACTTTTAATTTTGTTTAGAATAGTTTTTTACATAAAATGTTTAGTTTTGATGTAGCTTACTATTTGGAAATGGCATAGTTATCACCCATCTATGTCAAATAGTGTAAGAATGATGATCTAGTATCTTGGCATGTGAATTAAAATAAAAACCAATCTTTAAACATGTAAATTTGTTTTTAATAATATTTTTTTTTTAAATAAGAAAATTAATAAATTGCCAAAAAGAAATGATTGAAAGTATTTAAATTCCTCTCATTTTGTTGTTGAAATGTAAACACATGAAATAATGTATGCTATATAAACTCCTTATATATTTGATATTTCATCCTTTATCAATATAAGAGAACCAATAAATCTTTAATACCATACATGATATCTGTAGATTTTTCCATCACACCAAAAGAACATATTGGTGGTAGAGAGGGATCTCATCATGGATATACTTACTACACCAAAATATCCCCACATGATAGAGCTAGATACAACCATGTACCAGTTGCGATTCACGCCCACTACATACCATATCGATAATTTGATCTTACACATATACAGAGTCTACGACTTGAGGGACTCAAATTGATGACCTACACTCTGAAACCATGTAGATTTTGTCATCACACTAGAATCACGTATTGATTGTGGAGAGGGATCTCATCATGGATATAGTCGCTATGCCAACAATATCAAAGTATACAAATACATATTAAATTATATTTATAATAATTCTTTAGAGGCTCAAAAATTTCTTTGGCATGCTTTCTCTATTTCCTAGTATCATCCTATTTCCTAAAGGAATTATATGCGTGTTGTGATGGGAGACCCAATGCGAGTCTCCTCATATTTTTATCATCCTGTGGGTGTGGATCCCACTAGCAATCTTGGGCCTAATTCCTTGGTTTTTGTCGCTAACTCGTCCATGGGCATGGGAGGATATCATGTTGTTGGTTGTCCTAACTCTTTCATGGAGTCCTTTCTTTAAGGGGAAAATCATTCTTCCTATATTGACAAGTTGTTGGGTGTCAGACACTTATATGGATAACTAAGTCTCTAAGAAAGCATACACAACTTCTTGCAAGGTCAAAGGCTCTATGGTCCAAGTTCTTGTTGATATTATAAAGGAAACTATGGTTGACCTAGACCTTGCCTTTATTAGAAAGTTTCTCTTAGTTCAACCTTATATTGACCAACTAACGAAATGGGTTACATCTCAATGGGAACTAAAAAAAAGTGTAAAAATTAATGTAAAGGATAATAGCCTATTTTCTTTTAGGTTCATTAACAAAGAGGGCCTAATCTATCCTCTTACAAGTGGTCCTTGGACCTATGGGAGAAACCACCAAAATATTTTGTCTCTTAGTAAATAGAAATTGGGCTTTAATGCACAAAGGGATCTAGGTGCTCTTGCCCCAACATGGATACACCTTTTATGGCTCCCTCTGGTGTTTTAGAACTATGATTTTTTTATCTAGGCATAGTGGAGTATTTTGGCTCTCTCTTGAAATTTGATTAAAATAAATTAGTAGAGACCTTGATTCCATTTTGTGAGAATCTATGTCAACATCATGCTAAACTCAATGATTCATTCTTTCATTACTCTCCAATCTAGGTATGGCTCATGGGAGAAACCTTTGGAGTATGCGAATGTTTTGATTTTTTTTTAGATCTATAAAAATACAGACATATTAGTAACATTTGTAGATTCCAGAAATCAAGAAATAAGCACTCAATATATTAAGGTCAATATTGAGAATATTTAATTTAGGTTTAGGCTTTTTGGAGGATATAGCTAGTAATAAAGAAAATATATGTCCTTAAGTGGAAATGAAAAATCAGCAAATCAAGGTTAGTCAACTTGACATGAAAATTTCAACTAGCTATCAACCTAATATAAAAAATTTGTAAGAATAGAATCTATAGAAAATTCAATGTAGTTTCTAAACTACTAGGCCTTTTATGAAAAAAAGTTAGTATGAGAGAGAGAGAGAGAGAGAGAGAGAGAGAGAGAGAGAGAGAGAGAGAGAGAGAGAGAGAGAGAGAGAAGGGGGATGGAGAGAGAAGGTGAAGGGGAGAGAGTAGGAGAGATAGAGAGAAGGGGAAGGGGAGAGAGTAGGAGAGAGAGAGAGAGAGAGAGAGAGAGAGAGAGAGAGAGAGAGAGAGAGAGAGAGAGAGAGAGAGAGAGAGAGGGAAGGATAACCAATTCATTACAATATTAATCTGTAAGGAGAAAGGAAAATTTAAATAATATCACAGTAGGCATTAGAAATCCAAATTCTAATTAGGAGTTTTAAGCAAAGTGAGTAAGGTCCTAGATAGGTACATCACAGATCCACACATTGTTCAGTATATACCTCCAAGAACCCACATACACGAGAGTAGGTTTGAAGTAAGACTAAGATTATTTATCAGTTCAAAAATATTACTGTGTTGTACTTTTGATTAACATCCAATGATTGGATGTGAAATTCAAAAACTTGATTATATTACCACTGGTTCTATTTCAAATTCTAGAAAAAATGGATATTTGACATATGTTCATAAATTTTTAGTCAACACCATTTTAAAATAACACATGAATTTATTTTTACACATTGAGAATATCATCAATATGAATTGAACTGAAATTGACATAGGTCATAGGAAATAAATGCCCCAGCCATTTGTTGTCTTCTGCATTTTGAGTTTCTTATTACAATCAGGAGAAGAATATTACTCCAAATGGTTTTGGATAGTAACATTTGTACTTCCTCTTTACAAATATTTCTTCCCTCATCTTGTTGCCTATTGATACCAACAAAGTGAATCTAGGCATTTTTGCCATGTAATGGGAGAAAAATAGTTTCCTAATTGATATGTGTCTAAATAACACATGCAAGAACCTTTTCTTTGATATTGCTCACTAACCCTTTACAACAGAAAATGTTTACAAAACTGGCATGTACTAGCATGAGGACATTATATATTACAGTAATCCTGCATAGAAGTAGTTGGCAAGCCGCTCAAAAAGTAGTAACTAATAGAAAGTGGGATAATGCATATGCTTTAATAAACCACTATCTTCTTTACTCAAGCAACATCTGGTTCATCTACTCGACTGGGGCATGTTTGGGAACAAACACTCTCCATTTAAACTCAAGTCTCTGGAAACAGTTATATTTGTTAGTGGAGGAGATACACCCATTAGATCTACAATAACATTATGCTCACTGGAATTTCCATTTCTCTTCAATTGGGATACTCTTTCCAAAATTGCATCTACCCTTTTACCAATTTGGGAAATCAATGGGTCTATTTGTGGACCTGCAAGGTGTTGGTCACCTAAATGAGAACCTTGAGATGAATCAGGAGTTTCTCTGCGAAAGAGATTAGTACCTTGAGAAGCTCTCCACTTGTCAGCTGAAATAAAACCTTGGATCATAGATGGCTGCCCTTTTTTGTAAAATGAGGAGTGAGACTGCCTTGCCAAAGGTGGCAATGAACTTACATTTGAGGGATAATGCCCAACATGAGTAACCTGGTTTCTCAAGTCCCATAAATGCAAGCCATTGACGAATAGGCATTTCTAATAGAAAAATTTGTGGTGCTAGAATGAAGTGCATGACCAAATTCTTTGCCTGCTAATGAACCAATTTGAGGCTTCATTTCACATTGCTCTGTGGATAATTCCATAACACTTGTTACTTCTCTATTTGAATTTTTTGTGTCAGTGTATATGTGCACTGAAGAGCTTCTGTCACTACTTGAGCTACTTGTAGATGGTGAGTACTCATCATCATCATGTGACATAGGCTCACACACATATCTTACTTCTTTCCTTTGTCACTTTCCCTTCCTAGCTCTCCCTCCTTATCTGTAACTTATATCATGGGTCCAAGAAGCTCTTCCCACTCTTTCCCATTAATATGCAAATATTTTTGTTTGTAACATTATTTTATGCATATATTATGATATTGATCTGATTTGATGCACCTTCGCTATTTGATCCATACTTCCATTTCATTTCACTTTCTTTGCTCATTTTGCACATCATAGGCTAGGATTTGATAGCTGGTATGACCTTGGTACTGTCGGCATTAATGATAAATTTTACCTTTTAGCTATTAATTTTTTGTCATTTTTCCTGTATGATGCTTTTGTATATGAATTGTGATAATCTCTGGGAAAATTTTCATTTTTTCTTGTAGGATGCCTTTGTATACAAATTTTGGAGAATCTTTGGTTAAAGAGTAGGTAAGGATGGCTAAGCTGAGTGTAGCAGAGAGGGAGAGGACTAAGTTGAGAGAGCGGAGGCGAAGAGAAATAAAGACAAAAATATTTTAGGGCTTGCAAAAATATGGCCATTATAATCTTCCTCCTAGAGTAGACATTAATGAAGTTATGTCTACCTTAGTAGAGGAAGATGACTGGATTGTTGAAGCTGATGGTACTACATACAAAAATGTGGTATGCATTTTTGGCCCCTAAATTTTATTTTTCATTTCTTTTAGGTCTTTAAATGCGGCTGACTAAATCTTTGTATTAAATATTAGGCAATGCAAGAAAATAATATGATTCCAAGCACAAGAATGAGTCCATAAAGGGGCATAGTTGTGTCTTTTATAGGTGTCGTAAACCCTAGCTACGCAAAAATGGAGGCTTTGAAGAATAGTTCATTGGAGGCAAAGAGAGAGAGAGAGAGAGAGAGAGAGAGAGAGAGAAGGGAGAAAGAGAGAGTACCCATGACCCCTATGGACACATTAGAACCCTCAAGTGTGTCTTAAGGGGTACTATGACCTATTTAGACATACTTGAGCATTCGAATGTGTCAAAAGGGGTCATGGGGACTTCCTAGAGGTCCTAGTATGCTTTATCATGCATTAGGACCCCTAGGAAGTCCCCATGAACCCTATGGACACATTAAAACCCTCACATGTGTCTTAAGGGGTCCTACGACCCCTTCAGACACACTTGAGTGTTCCATTGTGTTTAAAAGTGGTCATGGGGACTTCCTAGGGGTCCTAGTATGCCTTATCATGCATTAGGACCCCTAGGAAGTCCCCATGATCCCTATGGACACATTGGAACCCTCAAGTGTGTCCTAAGGGGTCCTACAATCCCTTCAGACACACTTGAGCATTCGAATGTGTCAAAAGGGGTCATTGGGACTTCCTAGGGGCCCTAGTATACTTTATCACACATTAGGACAACTAGGAAGTCCCCATGACCCCTATGGACACATTGAAACCCTCAAGTGTGTCTTAAGGGGTCCTAAGATCCCTTCAGACACACTTGAGAATTTGAATGTGTCAAAAAGGGTCATGGGGACTTGCTAGGGGTCCTAGTACGCCTTATCACACGTTAGGACCCCTAGAAAGTCTCCATGACCCCTATGGACACATTAGATCCATCAACTATGTCTTAAGGGGTCCTACGACCACTTTGAACACACTTGAGCATTTTGAATGTGTCAAAAGGAGTCATGGAGACTTCCTAGGGGTCTTAGTATGCCTTATCACATGATAGGACCCCTAGTAAGTCCCCATGACCCCTATGGATGCATTGGAACCCTAAAGTGTGTCTTAAGGGGTCCTACAAACCCTATGGACACACTTGAGCATTCCAATGAGTCAGAAGGGGTCATGAGGACTTCCTAGGGGTCCTAGTACACCTTATCATGTGTTAGGTCCCCTAGGAAGTCCTCATGACCCCTATCGACACATTGGAATCCTCAAGTGTGTCTTTCGGGGTCCTACAACCCCTTTGGACACACTTGAGTGTTCAAATGTGTCAAAAGGGGTCATGGGAACTTCCTAGGGGTCCTAGTACACCTTATCATGCGTTAGGACCCCTAGGAAGTCCCCATGACCCCTATGGACACATTGGAACCCTCAAGTGTGTCTTAAGGTGTT